>VXBA01004007.1:331411-433509 GCA_013399895.1 Serilophus lunatus
ACCCACACCCAAACCCAAACCCACACCCAAACCCAAACCCACACCCAAACCCACACTCACACCCACACCCAAACCCACACCCACACCCACACCGGCCGCTAATTGAGACAAGTGACGACGTTCCCCCTCACGGCCCCGGCCCGCAGCGAGGGCTCGGTGCCCTCACGGCCCTCGGGGCGGGCGGGGCCCCGGCCGGGCCGGCGCCGCCTCAGCGCCTCACCGCCTCAGCGCCTCACCGCCTCACGGTCCGGCGAAACCGAAAGGGTCGGCCGGGCTCCGCTCGGGCACCGCCAGGCTCGGCCCCGCCGCTCCCAACCTCCGGCGAACGGCAAAAAGCAGGAGGGGGAAAGGTAAGAGGCGCCGGGCTGCGGGGGGAGAGGCCGGTGAGGGGCGCGGCGGGAGCCCGGCGGTGCGGCCGGGGGCGAGTCCCGCCTCAGGTCGCCCCTTGGGCACCGGCTCCGGAGGGCTCGCAGGATTTCGGTGGGTTTTACCGTTTCGCGCAGTGATGTGATTCAAAAGTTGGGTTTATAGTGCAACAGGTTTTGTGTAATGCGTAACTTGGCTGTTACTTCAGAGCGCTGCTTACACCGGTGTCGGGGTTGTTTGCACAAGGATGTGGCTCAACAGGACCCTGTGCTCTGAGAACGTACGAAATACTTTGCCGGGTTTGATGTGAGGAGGTGAATCCGCACTTGTGGACATTCCCAGCGGCTCTGTGGGAAGCCTCTGAGAGAATTGGAGCTTGTGTCACGGGAAACAAAGCGGGTGACAATCGCCAGCCTTGTCGGGATACGATACAAGTTGTCAGAACACGATACAAATTGTGGATGTTCAGATTCAGCTCCGTAAACCACAAAGTAGCTCTTGCAGGGTGTCTCTAGCAATGTATTGACGTGCCGTGCTTTCAAGGTTTTATTCCCTCCTCTTTGTTATCAGTCCCTTGAAAACGAATTCCTCGTTCCCCCCTTAGAACAGACATTTGGGTGTAATTAGGTCACTTTTCAGCGCTTTCTGTGAGTGCTGCCTCACAGGCTGGCGTGTCGTTAGAATCCGTGAGGGGCTGTGTGTGCATAAGGCGCTGACTGTGGAGGTGACCTTGTTCTGTCACAAGTTTCGCGGGCAGAAGGTGATACGAGCTTTAGTGAAGGGCGATGTAACTCCGGGGGGAGCTGTGAGAGGCCCGAGGACACGCTGGAACCGGTTCCTCCTGTTTGCTGCCACCGGCATTCCTGCGATTCCTGCATCCAGCCCCCCCGGGGGAATCCAGCAGCTGAGCCCGTCCTGCCTCACTGCCCGTGCCCGGTCCGGGTCTGAGGCACAGCCCGGAGCGCCCTGGCCTCGCTGGGCACCTGGAACTCGTTTGGTTTCAACACCCCAACAGCCTGTTAGAGCTCAAAGGTCGCTCCGCTTCCCCTCCGGGACGCGGCAGTTTAGCTCGGCTTGGGGCAGGAGCCTTCCCTGGCATCCCAAGGCCTCTCCCAAGGGGATGTGACTTGCTTTTGAGAGGGGTTTTGGCACCGAAGTGTGCCTTGTGCCACCGAGGTGGCAAATACTGGCCCGACCTCGGGGATGCTAAAAGAGCACGTCGTTGCAGCCTCCCGCCGGGCACTCCGGGGACAGTTCTGGGCTGGAGCCGGGTCGGGCAGGGGTGTTCCTCTTTTAAAGTGGCTTCTACGTAAATCGCTTATTCCAGCGTCTTCCCACAGAAGTGTGCAGGTGGAACTTTAGCAGTTCCCTGTGAGATTTTCTGCACTGTGGGAACAGGAATTCAAAAAGTAAATAAACATGAGGAGACAATAAACTGTATTTTTTATGTTCTGCTGGACTGAATACATGTTTAATAGAAGGACTGCCAGGGGAAGAGTGTGAGCAGTGTTTTTTGCACTCCCCTCTGAACTCTAAAGCTTTTTTGTGTGTGAAGATATTCCTAGAGCCATGAACTCATTGTGCGACTGAGTATTCCACAGGCTTCTGGGGGTGTTGGTTGTTGCTGGTTTGAAATGGAACAGGGTTTTTCCACAGACACTGTTCCGACTCCAGGCCTTGGTTGAAGGGGTTGTGTGTAGTAGAGCTGGGTTTGTGCTGTGCTGACTGCATTGATTTAATACTGAAATTCACATACAGCAGAAGTTGTTTAAGAGGCATCGTGTTATTAAAACTATAACTCTTGTTTAAAATTGATTTTTAATTAAAATTGCAGATGTTTGTGGCTGCTTTTTTTTTCTTTATTTTTAATGAGACCATATTATAACTGTAGGTTAAGGATTGTCACCTTGCAGACCATATATCTAGGAGTGAAGAGGTCTGGTTAGGATTTATATATATTTTAAAGAAGAAAAAGCCATATATTTTTTCCTTGAAACAGGCTATGTGGCCAACATAAAAATTTTAATGACAAAAATCAATACAGAACAAATGTGGACATTTGGAAATGTAAAATCTTACTGGTTTTAATTGACGCCCACACCAAAGAAACACTAAATTAACAACAAAGCAAACCTTTATAATATGTGGATAAAAGCACTGATGATGGGAATGTTTGAGTCAGGAATCCAATCGTTGACTTATACCATTTTATTTATAATAAGTTGAGAACAAAGACCTTTGGAAACTATGAAGACAGAACAGGATGCCGAAAATCAGCCTGCTAATTGCCGAAGATAGGCCTTGATTGCCCATCAATGGAGATGGACCTGGGTATCACACATTGATTAAATCAGAGACACACCTGGCTGGGTGAAACTTGGGGCGGAGACTGGGAGGAGACTGGGCGGTCTGTTTCTGGAACTCATCTGCATTTACTCCGCCTATTTCGGGAAATACAGTTTTGTATGTACTTAAGGCACTGCAGTGGAGAGGGAAGGGAGCAAGTTTGGTTTGGATTTATCCCCTTTGCTTCGAGCTGCTAATAAACCTACCTGCTTCATAACTTTCACGAGTTCTGAAGTTTGATTCCGCAAAACAATAACATCTTATAATGATGTATAGAATATATAGAACTCATAACTAATTTATAAATACTATCTTGTTTTATCATTGACTTACACTGTCTTGTGTAAGAAACAAGACCATCCAAGGGAAGAAAAACCAAAGAAGAAATGACTATTTCTTCTCTGCCTCTGCTGAAAGCCTTACTTTGTTCATCCTGAATCCTTCATTGGTTATACCTGAATCCACTTTATTTGATACTGGTGCAATCCATCTTTCCTGGGGGTTTTTCTGCTCCAGCTCACTGGTTTTTGGAGTCTATGGTGACAATAATTTCACATGTGCAGGCAGTGACTGCAGGTGGGGCATAAGCCGCACATGTAAGAAATCACAGTCCTCTAGCCATGCAAATACGGGATGCAATGGCTCAAACCGTACATCTGTCAGGAATTCTGAGGCCTGCCCTTTCCTGGGGCTGCAGGAGCCTCTGAGAACCAAGAACTCCGTGTCCAGTGCCAGGCACTGAATTCCAGCTCTTCTTTGGCTTTTCCTGGGACCTGGCAGCTGTACCCAGTTTTCTTTTATTCCCAAGCCAATCCTTCCCAGCAGGAGAGTCTCCACAATTTTAGGGCTTTGGAAGAGCCTCTCGCTGTGTGTAAATGGTTTGGGGGAAAAGGTATTTCCTTCAGCTGTCCTTTTCATGCTTTCAGACTTTTCAAAAGATAAGGACTCTATTTCTGTTCTCACCATTCAGGGGTCATGGCAGGTCCATCTGCCAAGGGCAGGAGCAGCTCTCTGAGGTGAGGTGACCTATTCTTCAGATCATGCTTTCTTGGGCAGGAGCTGCAGCAGGAATTGGATGAAAACAAAGATAATGTTCTGAGCCTGGAATTAAAACAGGGACCTAAAATTCCCATTGTTGAGGTGAATTAATCTCTGATGCTCCTGAAATTTTGCCTGCAAGGCTTAGGAAGTGCATTGATATTCCTGTAACAGCCTTTGTGCCCTTGGCTTCATAAATAAACGTTCAATTTTTAAAAGCCATGGTAATTCTGTGGAGGGGTGTCAGACTGACCAGTGAAGGTCATCCCCAGCTGAGCTGTCCAGGCCCCTGTGCCCTGAGTGGTGGAACAAGAGATGGGGATTGTGTTTGTGTTGCTGTTCGGGAGGCTAAGCCCTGGGAGGGGACATAGGGCTGATGTGCTTATAGAAAAAACCTGGGGAGACTGAACAATTCGGGGGCCATTTCAAGCTCCATTAGTGGACACGGATTTTCTGCTCATTATCCCCAGCTGAGGCTCATTCAGCTTCTCTCCTATCTCATCTTTTCAAATCCCGTTTCTCTCACTGAGCCCTCTCAGTAACCCTTCGTGACTCCCATCTGACTCACGTGCTGCTTTGGAGGTTGCAAAATTTCGGCCCGCAAAGGGTTAAACCCAGGACCCCAGACTTGGAGGTTGAGGTGACACCAACTGCGCTGTGCTACCAATCCTGTGCAAGCAGAGAACAGTCCCTGCAGTGGAACCTCACTGCCTTCAGCAGTGTCTGCCTCCAGGGCTTTCCTCATTCCCCCTTCAGTGCTGAATTCCTTGGCCCTGGAGTCTGTGCCCGCCTGAGTGCCATTCAGTCTGGAGGCACGGGCTCCTTTCAGTCTGAGGCCAGACCTAAGCAGTGCCTCAAGGCTGGGTATCATCTGCCCTGCTTTGATGCGTCTGCTCGGGCTTGTTTATTTGGCAGTGGTGGTTTGATCTTGCCTAATAGTAGTAGGGAAATTCTTTTGTGACAGTGCTCAGGTACAAGAGTCAATTGTGGCTCTGCTCATTTGTCTCTGCATCTGGATTTATTATCCATCCTGCTTTGCCTGACAGAAAGATTAAGCAGACTTGACAAACTCACAGTTGTAACCTTATCTTTGCAGTCAGAAGTGGTACAAGGCAGGATAAAAGATATGTTATTAGGACTTGCAAAGGAAAATACTGCAGGGGAAAAAATGAAAAGGAAAAAAAAAAAGAGGAAATTTTAATGCTTGCTTTGACATCTGTCTTTGCAAGTAGAGCTTGTAGTGCTGCATATTGTCAGTGCACAAAGCCAGTGATATTACAGATCTTTTACACCTCTAAAGCCTAGTTGTGGGTGTGGTAACCTCAGTGAGTGTTTGCTGGGACCTGGGGACATCCCATGTGTAAATGTGTCATTACTTGAGGCACTTCAAATAGAAAGCAAGCCTGAAAGCTCATGTTTTTTAGTAAATAATGGTGATTAGCTTCACGTGTTGCGTTTCTTTTTTCATCTGACAGTCCGATACCGTTTGTCATCCCTTATGTCTTTTGTTACTTAAGAAGGGCTCCTCTCCCTTCAGCTAAAGAGCCTTGCAAAGGAAATCCAAGTATAGAATGGCCCCAGCTAGGAACCAACTAAAAAGAAAAGAAAGACATTACCTTTGGATGGTTAAAATAGCTTCTTGTTCCAGCTGTAAACCTAATAGGGTCCAGTTATTATAAATGACATTGTTAGAAATTCACCTTTCGGGGCCTTTTTTATGTCCTCTCTCTTTTTTTCGTTTTTTCCCAGGAGCCAGGAAGTGGCTGTCGAGCCAAATGATCTTTATCTGCCCTTGGGACAAATTCCTGACTCTTTTAAAATAGAGCTGCACATCCCTGTTACACTGAGGCCTGGCAGGTGCCTTACAGGTGTGTGTCCTTCAGATGGAAATACAAGGGAAGGAAAGGGTACAAATCCGTGTTTGGAAGGAGGCAGAATGTGCTGTCATGTGCTTGGCTGCAGGAATACAATTCTCAAAGCTTATGCTGAAGTGTGTCACTGTTCTTGAAAACTAACCTAACTAGGTGTACTGGGTTTGGGGTTGTCTAGTTTGGGGGGTTTTGTGTGTGTGTGGGTGCTGTATAATGTAACTAAGGCATTTTTGATCTGGCCTTGAATTCTTTCCACTGTTTGGCACCTAAGCAGCTTCTAAAGATAAATAAAATATGAAGCTGGCTTAATAATGCTCCTTTGGCTGTTTGCTGTGGCATTTATTGATTGTGGCCAGCAGTTGGGACAAAGGCAGCACACAAATGAATCCATCTAAAGAAAGAATGGGTTTGCTGTGAGCTCTTTTGGAAAAGCCTGGTGTGACAGCATTTGTGCTGAGCTAAGGTGTGTGTCCCCATCCCTGGAGACGGGGTCAGTGTCGTTCAGGACAACGGGGGGTTATTGAAAAAGGGCAATTTGTAGTTATGGCCCCACCTAACACCCTTATTTACTACTGATCACTGCATTAATGACTGATGTGATGGTTCTCCTCTGCTCTGTGGCCCTGCATTTCCACAGCCCATTTACAGTATCCTTGTCCCTTGGCTTTTCCCCTCAAACTCTGCACTCCTACATTTAGGTACTGCTTGTTAAATATTTATTAAACATCTCAAAGGGAATATTGGTGCAAGGTGCATAATTTGATAAGTTGCTGGGTGCAGAAGCCTCTCTTTCAGATCACCTGAAGGACTTGAGTGCCTGAAAACCTACTTCTTAATTTTTTTAAACCTGCTGCCTTCTTTGATTTAACAAAGACCCTTAAATCCAGTCCTTTGTGTTGCTCCTGTTGTCCTTTAGCCTGTAGTGACACTGTAGCAACACTAAACACTGCCCCAAAGTGTAAGAAATATGAAATGTCTGTGTTTTGCACATAGGCTTTGCCATGGTTTGTGTGTCTGTCAGAGTGCTGCATGGATCTTGGGATGCATTCAGAGATTAGCTTTGAACGTTCCCAAGGGTCTGGATCTCAGTGTTGGTAGGTCCCACTAAAGTCTGATGGCCAGGATTCCGGCATTCCCATTCCTGGGAAACAGGGCCTCTGATTCCTCCCTCTTGGAGGTGCGGTTCCAAAGGTGACAGAAGGGAATTGGCAAGAGTTGTTTTTGAGTTGGAGTTTGTTGAAGGAGGGAAAAGGTTTGATAACAACCCAGTTAATAATAAGTCATCAGTTCAGCTGTGATGCTACTGCTGCTGCTTAAGCTTTGTTTCTCCAGTCTGAGAACTGCTCTGCAATGTGTAAATAGAGAAAAACACCTTTGGATGAGCTGAAGTCTTCAGGGGAGGAGCCTTTTTAATGAGGCAATGTTTCCACACTCATTATTCCCAAGAATTACTATCCATCAGTATTTTATTGTACATGCAAGCAGACTGGCCAGCAGTAAAAACTGAATGCAGATCATGCAGTGCTGCACAATCCAATTTGTGGTTCAGCCCAGGACACTGAGGCAGCAAGGAAAGCATAAACCCCTGTTTGTGTCCCTGCAGGACAACAGGGACACTTGATGCCACATTAGTTTTGCTGAGAAAAAAAGTTAACCTGCCCAAATCCTTGGAACTAATTTGGGTTTGTAGACTTCCTTTCTGCTGTGTCACTTCTTTCTTGAGTGTGACCTCAGGTTTCTTGCTCCATTACAGAGGACTCGAAGGGAACAGTTTCCCTGTCATTGAACCATGCAGGCTCCTCTCACACTGGTTGTGATGAGTGTTTTGTTAGAGCCAAGGGTCCCTGTGCCGTGGGAGAACTGCCCCTCTCAAAGGCAGGGGCACAGCAAACGGGACAGGAAGCCTTTGAGCCAGAGTTCAAACTTGGGGTCTGACTTTGGGACTGGGGTTTTTCCTGGAGTGCCAGGACAAGGGGGAATGGCTGCACACTGACACAGTGGGTTTCCATTGGATACTGGGGAGATGCCCTGGGAGGGATACCCTGGGAGGGTGGGAGGTCCTGGCATAGGGTGCCCAGAGCAGCTGTGGCTGCCCCATCCCTGGGAGTGCCCCAGGCCAGGCTGGAGCCACCTGGGACAGTGGGAGGTGTCCCTGCCCAGGGCAGGGGGGGAATGAGATGAGCTTTAAGATCCCTTCCAACCCAAACCAGTCTGTGATTCTGGAATTCCATGAAATTCAAAACTATTTTTTCTTTTTTTTTATTGTAGGATGTGAACTTTTAAGATTCTGAGGATGGGATGCACTGCTGTGAATAGAGGGGAAAATTGAGGTGGCCTGAATATAGTTGGGTTCAAGGTTAAATTTGAAGTGTTGGTTTTTTAAGTTTCATTTTTGAGCAGCAAATGGGCAGCAAAAACAGAGGGACAAGCACTTAACAATTAACTTAATTTGGTTAATTTAACAAATTAGCCAAGTGGCAAATATTTGCTCTTCATACTTGTGAATTAATGGAGAAAAAAACTGCTTTGGACAAACTAACAACTGGTTAAGCACCAGTGCAGTGCAGAGGAGGAGCAGGGGGGTGATAGGTGCTGTGATTTTACTTTACCTTGATTTTGAAGGGAGATTTAGAACTAAACATGGGCTATATGTTCACCCTATAAAATGGCTTTTGGAACTTGCCTTCTTTCCCTTATAGCCCTGTTTTGTTTGGGAGCAGCTCAGAGGTGGGAGAAGGTGGCAGTAAACCTGGGTATTGCCACATTTTGACAAGAACTGGAGATACTGGCCTGTGAGGCATAAATATAAAAAGAATATTCATCTATTTTAAAAGCACTGATTCATTCAAGCCAGAGGAATCCCCAGGGAATAATTATGCAATTAAAAGAACCCTTTTTATCACAATGCACAAACTCTTTGTCCAGTAACTTGCCAGAAGATTTTAATTAAATAACAGTCTTCAAAATACACTTGTCTGCAATTGCAAGTGTGTAATCCCTTGAGATGGAAGAGGCAGTTAAACACAGTTCAGCCCAATTGTACATTTGTGTATTACAATGTGTTAATTTAGAGAGCAAGTTCCATAGGTGACTGGTCATTAATGTTTATTATGATGACAATAAACCTTGGTGCTGGATGCAAAGAGATGCTGGGGTGTGTTGGGTAAGCTGTCCTGTGGGACACAGGCACACAGGGATCTCTGGCAAAGCCTTTCATCCCCCACCTGCTTGCACTGGGCCACACGAAGGAGTGCCTGTGATAAGGAAATATCTGCACTGGTTTACACAACTAAAGAGTATTTCCAAATCCTCTTTGCTAGTAATGAGTAGAAATAGCCCCTTTCCAGCTGTGCTTTCAGAACCGGGAAGGGCTGACACGTGCAGAGGTTTCTGTGCAGTAGGGAAACACTCTTTATTTGTCTCTGACATGCTTAGCTCTCCTCATAAATAGAGTTTGGGACTCCTTCCAGAAGGGAAGGGATGGCAGGGTAAGGAGGTCATGGTTCTGTATCTTGTGGTCAGCGAAAGGCCAGTGCATCACTGGATTTCCAGGAGAGGGAAACTGGGGCTGGGCTCTGTTATCGAACATGGGGGTTTAAGGTTTTCCTGCTCCAGTCCTGCAGCAGTGGCCACAAGCACTGCATTGGAACACGCCTTGGGACTGGACACAGGAAAACGTTGTGTTGGGTGAGTGGCCAGAGTGGGGTTTGTGCCTCCCCTGGGGCTGTGGGTGTCCCAGGACAGCCTAGAAGGGACATCCCGAATGCAGCCCAGCCCCTGCTCGGGGGGTGTGAATGTGCTTGCTGCAGCGCTGCTACTACTGTAGGGAATGAGATGCTGGGTTGGTTTACATACTAGTGACGGGGTGGTGTGTCAAAAACCCCCACTGAATACAACTGATCTCCCTCAAAGTTCCCTCAGAGAGGAGAAACAATTGTGCCCAGCAAAAACTAAACTTGGGATTTCAGGGGTGTTACTCCTTACCATCCTCCCTGCTGAGAATTCACCTTTTGGCACAGGGGAGCGAAAGTTGCCTCCTGTGCTTTATGTCCGGTGGAGATTGGTTTTAAAGGGAAGCAGGGCTGGTTAACAATTAGCAGGTTGGTGGCATCTGAACAAGTACAATAGAGCCACCTCCTCCCTCCCCCCAAAATCAAAACACCAGGGTTTAGAGAATGCTTCAAAATCCCATTTACCATCTCTACTAAAAATGCTAACTCCTTCTGTTAGGTTCCTGTGCATCCACGTGGTGCCAATAAAGTTTGCTCTGGATACTCTGCTTTTTTCTAAGTTCAGGACAATATAAACCATCCCCAAGTAAAGGCTGCCCCCTTTTTTCCAAGCTGGAATGGAGTGGAAGAGCAGTCAAACTGCTTTGTGAGAAATCAGTGCTGGTGGATTAGTGAGGGGCTGGGGGTGATGGAGCACAGACACGTGTGACAGGGACTTTCCTTCCTTTCTGGTTCTCACCACAGGGTGTGCTCCCTCTCAGAGCATTATAGAAACATAATCTCCAAATCCCCCCAACTAATGGGATGGAGGAAGGAGAAAGGCTTTGTTGTCTTTTTAAGGCCAGATGAGTTGAATTTTTCTTTTTCCTCTTCCATTTTAACGCAACACTTTTCATTTTAGCCTTAAACCCTGATAAGTTCTTACGTGAGTTCTGGGACAGAGCAGTGATATGAAGCACAGTGTTACTGAGGAGAACTGGCATTTTTAACCGTTGTGAATTTTTGGCTGATTTTGTTATTTCTCAAAGAACTGAGGTGTCAGCTTACCATGTAAGAGCCCAAAACATGTTAACATTTATGCACATGGTAAATGCTGAGCAGTTGCAGGAATATTTCTAATATTTTCCTTTAAATAGTAGCATAACATTTCTCTGTGTTAGTGATATGGCAAACAATTTATATTGTTCCAATTAAGTATATCAAATATGCTTTTAAATTTGATTGAAATATCCAGACACAGCTGTATAGCCTTTTGTAAGCTTGCACTGAACTTTACAAAATAATTATTCTGTAACTGCAAATGCGAATTTACCAACCTGGGTGGCATCACCTTTCAAACTCTTTGGGGGGATTTTCGGTTTGTTGAATTATTTCAGCAAAGGTCCAAACAAGCAGAGCCCTCTGTGTTCTCACTGTCACTCCTGGGGTCTTGATTTCCACCAAAGTATTCCCAACAAGGAATGGCAGGTTGGTAGAGAAAATGGAAATAAATGTGTCAAATGCCTTCAATCAGCTGCTTATGAAGGATGTGGGTTTGGGAGATGTTGTGTAGGAAACACAGCGAGGAAAAATACTCTTTAGGGCACTCTGGGAAGAAAAGGGGGATGATTTGAATACATTTTCCATGTTATGCCCTCGGCTCATGTCTTGCTGTGTTTATAAATTCCACGGCAAATGTCCCGCAGTATTAGAAATAATCCAATACTCTGGAAGCCCTTTGCCTGGTTTGTGTCGGACACCCCTCAGCGGATCCACGGAATGCTCCTCCTATCAAAATGGAAAGTGCAGCCCCACGTTACACCCCGAGCGTGTCACGCTGCTTAAGGCGACAAAGAATACCGGGGAAGGCAAGAGCATCGGGGGAATGAAGAGAAAGGGCAGTGTTCCCATGGGAAGGAGAACACCCCTGACAGCCGAGGGGACAAAGGAGAGGCGGCAGAGCCCGAGCCCTGACAAATGCTGGAGGAATCCCTCGCCTTTGTGCCGACTCCCCGTTCATTAGCGAGCACTTCTGCCTTCATTTCCACGAAAATAACGCTCTTTTAGGGCTGGCTGTGGGGTGGGTAAAACGCCTCCAGATTTCGGGCATTAATACGAGTCTTGTAGTTTGGCTCTTCGCGGGGCTTTCCTTTCCTGCCTTCCTGGCGGGGTGAGGTGGGGAAGGCGCTAAATCTGACGGTGACAGTGGCCGGGCAGGCTGTGAAGGACGTTATTCCCAGCGCCGGGGAATGCTGCGGACAAGGGGAAATGCATTGCCGGGGGGCTCCACGAAATTCATCTCCTAACGGGGAACTTTGGAATTGCTGCCCCCAGGGCGCAGAAAGCAGGCGGGTGGCCCGTTCCCCGCCCGCCCACTCACTGTGGGTAAGGCGGCAGCTGGGCAGGCAGCGGCTGGGGGGACTCTTTTCCCTCTTCTGCCCACTCACGAGGACTTCCATTTGTGAAGTGTAATGCCGATTGTGATTAGAATTCATATTAAGTAATCTTAGAGCTATGCTTTGATTAAACGAGTAGAATTCATATTAAAATGGTTCAAATATATTAGCAGTAAGACTTTATTTCAAAGAAAAGTAGTTCCCTGAAAAGTTAAGAGGAGCCGGTATTTCTTCACAGCTTAACAGATGGGTGGTAACTCTCCTTATCAGAGCGTTAGGAGCAGCAGAGGCAGGAGAAAAGCCCTCAGATAAGAGAGGAGAAGTCAGCTTTCCGTAATTTGCAACAATGCTTTGCTTCATAAACACTTGAAATATTGTTCTTTGAAAACAAGACACTTGGGTCCCATTTATTGCTGCCCCTCCCAGGTGCACAGGAGCAGAAAATACACCAAGTGCTTCTGGACAAACCATGGCCCTTCATCATCATCATCTGCAACACCTGCTGGAGATTAACTGCTAAAACCCAGGCATGATCACATTAATCGCTCATTTGGAGTTCTAGAAATGTCTAAATATTAATATTTATCAAGAATAAAAAGGAATTACTAGTTGGAGTATAAATCATCAAGAATTTTTAATAAAATTTATTTTTATTTTAATGTTAATAAGAAGAATATAAATAATTTTAAAGCAGCAGTGGAGTTATGGTTTTGAATACCACGTGGTAAATTTGATATGAACTGAAATATATCTGGCCCAGAATTGCACCTTTTTTCTTTTCTTTTTTTTTTTTTAAGAATATAATTGCTCAGTGAGAAATGGAGTGATTTTCCATTTTGAACTCAATGGGACTTTTCCCTGGGTATGGACTTTTAAATTGAGTTTCCTGTAAATGCAGAGAATTATTTTCAACAAGAAACAAATAAGGTTGTTAGAAAATAATTACTAAGTGTTTGAAAATCTTCCCAGTGGTAGGACCTGCAGCAAGCAGAGCTTTGTTTGGTCCAAAATACCAGTTTCAGTTCTTAGAAGGAGCAAAACCCAACCTCTGGGGACAGGAGAACATGTTTGGTTTTGCCTTTTTCCAATGACCAAGCCAATTCACCCATTTTGTTTTTATTTAACAAGTTCAGTGGATACCAAACTGGTTTAAAGCAGGGGGCTTAAACTGAATTACAGAACTTATAACTGAGTTATAAAAGCTCAGTTTCTTTCTCACCTCCATCCCCAAATGTGAGTTTTGATTTAAGGGCAGTTCTCATTTTGTTTCGGGAGCAGCTGCTTGGGGAAACAGATCTTCCAAACCGTGTTTTGCACTCGTGGTGCTCACTTTGGGTGTGTTCCTCACTGGTGTGTTTGCAAAGCACTGCACACACAGGGACAGAACGCAGTGACTGCACACAGGAACTGGCCTTTCTTCAGGGGGCTTTGTATGTTCATGCTCACTTGACATTTCCATGAAGCTCTTTCATGTGAAACAGGAGATACAGGGTATTTCCTGTAATAAAACTTAGAATTTCAATGAAATAAGTGACTTAGTGTGAGGGGAGGGTGTGTATATATCATCTACATTAAGAAAACATGGAGTTTGAAGTTGTTTGCAGAAGTGATTGCTACTTTAATACACTTTTATAATTTCCCTTTCCCTCTCCTTTGCCTTTAATTTTACTTTAATTTTACTTTTAATTTTCATGTTGTTTTTCTCTCAGGATAGTGGATGAAATCTGCCCCATTCTCATGCCAGCTGCTCTTGTTTGTTTTTGTAGGGTTGACCCCAGGCCCATTTCATCCTGCAAGGTCTGCCCAGACTTGTTCCTGAGGGGAAACATGTCTGAGATGGACTATGAGAAGTTGGCTGAAATAGGTAAATCTTGGTTATTCTCCTTCAAATAGCATCTCTGCAGAGTTCCAGGTGATTTCACAGGGAGAGGCTTCTCCAACATCCTGCAATCCTTCTTGGAGCAAGCCAGCAAACCTTTAGGTGGTTACAGTGCTCAGACATGAAAAAAAATAACACCCCAAATAAACAAAATGGTGTTCTCCTTGTTCTGAGCTTTAAAATGGTTTAAATATTTAAAGAAAAAAAAAGGTGTTTATATTGTTATTATTCTTCCCAGCTCTTGGGACAAAAACATTCTTTAAAGTGGAAAAAAAAAATTCCAGTTAAGGTTAGTGTAGCTTTTTATATATTTCTACCTTTAATAAGTGTATCAAATATACATTTTGGAGGTAAAAAGAACTTAAATTTTCTTTGTGTGTATGAAGGAGACTCTAAGGGTGTATTTCTAAAGGCAGGTGGTTATTTTTCCTATAGAACTGCTGGTTTATTTTTTGGGGAGGCTCTTCTGAGTTCAGACGTGAAGAAATGAGAAAGCAGTGCAGGTGCTCCTGCCTCCTGTGTGCTTTGGAGAAGCCCAACCCCGAGGGACATTTTTCTTCCTTGTGAGATAACTGTAACTGCAACAAGCAGTGCTGAAGGCCTTTGTTTGTGCCCAAGTGACTCTTGGAGGCCACCGTTCATCCCTACCCAGGGCACTGATGGCTGTGTGTTGCTCCTGTAGAGCTGCAGAAGGATGAAGCACAGGACACCCAGGCAGGACAGGAGGGGACACTGGGGCCTCCACCCCTGGAGGATCCTGAGCTGGACATCAACCAGCCCTACTACGATGTGGCAAGGCATGGCATCATCCAGCTGGCAGGTATGTCTGGGGCACCCTGTGGCTCCACCTTGGGCACCACTGGTCACCCTGCCTTGCTGTTCTCCTGGGGGGAGGCGTGGGAATGGTGTGGGTGCTTCCAGCCTTTCCCTGAAAAGCAGCTGGACAATAACATGTGGACTCAGTGCTTTTCTGCAGATGAATTATGAGCCAAACAGTTGAGCTTGATCTTGCTTTCAAATAGAACTGTAGCAATATATTACAATCTGAGGCCTAACTATGACTGTAACAGAGCTGTCCTGTTTTTTGTGCTAAGCTGTTTTGTTTTGTGAATCACCTCGAGTGTTGTGTAGCCACACAGAATCATTTTTCTTGTCTGCCCAGCCAAAGAGATATGGCTTAGTGTATAAAAACTACCAAAAGGCACAAAGGGAACAGCTGACAGGAGTGTTAACTGCATTTGTCACCTGACTCTGCTGTGACTTGGAGAGAAGTTATGGCTCCACAGCCTATTGCACCAATGGGTCCTTTAATGGTACAGTTATTTAGTTTTAAAATATTCTGGCAACATGTAAGGCAGGCAAGCCATATTTATGATACAGAAGCACCTCTGTAAAGCTCTAGAGCTTCCCCTCTTGGAAGAGCCCTGTCCCTTTTGAAACAGATTTTAAATCATTTGTACCTGGTTTGTAATGGCTTTCATACCTTTGAATAAGATAAAGTGTGATTTCAGTGCTTGAAATGGCTGTGTTACAGCAATTCAGGAAGCTGATCCTTCATTTTTATTCTGTGGTTGAAAGACAATGAGATGTATTGTTTGAAATGACTGAGGAAAAGGAAAGATTTTAGGTAAAATATTTGCAGCAATGTATCCATCTCTTACAGCCAATAGTTAATGTAAAACACAAAACCCACCTAAAATTCCTTCTTGCTTCTCACAAATTAAAATTGCCTGCTTTCCATAACAATGGGTTTGACCATATGCAGAGGAGACTTTTTGAGTTGTATTTATACAGTGTGGAAATACAATTGATTAGAATAGAAGGCATTTTACAAAGATGTAAGCTTTATTAATTGTTTCTTTATTATTATTGTTTATTATGTCACAAATACCAACGTGCAGCTGTCAACTCTAAGCAGATGTAAAGGAGCTTCTGTGCTGGTTTTTTCTATTTCTCTTTGGAGAGAGAAGTTTCTTTTTGTTGCTTAAAAACAAACCCAAGATTGTTTTTCTTATTCATTCCTGATGCATCAAGCTTCCTAATTTTCTATGGTTTGCTTCTATAATAGGATTGCTGACAACTTTTTGCAGGTCTTTTTTTTTGAATATGTTCTTATTTCATAGGACTGTATCTGATGCTTGTTTTCATCAACAGCCTGTGACATCCTTTATGTATTGAACAAAACTTTTTATTGGAATCCAAGTCATCCTTGTTTTAAATCCTTATTTCCCTTCTTAGCTTTTCCTTGCTTTTCTAGTTCTGTTTAAAGATTTCAGGTATCTAGCCTGGGCCTTTGTAGAGACCTCACATTTATCTTCAAGGTCCAATTGATTTCATGCCCCTTTTTGATTCTGAAGCAGTGCATTAGAAACTGATTAGAAGGTAGATCAGACTGTGAAAGGTAAAGCTGTACTTCAGTTTTTGTAAGGAGGACCTGTTAAGCCTAAGGCACAAGTCCTGCTCATTGTCAGTCCATCTCAGTGTCAGCTTTGCTACTTCCTCCAGTCCCTCCAGGAGCAGATCTGGGGCCTGGAAACTGCAGTGCCGCAGGAAAGGACAGGCTTGAGGGATTTTAATTCTTAAAGGATTGGCTTTGTTCGACTTCTGTTTCTTTCCCTGAAATCAGTATCTCTGACATTTGTTTTCCCCAAGGGCTACTGAGGAAACACAAACGAGATGGAGAGACCCAGGACTTGGGCACTTTGAAGAGGGAAGCTGAGGGCTCTGGCTCCTGTTTGTAGCACAAGAGCAGGTTTCACTGTGGGCCTTGCTCTTTGCACAGACTGTCCAAACCACGTGGGTGTTGTCCTGTTTCTCTCTCAATTCCTGTGAGAGGAGCTCCAAAGTAAAGGGTCATATCAATGGAAAGTATTTCTAGCTCTAGTGAAGAGGGATAAAAACATGGCTTCAAATCCTTCAGGAAGGAATTGAACTTGGATATTCCAGCCTCTGCACCACTTTTTCTCTTCTTTCTCCAACTATTTTCTTCTCAGAATGTGAAAGGAAATAAATCCTTATTTACTGCATTCCTTGCTTTGAACATCAGGCTTAAGTTCCAGTGTCTTTACTTGTAAAGACAAAACTGAGGTAATTATATCAAAATATTTGGACATGCTTTCTTTCTGAACCAGAGAAAATACAATATGTCTCCTTTAAACATCATTTAGCTGAGCAACAGGCTTGCTAAAATAAATGATGCCAAACTCAAAGGTGAAGGTGAACTCCTTTCAGTTTTAGGTATCCTGAAAATGTAGCACAAGTCATTCTGCACCCAATGCACCTAATGTAAAGGAAAGGCCTATTTCCCCCTTACCAAGTCCATGGACGTTCTGTTCTCTTTTCTGTTTGACTGTTCTGCTGTTTCTTTGCTTTCCTTAGATTTTCTTTCATGCTTTCTGTGAATTATGAAAATACTTAGTTTGGCATCTGGAAGTAGTTTTGCTTTTCAGTGCCCCTTGTGCAGAGTCAGCCAAATGGAGCTGTGTGGGCATTGGAGGGGTTGGCTGCTGAAATGGCTTTAACTCACCCTGATTTCAACTTATTTTGCCTACCCTGAGAGATGAAATGTAAATAATTAATTACATGGAAAAGCAAGCTGTCCCTTGGCTTTCAGCTGATCTGAGAAAAAATGTTTTGTGGCAAAGTATTTTTGATCCCACTTCTGCTCCCATTGAAACAAGTCAGAAAACTTGTGCTGACTTAAGTACATTGTTTTATTGTAATGTGAGAATAACAGGCTTGAGTGAAGTAAAATATTTCATTTTTCACTTATAAAATAGTAATGTTTGTATCATCAGAACAAAAGCTCTTCAAAAGTCATGCTAAAGTTGCAGCACTCAAATATCTCTCATGCAAAATGGAATGAGTTGTGTCATTAGGAAAAAAACCCTTTTCATTTGCAAGAAGCAGTTGGGAAGTGCTGTGCCATGTAAATTCTGAATTAAAAGGTAGAATGAGCTCCTTTCCCACCTGCCCTACCCTGTGTGCTGCTGTACAGTTGTTTTTCTATTGCTCAGTGTGGCATCAGAAGTGAGGCATGGTTCATGTGTGAGGGCAGTGCAGGCAAATCAAGGCCAGCAGGTTGGTAGGATTTTAGTGGAGAGCCCTCTCCCCACAGCCCTCTTTGCTCACAGGGAGCAGGTTGTGCCTGAGAGTAGTTTGTGTGTAAAAATATACTCCGTGCAGATGAGAAATCAAGTTATTTCCAATGACACTCTCTCTGCATCCACAGGGAACTGCCACTCCCCACCTTACTTGTCAAACTGCACTTGGATGTGTTTGGGTAAAAGCGCTGTGCTCGAGGCCGTGGGATGCAGACTGTGCTGGGCTGGTGGATGTGAGTCAGTCCAAGCACCCTGATGGAGAGCAGGGGGCCCCTGCTTCTGGCTTGGGCAGCACTGCCCATGGCAGCTTAACATCTGATGTTCTCCAAAGTATTAGTGGTGCCCATGAGTTCAAACCCAGCCTCTCTCCTCTCAGTGCCTGCCATCTCTGATGGGAAGCTGGCACTGGCACTTTGTTTTTTCACAGAGTCGAGCTTCTCACCTTTTCTGGTTTTTTGGTTTGGTTCTTTTTGCCTGTGTTTCACTACAAGGTTGGAGAACAAGGGAATCTGCTTGGCTGGGAATTCTGAGAAAGTTTCTCTGCCCCACTTTTCCCATTGCTGAAACTGGCAATTACGTCTCTTCATGTTCCACATTATCAGTTTGCACTCTTTTCTAGAGCTGGTTATTTTTTTTCTGGGTTTTAATTCAAGCAGTCAAATGTGACCAACGGTAACAATTAGCGACTCATTTAGTAATTTATCTGGAAACCTTTCTTAGTTTTATTTTGCTCATAAAAATTATTATCTCTAGCAGATGAGGTATTCTTGAGTGCATTGTAGCACAGCAAGTTTTTTTCACAAACAAGCCATGATTTGGAAAGCAATCTTTTATTAATGTTTTAATTTAATTTTAGAACGTCATTCATATTAATGCATGTCACATTATAATGCCTTTATAAGTACTCTGAGAATATCAAACAAAACACTTCAGTAACTTCAGGAAATAAATGATGGTCTGTTTAAGAACAGTGTGCTGACACACCTGAGTACATGTAATTGTGGTGTTGTGCAGGTTCTTCCTCTAGTGGTGCTCAAGCACTTTATTTAACCCAGGAGTGAGAACTGATTTTTGCTGTAGGAAGGGACATCAGGCCTTGTGGTGTGAAAAAATCACTTGGAGGAAGATGATGAAAACAAGCAGCCAGAGCAGGAAGAAAGAGCCAGCCAGCAGAGAAAGCAGCGTTTGGGGAGTCAAAGCTACAGGACTAAGGTGACAATGGCCAAAATGGAGAAGTTGGAAACAGGTTATTTCCAAGGCTCCCAGGGAAGTCAGGCCTGTTTTCTGCCCCAGTGCAGGAGGAATTCAGTGTTCCCTGCCCAGGGCTGGGCACCACCAACCACCTTTGCACAGGTCCTTTCTCATTTGTCGTTGCCTTGTGCTTTCTGTAGGCAAAGTGTGACTTGACAGGGAAGTTTCACAGCATGTTTTCTGTAATAACAGGAGATAGGGGTGGCCCCAAGTGTCAGAAGATCCCCAGCAGGAAATGCCCTTGGTGCAGGAAATGACTGTTGTCTCTCTGAAATCTTCTGTCCCCAGGTGATGACAGCTCTGGCAGGAAGGTGGTCACCTTCAGCTGCTGCCGCATGCCCCCCTCCCATCAGCTCAACCACACCAGGTTACTGGAGTAAGTTCCTCTGCTCTTCCTGGGACAACTTCTAGGAGCTTGGTGCCAGGGCATCGAGCTGCCAGGCAGGAGAAGCAGGAGGCAAAGGAGTGAAATGCGAAAAGGATGTAAGACTACACTTGTGTTAATATGGCACTGCCAGTTACCTCACCTGGAGTCTTGAGTGGAAGCAGCAAGTCACTGTGTACTGAAATTTGTTTGTTGTCTGGATTTTATTAAAGAATTCTTATCATGTTTTAACAAAATAATCACAGTGAGGACCAAGGAGAATGGAAATCCAGTGTTTTAGTGCTGCATATGTATGTTCTCATGAATAGCAGTGCTTGCCTTAATTTACTGTACTTCATCTTCTAAATCACTCACCAAAGGTGTTGTTTAGTTATTTGCATCTTAGTGAGTTTTCTATTTTATAAAAATATCTTCATTACAGTCAGTATATTATGCTTAACATTTTTGTATGTATCTCTCTGAGGTTTTTGTGTTAACAGAGGTTGTGGATGTGTAAATTCTCAGCATTCTTCCTTGCAAACTTGCTGCAGCAATAGCAGGACATGTCTCTGCTTCATAGTTTTCACTACAAGATCTGTTGTGTCTTGAGAGTCCTGTGCTTACTGAGCATTTTAGAGCTATTTGGAGTTCTTGTAGAGCCCCTGCACTGCCAAAATGTTTGGTGTATGTGAGCCCACCTCAGGCTCGTGGGGAGAGAGCTGAGTGTGCAGGGGGCATTGCAGCTCTCAAGTGATCTGCTCTTACACTCACACGTTGGCTGCTGAGGAAAAGCCCCGATTGGGAGTTATTCTGTGAAGAAATCACTTCAAGACTTGATTTGATAAAGCTTTGGTACTGCCCCTGCAATTGTGTTACAGCCTTGGAACAGGTAATTGACTGTAGAAAAATACTGGTTATTATATGCCCACAAAACACTCTCAGGTATTTTTCAAAGTGCAGGCTGTCTGGATGCAATGTGACAAGGAATCTACATGCTGTGAAAGAAAACAGGAGGCACTCTGGGTGTTACATATATTATATGTTTAGATATATTTTAATTTCAAATTTATAGAAACAAAATAAGTCTACAATTGCTGTCACTACTATTCCTTCCATGAAAATGAAAGTCAAGTCAAAGATCAAACAGCATTACACTAATCGTTGTCCCAGGGTATTGGCAGTCTAAGATTTACTGTATACTGAGGGAAGTAGATAAGGGAGGGAGAAGCCCCCAAAACTGTACCACATCTGCTGATAAAACATGCAGTGTGATTTCAGGGTGGGATAAGCAGTGGGGTTCTTGAAATTGGTTTTAAAATGAATGATCTGTGAATGCAATCCCCACAGTGCAAACAAGGGAGAGGCAAATATATTCAAGAAAAGCAGTTTGCAGTAACAAGTTGTAATTGGCAGTAATTAGGAGTAATGGATTTTTTCAAGAATTTAGAAAGTTTTTAATCAAGAGGAAAACCCAAGATTTATTTATTTATTTATTGCTTTGAAAAGGCAGAATGACATTGTTTGCTTGTCCAAGAGGAAGGACTTTACAAAGATCAGAAAAAAGCAAAATAAAAGACACTTAGTTAAAATGCATCTCTTCAGAAACTTTTTGGCAAACACAGTCCTGTGTTGTCTCCATCTTTAAGTGATTCAGGAGCAGTGCAGCTTTTGTAAATAAATACATTCTCTTCAATTTCAGCTTTGCAATGATGTGGAATTATTGGCCACACTGCCACGAGAGCGAGATGAACTTGTTAAATACGTTCAGGCAAACATGAACTTGCAGTCACTGTGCAAAAATAGCACATTTTCTTTCTCAGTTACTGCTTCAAAAATCTCATCCAGTGAACTGCCTTCCAACTAAAGTGTTCTCTTTCTCCTCAGGTACTTGAAGTACACCCTGGACCAGTATGCAGAGAACGATTATACAGTTGTGTACTTTCACTATGGCCTGCAGAGCCTGAACAAACCATCTCTGCAATGGTTACAGACAGCCTACAAGGAGTTTGACAGGAAGTATGTCTCCCAAATATTTTGGGTACTCTTCAGGTTGTGCAATGTCTGTGACCAGCTCCCATGGGGGAAGGAGACGTGTCCAGATGCTCTGAGTTCATTTGGCCACTAGAAATTCTGAGGTGCAGCACTGAGGGAGGGCCAGGGAGTGCACAGGCAAAGGAGCTCTTACACGTATGTTCAGAGGAGAAAGAAAACACAACACCAAAATAGCTCCTTTCTGGGGTCAGAGGAAAGGGAGGACAGAGGAGAGGACAAAGTGAATTAGCTGCACTGAAAGCAGATGTTCAACAGAAACATTCCACGGGAATGTTTTCTAACCATGACTGTTGACTCTTGGGAGGAGCATTCCCTGCTGGGAACCAAACTTGGCAAAGGAATAAGCAACAATTCATATATAAAAGCAGGGTATTTCATGACGCATTTCTCAATTTCATTTTGCAGTAACACTGAGTAAGAGCAGAGTCTTTTTGTGCAGCCTGGTTTCCATTTGGGCCTAGAAGGATTTACTGTTTATGTATCATGAAATGACACTGAAGAATCAAGCAAAGCTACAATGGAGGAAGGTTTTGTTTCAAAAGGGGACCATGCAATATCACAGAGCCAGCAGTTGGCTTTACCTTTAGTAATTACTAGCAAAACAGGACCCCAACCCTAAAATCAAAAAATCGGGTGTAAATTCTGTATCTGAAAATTTAGAAATATTCTCCAACATGAAACTCCTGTGAGCAGAAAATAAAGGGATATGAAAGAAAGTAATTCTTTTATCAGGGATTTTTTTAATAGACTGTTCCCTCTCTTACCAGTATTTTTTTTTTTTTTTCAAATTGCCTAATTTCCTTTCTGTGCCCCTGATGTTAAAGCTGTGAGACAGCAGACACTGCTTAGGAACACAGGAGTGTTAACTTGGCCTCCTGTCAAAACTGACCGTTTTTTAAAATTGGGTTGGTTTGTCCTTTTTTATTATTATTATTTTACATTCCATTTCTTCTGAATTGGGTCTTTTGAATGTACTTGAAAAGAATGCTGTGTAATGTTCCTGTAATAATACCTTCCACTCACTTGTAGCTATTCAGTTCAGTGCAGTATTCAACATCCTTGTAACAATTTCATTTTCTTTTCCCAGGTATAAGAAAAATCTTAAAGCACTCTATGTTGTACATCCAACCAACTTCATAAAAATCCTGTGGAATATCTTTAAACCTCTCATAAGGTACTTGGCAGTTTATTGAACACATTATTCCCATTTAGTTCAAGGATGGTTTGTTCCCTAATAAGTTGCTTGAGGTAAAATATGTCAGGTAACAGCACAATACCCATTTAAACTGTCTTGAGCTAATGAGTAAGGTGAGCTTAAGCTGGGCTGTGAATAACAGGATAGAGTTCTTTTCTTTCTAAGAAAAGGGAGTCTCAATTCTTAGTAGTTTAACTGGAATGTTAAAGTAAATATCACTTTAAAATGCAGGTATTCTGTGGGCCCTGAATGACTTTTTTGTGTGCGTGACAGCACTTCCCATAATGGAGCTGGGGGTGTGACTGCAGTTACTGGGGGTACAGAGAGGTGGATAATGGATGGTTGACCTTGAGGCTGAGCTGCTGTGGGGAGATGAATAGGAATGATACTATTGTGTGCTCAGAGTTAATGGATAAGCCCAGAAGTGCCCATAAGAATTTGAGATGGAGGAGAGAATGATGAAGGGGATGTATTTTACTGGGTCCTCTTTTCCTTTGCATGGTAAAATTTGGTGCTACCTACAAATAACCCCCACCAATGGGCAGGTGCTGATAAGTGCAGGGATGGCTGGGCTTGCTGTGCTTCTCCCCCTGAATTTCTGTCATTTCCTCAGTAATGCTGGCATTGTGCAGATTATATTGTGAATGTCCTTGGAAACAACTGAAAATGTCCACTACAGTGACTTGCAATTCATTCAATTTCTGGTAGAAAGTTTATTAATTGGAAAGGGGAAGTTTAACTTCTAAACAGATCAGAACATGGAAGATACATTTGAAAATTAAAAAAAAAGTAATTACAGCTAAAAATCATTCCAGAACATGCTGTTCTTGAAACAAGCAGACTAACTATAGATCTATATTTTAACTGGCAGTAAAATAAATGTGAGTGATCCAGGACACAGAGCAATGGTGAGGACAGTAAGACTGAAGCAGGATGTGCCTGATGGTGGCCCAGGAATTGGGAATGTTTTTTTTTCGTTGTTTGTTCTTGACTTTCTTTAGCATGGATAGCTTTCTAGGAGGAAAAACCTTCAAAAAAACCAAAGAGAAAAACATCACCAAGACAAACAACTAAAACCCAGCAAAATTCTTGGTGGTTATTACAACACTTGATGAAACCAGCTTCTTTCTCAGAGGCAGCCAAGAGTTCCTGGGGAATAGCTGCAGGCAATTGGTCTGGGGACACTGAGGATGTTCAGTCTGTGCTTGTGTGTGATATTTGACTTAGAGCAACAATGGGCTGCTAATTCATACAAAAAGGAAAGTTTACAGGTGCCTGTTCCAAATGCTCATTTTTCCCTGGATCTTACTCTGTCTGTGTGAAAGGTTAAGAATGTCTGGCATAAACATGCATTCTGTTTTTGGGTTGACTCAAGATTTGCCAATTAAGGGAAAATTTAAGGCTATAATTTTAAAACTAAGTGTGAAAGTGCTGCTGTACAATTTGCCTAAATTATATCTCATTGAAGACTAAAACTTACTGGCACCGTTAATTTACTGGAATAGTACAATGTAAACTTTGTTCATAGAACAAATGAACAGTTTAGACTAATCTTATCTTGGCAAATCACGCCAAGTTTAAAAGTCAATATTAAGGGAGAAAAATCCTCTAGGCTTTCTGTTTCCTGCCTTTGCTGAATTAAATCTCAGACTCATATTTAGATTGTGTTCCCAATAAAAATAGCAGATATAAGTTTTATTATCAAGAAGTATGCATTTATTTTTCAGAGGGTGGGTGGTACATTTGGTACCTGGTAACACATGGCCTAAGCACTTTGACATGATGTTTTAATGTGTTTGCTGACAACTGAATGAGTAACAGAATTATTAGAGAGAAGGACAAAAGTAGTATTTCAGGCAAATTCTGAGTTGTAGGACATGTGCTGTGCTCTGAAGTTGTGCATGCACAGACTGATGCTCTTCAGTGTCCCTAAAGTGCTCGAGTTTTAGCAACATTGAGCTCACTGCAGTTGAAAGCTACAGTTTCGTGCTGTTTGTCCCGTGCCCACCAGAGGACGCTTGTGTACGTGCATTGCACCATCCAGGGGCCATTCCATTCTTTCCTCAGTGTTTCTCCAATTTCACTATGGAACTAATGTGCAGCAAAGCGCATTTTTTGTCATCAACACCTGCTATTTTTCTTGACACTTCATTACAGTACAGTTATTGGGTATTGTGCAAAAATAAGGTATTATTTCAGGCCATGTTTATAATACTTGTTTGAACATCTCAGCCTGAAAAGTCAAATATTCTGGCTAAAACTCAAGACCTGACTAGTGGTTCTTCACCTTTGGAAGTCATAGAAGAATCTTATTATTCATGCTGTTTCCTAGAAGTTATTCAGCCCTTTCCAAAATGGGTAAAGCTGGATAAAAACACTATTAATGCTTTGGAAATTTCACCTGTTGCTTCACTACTCCATAGTTTATTTCTACAGCCCCATTATTTTGTCTTTTGGCAGGAGGAACTCCTAAATAATACAGGCATGTTGTTCTGTTGCCTGTGTAACATTTTCTCCACACTTCACAGCTCCTGCAGTGAGCTTTCTGATGCTGTGTGAAACCTGGCTTTCAGTGGCTTTTAGGGGGATGTTTTTCATATCTATGCAAATCACAAAGCACTCAGATGGAAGGCAGATATTTTTATTCAAATCAGACTCTCAGGCATGCACTGTATATGTTTGATCATATGAAATGAAATACATTTTATGTCTCCTGCTGCTTCAATTACAGTCTAATTTCGAGTTGCATCAGCACTTACATTTTTGTAATAGAAACTAAACCCTTTGTAAATGTTCCTCCCATGCTGATTTTTATACTACTTTGTGATTTTTTTTCTAAAAAAGATTTTATTTTTTTTTTTTTTTTTAGCCATAAGTTTGGGAAGAAGATCACCTACTTGAACTATTTAAGTGACCTGGGAGAGCATCTCAAGTTGGAGCAGTTAAACATCCCTGCCGAAGTCATCCGGTACGTGGTGGATTTCAGACATGCAGCCTCACTCTTCCTCAGTTGCAGCTGCACCCTGCTCTCAGTATTCTGAGCAGAACCTGTGTCTTCACTGATTAAATGGCCAGTGTACCTGTTTGTGCTCGGCTGAGTTCATTCTGGAAGCTGCATTGGCACCAAACACATGCTGGTGTGCGTCAGGGGTTTGGAGAAGGTTTGGCACATATACGTATTTGTAGTATGTCTGCAATTCCTGTGTGACTGCTGGCAAACTCAATCCATATGTCATGACTGCTTAGGAGAGTTGTGCCATTTTCATGGGCCAAACCATAATCCCGACCTCTTTCCTTGCATATCGTGTCAGATTAAGCAACTTCCTTTCATTAAGAGTCAGCAAAGTGTTGATTGATTTTCAGTGTGAGGGATGATATCTGTCCTTAGGGGCTCCATTCCTTGTCAGAGGGGAGTGTTGGAGAGGAAAGGGAACAGAAATGCACAGGGCTGGGCTTGTCAAGTGCCACTAGTGGTATCAGTGTCAGTCTTCCCAACACAGTGCTTTACATGGAATTGCTTTGATGTGCTGACAGGAAGTGATTTGATGGCACTGCTGAATGAAAGGAACTGGAAGCTTTGATTATGACTCTTACTGATGCCTGGTGGGTTTTTACACACCTTTTGTGTAAATATGGAATAACAGAAAATACCTTACAGCTCTGAGGTTATAAATTGGATTGCAGGGTTGCCAAAGAAAAAGGAGTTTTTGTGTTTTGAGTAGCAAGTACATTTGAATTTTGCTGTTAAATTATAGTGTTTTTCCTATTTTTTGGACATGTTTATTACTGTACTCCACTGGCTGAAGCAAAGGAGCTCTTGTATGTCTTGTTTAAGTATTCCACCACAAATGCTACTTAAAAATTTCTTCATGCTGGAATTAAATGCAAGCTCTGCAAGAGCTGCAGCATATTCACTGTTGTCAGGAGATATCAGCTCCATGGGCAGTACTTACATGGATATAGTCTGTCATTGGTGGTGCACAGAAAATCAATCACATCTTGGTTTTTTTGCAGACATGATGAAAATCTTCAGAGGAAACAGAAGGGAAAACTGTCACCTGTGGTGAAGGTTCCTCCACCACGGCCACCTCTGCCCACCCAGCAATTTGGAGTCAGCCTGCAATAGTAAGCCAGCAGATTTCAGAACTCTGACATTTCTGTCCCCTACAGCTTTGTAATGTGCAGGTTCCCCAGCCAGACTGCCTGCAGAGAAATTTGTTTGTTGTACGTTCAGTTTCTCATTCTCTTGGAAAGCCACAAAGCTAGGAGGCCAGACAGTCTATTTTAGGAATTCAGGACAGGTCTCACAGTCCCAGTGACCTGCTCTTCATGTTTACAGTATCTTTGTGGTAGTCAGGGCACACCTTTTTTCCCTATCTGCCAGAGCCCCAGGCTAATGTGTTGCTGGTGGATGCTGGCAGTGTGAAGTGGTTTGGAGATGTTTAGGGGATGGGGAACCAAGGCCAAACAGAGCTTCAGGCTCCACAGTGGCTGCACGGAGCTAAAAGGGCTGCCTGAGCCTTTAGACATTGGTGTTTTGTTGCTCACACGTTGTTCTGATCAGAGTTTGATGAAATGAATAAAATCACTCTCTTGCAGAAATGCCCTGACAGCTGTTTGTGGAGATTATAGCACTGTATGTGGTATAAAAAATGATTTGCTTTCCATGAGGAATGGGATGGCAATAGTACTTGCAGGAGTCAATTTTGGTAAAAAACAACACAGAAAAAACCACAAAGCCTTCCAGCTTCCTACCCACAGTCATTTCTGTCATCTTTCCATGGCATCCTTCTCAAAAAACAGCTGAAGGATATTGTTCACATTGAGCAGAGGCAATTTAGGCTGTCTGATACATGGACTTTTGTCAAATCTCCTCCCACCCCCAGTCTACTTTTCCGGTTCTAATGATTCAGCTGTAAATGACATCTGAAACACAATTTTCCTGTGAATGTTGAGCATTAGTCCTTTCTGGAAGGCCTGAAATTAGCACAATCAATATCTACTGTGTAAGAGCTACTATGGCATTAACTTTTGTGATACCTCCTCAGAGTTCATCCGAACACAAGGAGGGAACTGCTTCAGAAAGAGCTCAACTGTGGGTGGGGAAACACCAAACAAGGCCTCACTGTCGTTTCTGTTCCCGCACTGGGGATGGAGGCACTGACAAACACACCCCTTTTGTCTGAAGAGACTCTGCCTTTATTCTGTACAGGCTTGTGGGAACTGGGCATTTAAAAATCATGGGAGAGCTGGGAGTTTTTTTTGAACCATAATCTATATTGGATTTGGTTTAATTTATGAGCAAACAGAAGGGCTTATTATCAACTTAGTTCAAAACTTTTCTCTCTTATGTTACCCCTAGCCAGTCAGTAAATGTAAATGTAAAATGGCTGTATTTGATCTCCTTAAACCCACACACCAAATTGATTTCATCTTACATGTCTACCCAGGTTTACTTATATTTCCTTGTCTGGATTGAAACATGTACTTTATGTTGGGCACAAACGTGAAGTGGAAAATCTTCCTCATTGTGAGCTCCTGTGGGGACTCAGTAATTTGGTCTTTGCAGCCAGAACTTGAATCTGCTACCAAGTTTTCCTGGAGTTCCCACTGAAACTACACTGATTCTAACAGTAATAAATGAGCTTAGGAAAGGCAGTTAAATCATCCAAAGTTTTCTGTTCTTCACACACAAAAACCCATAGAGCAATAGGAGTTATCTGTTCAGAATGTGTCTTCATTAGTTTGCTCTTCATGTCAGGGTGAAAAATAGGATTTTTCTTCTAAAAGCCATTAGTAAAGATTTTATGTTTAAAAAGACAATGAAAAATTATGGGGACCCTCTGCTTATGTTGATCAGGTAAATACAATTAAAATGCACAAATGAGGCTTCCTAAATTGTCACAAAGGAATTAAACTTTGCCTTTGTGGGCCCAGCAGCATCACTGTGCCCTGTATGTTCAGTGGGCTCCTGTGAAGCCCTGTTGCTGCACCCAGTTGTTTCTGTGATCAGGGAAGGTCACACTGAGCTCTGCCCAGAGCTGACCTTGACCAGCTGCTGACATTGTTCTCTTTCGTCCCATTGGTATTTTAATCTGAAATTAAGTATCTTTGGGAAGACAGGAAATATTTTCTTCTCTCTAGTGTCATAGATGGGGAGAGAGGGAAGAGAAAATATACAAAATTACCACAATTGTACAGCTTGTGCTTGTTATCACGGACCTTTCAGGGTGCCCTCCCTTTGGCCCTTTGCTTGGGCTTGTGATGCTGTGCTGGTGTGAGCAGGGAGGAAGGTGATTCTGAGCCATCCTCCGTGGCCTCAGCAGGGAGAAGTGAAAGGGAGAGAGAAAGATGAGCAGCCCAGAATACTTAATAGCACTTCAGAGCAATGTAGAAGGGCCTTGCATGGAACTGTGCTGTCTAGAAATGAGCCTTTGGGTGTGTAAGGGGTTGCAGGAACTGATCCTGAATCCTACAGTGAGCAGTACTCCTTCTGCACAGCTACCCTGTGTACCAGGACAGATCTCTTGGATCTCACCTTGCTGCAAGAGGATTCACATCTGTCAATCAGTTCCAGCAGCTGTAGCATGCACTGAGTGCTCTGTTGTGCTCATCCCTGGAGCAGAAAGAGTGAGAAATCTCTCATTTCACATTTCCCACAGTAGTGTCTGATCCCAGTGTCACTTCGTGTTGTCCATCAGAAGGCACAGCTGCTCCTCACACCCTCCTGCACAAGGCAGGACAAACCCAGACTGCCTGACAGGATCCACAGAGAGAGAGGCCAGAGGTGTCATTTCAGTGACCTCTGGGCTGCTCTGATTGACATTTCTTGTCCCTTTTTGTCACTCAGGTCCAGAAGTGAACGTTGTGTCCCACACACCCCAACTCACCCTGGTGCTACAGACACAACAACCTTTTGCATGTGGCGGTGAATATCCCACTCCATTTTAAAATCCCATTTCTCTTGAGAACCTTGGTCATTGCACTGGGAATGGAACCTTTCCTTCAAGGGAAACCAGAATCCTGTAGAAAATGTTTGAAGTGCAAAACCAGCACCTTTTTTCCTAGAGAAAAAGTGAGGTGTAGGTTTTATTATTACAAATTATAGCCCAGTTATTTGTTCTCACCTCTCTGACAGATAAACTAGTGCTCAGCAGGAGCAAGTGCTGTAAATAATCAGTTTGCTATTCATACATTGAAATGGGAAACACATTTATGGGCAGCAATAATAATTAGAGAACATTTATAAAAAGCTGCTGGGTTGCTGTTTGGTGCCTCTGGAGTAAGCAGCTGTAAGAAAGCAAACACAATCAGTGCAACTTGAGAGAGGCTGAGAATGGGTTCCTTGAGCTTCAATTGTCAATAATAAAGATGTAACAGTTTCCCAGCACATTAAAGGCCTGATGGTGTTCCCATATAAGTGAATTAGGCTTTCAACTAATTTTAATAAAAGCTACCCTAAATGTTTAGGCTACTGATAGGAATATATGAAATAAAATTATTTGACACACAAGGAATGTGTTAGAACTCCCCTATTAGAAAATCTAAAATTAATTAGGGGATTTTTTCCCCCTTTACCTTGATTTGCTGCAGGCTTTTCCTCACTGGTTTCCCAATATTGACCTCTCTAGTGAGAACTGCTAATGTATAGAAGTTTAGAATTATCTGAATTAAACTCATCCCTTGCTGTAAGTCTCCTTCTTCCTGCATGTGGGTTGCAGGAGAATACAAACCTTGTTGAACTGACTTAGGCAAATGTCTACAATTCTCACACTGTAACCATGGTTTGTAAAACTTGGCAGTGTTTTTTACTCAGAATTCCTGTGTTTGTTTACAGGAAGGAAAATTCCCCTTTCCTAAACAGTTCCTAACAGATGTAGCTGCAGCAGTGTCCACAAAGTAGTTCTAACCCACACACAGAGCATTTTGGGATTTTATATACTTTGTAGTCTGGGTATGGAAGTTTTGTTGGAAAAGAAGAGTTAATGGATGGATTTTTTGGAAAGTTCACAGAGGAGCTTTGGGTTTCTGTCAGCCAAACTTACCAGAGGAGTGGAGCTCTCACAAATACTGCAAACCTTTAAAGATATTTGTTTGGAAGAAGAGAAACTGCAGCAGGAATTCAGTTTTCTGTTGCCTTTGTTCTTCTGGTGCTGATAGTGATTAGTTGTGAGCTACTCCTTGTCTTATGAGGAAATACGAACTCTAAAGGTGAGGGGAGGGAATGAAAATCCTCTGTAAGGGCAGTGGTTGTAGGTGACATAAGGAAATAATCTTGGATTGCTGTGATACAGAAAGGAGTAGGCCATGGGATGCAAACCCATGGCAGATGAACTTCATTAGTTCTGAGCTGAGGGAACAACTGCCCTTCTTTTAGACAGCAGCTTGGGCTCGGTGTTTGGAATAGTAGAGCATGTTCTGTGAGCTGGGTCAATGTGTTCATTACCATCAGGGAAGTTGGGCCCCTTTTGAACACCATTAAACATCATTAATTTACTTTATATACGTAAATGTGTACTAAGGCTACTTTAAAATCTGAGATTGCTGCTTTACTTTGTTGTTGGTTACTAGAAAGTGTAGCAGAATACTCAGCACACACTGACCCTCTCTAGTCTTCTACTTTTAAACTGCCACAGACTTATTTTTTTTATAAGGAAGATAATTGCAGAATTATCTGTGCTGTCTAGATCAAAAATGTTCCATTTTTTGCCTCAACTGTTCTCATTTCATGGGAATCATTCAAAGTGTTAATAATCTTCCTGCACCACTTTGCTTTCAAAACAAACAGTACAACATCCTTTTAATTATACACCCACTGTGCCTTAACAGGAGACAAATGACAAAGAAAAATCTGCATGGTAAAAGGCTCCTGAGCTTGCAGCACCCCTTGATCCAGACTTACTGTGAAGCATTTGCTGCAAACTGCCTTTAAACTGCCTTGAAGCCCCTTTGCACCAACAGCATCCAACCACACCCAGCTGGAGCCACCACCACCCCCCAGCTGGGACATGCCAAGGCATGGGAACAGAACTGAAGCAAACCCCTTCTCCAGTAGGGTTAAAGTTAGTTGGGGAGGACTCTTGTGTTGGGCACAGGCTCCTTAATTTGTGAAATTTTATGTATTCTCTCAGGTTTCTCCTCCAACTGTTCTGTCTTGGTTTTGACTCTTTGCCTGTAAATGTCATTTAAAGGTTGCTACTTTTTCTTTCTCTTTTTTTCTTTCCTGACAGTATCAAGGACAAGAACAAAGGTGAACTAATCCCCCCAGTAATGAAGGAAACTGTGTCCTACCTGAAAAGGAAAGGTGAGTTCTGTCTTTATGAAACTATGCGACATTGGCTGAGCAAAGATTACAATTACACGGGATATGTTCATACCCCAAAAACTTGAGTAGCACTTGGGCACTGCCTTGAGAGCTTGATGGATAGGAAATAATTATTATCAGATTATTGTCCCACTCTGAAAACAAAAGCCAACAAACAAAACCAAACCAACATTTTGTCCTCAAGATTAATTAGGGAATAGCAAGTCTGAGGAGAATGTCTTGAATTATACATCATAAACCATATTATAGTCTTGGGCTTAAGTGGATCTCCCAATAAAAATCAACTTACTCACTTAAAAAAGCACAAGTCCTCCCTTTAGAAAATATTTTTGCTGGCATTTACAGACCCTTTGGCTGCAGTTCATCTCTGTAATTACATTATACAGGGATAGAGATTACAAAAATACCCTTATTTAAAATGGGAACATCCAAATCTGAATTCTCTCTCTCACCCTCAGGTACAGGGCAAAGAGAGGGGAGATCTGAAGCATTGGCTGTGCCCCTGAGCTCCCTGGCCCAATACCAGATGCTAAATGTGCTCTATTCCCTACACAGGGACAAAGTCAGTTGAAATTCCAGTTTGAAATTCCTGTTCCCAGTGTACTGTGATTTTTAGGTTGTGCTCCCTGATGTTGAAAGCAATCACAGCAATATTTCCATAGCCCTGTGTGCTCCAAGGCTTCAGAGTTTCACAAGTGTCTGCTGATTCTTACAGTACTAAATCCACAGCCTTGGTTCACTTGTCTCACGGGTGACAGAATAGAAACAGAGCATACCTGGCACAGCATTACACAGTGGTAGAACTGGGAATGATTCCTAAGATCCCTGAAAGAAGGGGGTGCATTTTTAACAGGTGTGTCAAGTGAAGAAAATCAAAATGTCTTCAGTTCAGTTATATACAACCAAACCAAAAGAAACATCACTGACGTTTACTATATCATGAAGTTTGGTTAATGTTTGAACAAATTTTGAGGATCAGTCTGATTTTTAAGGCAAAAACCAGACTCAGATCTCTACATTGCTGTTAGATGAGCTTCAGCTGAAATTGTCCTCATGCTATTTTATTGACAGCACACAAATGATCCGAAATATAAATTTTGAGTAAATCATATTGTTCTGTAGGCAGGGACCTGTATCCCACAGTATTCCTAAATGTTAATTTGCATCCTTCAGCTGCCGTTGTGAACAAGGTAAGCCTTGCTTTCAGTACTCAAATAGGATGTGATGATCTCTGTTCATTTTAAGTGTTGCCGTCAGGATTGGGGCTGAGCTTCAGCTGATTTGAACCCTAAGTGAGAAATGACAAACATTTTAAAAACTTGTGCTGAACAGGCTTCAGATTCGTGAAGACAAATCAAGAGAAATGCTGGCTTTGTTTAAATCAGTGCAAGGTGCTATGGATTTAAACGAGGGCAGACTGGACAGACATTTCATTCAGGGCTGTGCTCCCCTGGTCTAGGTTGCCTCGAGGTAAATAAGGCCATCAAATAACTGCCCTTTTAATTTTATTTTTTCATACACCCACTGCACTGTACATTTTGGTTTGCAAGCAGTGCAGCATCTCTAGGGCTGCTTGTGCACAGAAATTGCTGATTTACCTTCAAAATCCCTGCAGCAGCCAAGGCCAAGTGCTGGGGAGGGGCCAGTTGTGCTGGTAAAGGGAGAGAGCTCCTGACAGGCTTTATTGAAGGCCTCGTGCTCCAAGTTCAGGATCTCCACTGGATGTGCTGTTTCCAGACTGGAAAATTATGGAAACTAATTATGGAAACTTTGCAGGTGTATCTTGTGTCAAATATTGTGGTTAAACACAGGGAATGCAAATAGTTCACTACTAAGGATGTTGAAGGGGAGTGAGTGGCAGCTTGAGACAATCCCTGTAATTATAATTGTAAGTGGATAATTGAGGCTTGTGTAGTGTATCAGTGCATGCCCTATCTGCAGATGAAAGCCAGACTTCTTTATGCCTTTAAATTGTTAGGAAACAATCATCTTTACATATCTTTAGCTTATCTTGAAAGGCAAATACCTCATCACAGGAGTCAGGAGAGCTAAACTGAGGATGAATGTGCATGGACATTATTACTTCTCACTGCTGTTATTACTTAGGAATTGAGCGAAAATTTAGTCATTAAAATATTAACTAATTTTAACTTTTGCCTGTGCATGGGAGGAGAGCTTTGCATATCTGGCACTTTCTTGGGCCTATTTAAAGATTTTAAAGAAATAGGATGTTTATGGCCATCATTATATTGTGTTAGTGACCAGTAAGTGTCTTTTGTTCTTTCTGGGTGTTTTTTCTTATCACTGTTGCACCAGGGTCATAGTCTCCCCTCTCAGCAATAGCCGAGTCCAGCTCAGATACCCACAGTTTTCTGAAGCAGCAAAGCCCAATGCACAATAGAAGGGGGTAAAAAAGCAAGTTTTATCTCTCATGGCTATGACTAAAAAAAGCCCAAAGGGTTGGCTCAACTCTGTCATTGCAGAATTTCTCCTGATGAAGTGCTTGTTATTCTGAAAGCAGAGATCATCCTTGGGTTTTCTCCAAACTTCAGCCTTTTTGGCCTCAAATTTCTTCTGTTCAGTGCAGTAGCAGCACAGTTTGGAAGGGGTGGACTCTGATGTGAGGAGACTTGGGAGCAAAGCCCTTGTCCTGCCTTGTGAATCTGCAGGAGTCAGTGGCAGCAGTACAGAGTCCAGCCCATGCACTCTTTGATGAGCTAGTTAATTTTTGTGTCCCCAGGAAGGAAGATCCTGGGCTCTGTCAGTGCTGCTATTTGCCAAGCAAGCCCAGGTTTTCTCAGAGCTGTCATAATCCCTCTCACAGAGAGACTTCCACAAAGCACGTTTCTAAGGAGCGATGCCTTGTCATGTAGATTGGCTTTTGACATTCTCAGCCAGCTGCTGCTTGAAAGCCAAGTACCTGCCATGCCAGGGCTGTTAGCAGGCAGTGACAGACATGCCTTTTTTGCAGTTGTGACTGGGGGTGTGCAGGTGTCTGTTGTGCCTGCTGTCTGCTGGGGTTTTAGCTGTGGAGCTGGAGCTGGGATGCCTCAGTCGTGCCGGCGGCTGCGGCGGGTGCTGACAGCCCTGAGGGGGGACTGGCAGCTCACTTTGCACTCCCCACGTGGCTGTGAGCAAGGGAAAGCTTTGCTTCAGCTTCTGGAAGTGGCACAGCCTCCCTGGCACTCCCTGTTGCATTTGATTCTGGCAGAGTCTCCAGCCTTGCAGAACAAACAGGGAGTGGGGTTGGGGTTTTGCACTCTCTCTTCCCATTGCTGCGTGTTCATGGCTGTGTCCCTGCAGTCAGTGTGAGATCTGTGGTATCACAAAAGCTCCTGCAAAGTCACGCTCTGGCAACAGGCTTAGGAGTCCTTGAAACATCAGAGCCCCTCTGGGATCCATCAGGTCCTTTCTGTACTGCTCAGACTCTTATTTCTTGGCCAGCTCTGGTGCAGGAACCCCCCTCCAACATCTGGAGGACAGGCCACAGCTTGTGAGGGAGTTTTTTCTTTATTCAATATTTGTATTGAATTGCACTGTTCAGACCTGCATGAAGATGTCAAATAGGTTACAAAGGGCAGGGATGTTGCACAAGCCTATGTCAAACATTAATACACTGTCATTTGTACTGTTTTTTGAAATATATGGGTAGAATTATTATTTTTACTGTATTTTATGTTTTATCCCCAAATGTACAAAATGCTTGCTCATATTTTAAAAAAACTAAAACCAAAGCTAACCTGCTGTGATTATCATGAAAATTTCCAAACTTGGGTAACATTTGCTTCCTGTAGAGTGGCCATTTAAGGAAGCAGCTCCAGGACATTTGCACAGAGAACTGATGCCTAAAGAGCCCGTGTGAGAGCAGCAGCAGCTCAGAAGTGATGGAACGATGAACCCACGGGGAAGGAATCACACGAGAGAATTGGAAAGCAGGGAATTCTCCCTGCAGGAGAATTAGCTCTCAGTAGGCCCAGTCTTTCCTTCTTACCTCACCTGGTTTGTTGTCTGGAAGTGCTTTACAGCATAAAGGTTTTGTTCTCGTGGTCCCACAGGAAAGTGCTGGGTGATGACTAAGGCTTCCAGGTAGAATGGGGATAACTGTGCTACAGAAGGTTAATGCTCAAGTAATAAATGCCCTATTGCATGAGCATAGTGACAACTAAAGCTGTCCTTTATCTGTTCAGTAGCAGAAGCAGTGGGAAACAGGGATTAATCTTTCCTCCTCATCCCTTCCATGAATCACCAAATCTTGCTGATGGAGGAAGTTTGGGTCCCATTTTTTAATGGGAATGAGTATATCCTGGCGGTGATAGAATGGGGAGAGATGGATGGTTGTGCATCCTGAATCCATTTGGATTGCTGCAGCTTTGCCTCCTGGCCTCAGCTTCTTGTGATCAATCAAATATCTTTTAAAAATGCAACACTGGGAAAGCTTGACATTTGCCACAGGACTGTTTCTGGATTCTTGGCTCTTTTGTTCTCATGTGAGTGTTTTGGTCTGGGGTTCATGGAGATGAGAGAAATCTCAAGACTGGACCATAAAAACGAGCCTTGTAATAAGCACAGTTTGTGGTTTTGGTGCTCGGGCATTTAAGATGTTACAGTGAAGGGGGACAATTAAAATATGCTACAAACTCAGCAGTCCTCATGTTAGAAAGAAATCAGTTCTAGTTTTTACAAATGAATCTCACTAGAAGTAGGTGAACTGCAAGAAGATGCCTGAACCAGTTGTATTAATGAGAATGAAAACCACTTCCAAATCAGGATGGACACTTCCTAAGACTTGGCAGGACTCCAGTCAAAAGAACCCTTTCCAAACGGAATTTGGGACAGAAGGAATTCAGATGCTCACTCTTTGCCATTTCTCTTCTGAAAGCAGACAAATTAACAGAGGATTTTGATGCCAGCAACCCTCAAATCAAGCATGATGGAAAGAAAAAAAATGTAATTTTCTCATCTCTTTTTCTTTGACAAGTTTGCGGCAACGTGACAGCATGTGTTGCTTTAATTTATCTTTATCAGTTTTGATTTTTCTGTGTTTTCCTGTGGGACAACTGATCAGGGGGCAGAAGGGGGGGGTTGAGTATTTTTAGAACAGTTTATTAATGCAGAGTGTGACACAGTTGTGTCACAGTTGTGTGGCACTGTGAAATTTTGTCTACTGTGGTAAAAGCCATCTTATTTCAATGTGGAATGAAGTGCCTGCCTGTTTGCATTTGTGATTGCTGACATTTAAATAATTACTCAGTTAAGTTCTCAATTGCAGCATCACTTTTCATTGAATGCTGATGCTTCCTTCACTCGTCATATACTACATTTTTCCCTATAGCACTTAATATTTAGACTAAAATTTCACTCTTCTTTGCCTGGAGAGTTTAGCTCAACTTGTACCCACACAGAAAAAAACCATGTATTTTTACAGAGAGAGCTGACAGGAAACATGATATAAACAGGATTTGCTTGAAGAAGACTGCTAACAAAAATTAAATAGACTACTTCAAAGTTATCTCTTGAAAGGACAAGAATGAATGCTTTGAGCTGCAATGACCAGGACTGCCTTCAGCCAATGTTGTGTGTAACTTTGGTGGCTCTGGCGTGTATTTCCTCTCTAAGAAGAGGACAAAGTGATTCCTTTTGGTTTAGTGTGTGCATCCTGTGTTAGCTTAATGATGGTAGTTGTAAGAACTGGGATATTTTCCCCCTAATGTCTGAAAAGAGTCAGGGTTGGAGAAGGGTTGGTCCAGTTTCAGTGACCTGGGAAATGAATTGTGGAAGAAGGCTGGATATTGCCTGTATCCCAGATTCCTGCAGAGGAGGGAGAGCCAATACAGTAACAGCGATGGGATGCAGGGCCAGGCAAGGACAGCTGTTGTCTGTGCTACAGATGAATGTCTTTAATTAGACCTTGAAAGCTTGGCCAATGAAGGCATAAACACGTTAAACATTGATCTTTGTTACAACACTGGGGTCCTTACAGTGAGACTCACATCAGCTAAAAACATGGACTATTAAAGCAGTTCCTGCAGACCAAATTGCAGGAATTGATGGTGTCCATTTTCTGAGACTTGTTTCCACAGACCTCTAGTGCGCTGGCAGCCAGCACAGAATTCCACACATTCTCAGGAAATCCTGGTATTTCCTTCCTCAGGGCAGTGCCTTGACAAGTAGTTCACAGCTGCCACTTCCAAAACTGTCTTTAGACAGGTTGCACTCTAAATCTGATGGAACGTTTCACTGCAGTGAAACTTTAGAATAAATAACTTTATTCAGCTGAAGCACAGTCTGATGGAGAATAAAGCAAATAAATCATAATTATTGTCCATGTAGTAACCATGCACATCCTTTTAGCTATTAGGGATTGTGTTTGAGATCCTCCTTCCAGGACTGGGTGCATGGGCTAAAGGTTTAATATTCCACCTGGAACTGAACAGATTGCATTGCCTGCTGGGTGTGAGGAGCAGCACAAACTGCAGAGAGGGAAAGACAGAGGGAAATGGGATTTTCACCAAACTCAAAAGCAGAAGTATCACAAGTCTCAAGAAAAGTAGCAGTTCTTGTCCCCATCCTGTTTTGCATGGTAATAACTGAAAGCTGTGTTCCAAATGAGACCCTTGATTGGATACATTTTCAATCTAAATTTTTTTCTTTTAAGCTAAAGTCAGACTTCAGTGGATCCACAACTTTATGTAGATGCCCTTCAGGAATTTCTTGATAAATAGTTCAGAAGTGCCTTGAGACTAAAATCAGGTGTTTCAAAATCCCCTGGCCATGCAGAGGGTTGAGCCCCACTGACTCCCAGAGCAGTGTTTCTGTGAGACCCCTTAAGGGAAGTGCTGCAGGCAGTGCTGGAACATGCTTTGAGCCTACTTTCTAGTCTCAAGGATTTTATTTCCAAGAATTGAGTGTATGGAGTGCCTTTTTTCCCCCAAAGCTCCTCCCTCTGTTTTGTTTTCTACTGAAGCGACAGAGAAAACATGAAGGAATGATGGCTTTTAGACATATGATGAATTGTTTAATTAGGACTAATTGTTTTTCCAGGCCTCCAGGTGGAGGGTCTCTTCAGAAGGTCAGCCAGCATCCAGGCCATCAAGGATGTGCAGAAACTCTACAATCAGGGTAAGCTGATCTGCCCTGGCCAGTGACAGTGGGAGGGCTTTGCTCATCCTGGCTTATCAATGATTGTTTAGTAATGATTTGATAATGTTTAGTTACTATTTGTTTGATTCTTTAATGATTTCTTGAATTCATTCGTTATTAGTCCTAAACCCATTTGTTATGCAACGTAATAAGAAACATGAGAGAGAACAGTGCTTGCTGAATAGTAGGTCATCTCTTGATGTCACGCCCTTCAAAATCTGTCCCAGCTAATGAGCGATAAGTCTGAGGCAAAAGTGTCTGTTTTTTCCCAAACATTGGTATTCCATCTGCACACTCTACTGTAGTTACAAAGTGGCTCTGTCATCTTGCCTCTGGTTATGGCAAAGAAATACAATTTTGCCTAATAATTTATGAAATGTAGTGAAGTAATTTTGAAAGATCATGACTTCCCTGTGAAGCCACTTTATGGGGGGAATCTCTTACAGCAAGATTAATAAAATTCTATGAAAAATATAAGATATCAGGAGTTACCAGCAGCAGACAACAAGTTTTCTGTTCACAATGTAACTTTTTAAGCAGTAGTTTAAATAGAATGTAAAACTAAATATAATTGAACACCTTTTTTTCCTTCTTTTTCCCCTATTAGGCAAGTCAGTGAATTTTGATGACTACCATAATATCCATATTCCTGCTGTTATCCTGAAGACTTTCCTTCGGGAGCTCCCTCAGCCTTTGCTAACGTTTGAGTGTTATGAGCCTATCCTGGGAATCACCAGTGAGTAGAAAGAAGTTCAGAATGTGTCCAGCAGGGTGAGGTGGAGCTGGCTAACCCGTGAGCACTGCTGTTTGTTTGCTGACCAACTCACAGTTTGAAATGATGGTGAAACTCTTCTCTTTTACCCAGCATTAGTTATCCTCTCAGGGTCAGGTTAGTTTTTTCCCAAGACAGTAAGAGTTTCTTGCAGTATTTTTTAAAGTTAGTAGATTGCCAGAAGAGCATTTTAGGCAGGACTGTGTCTCAGCAAGAATGAAATCAGAGCACTATCTAATTCATGATGTGAAGAGCTGATGGAATTCGAATCAAGACCTCTCAAAGTCCTCTTGGGCAAATAAATTATTTTGGCTATTTCAGAGCATTGAGAAGATACTGTGGCAGTTGGTCTGAGCCAGACACATGAGCATACAAAGTATGGTAGAGGTATTCCAAGGAATAACCCTCACTCTCTCTGTGGCCATTGTGCTTTAGAAGAGCTGAATGCTGTGGTTGCTTTTACAGTTGGAATTCCAGCAGGTAGAAATAAGTTGTTATTATTCCTTGGGAATGTTTGGATGCTTCAGAGTTAAGAATAACTTTGGCACTGCAGGTGTGGAGAGCTGCTTGAGAGTCACCAGATGCAAACAAATCATCCAAGGACTTCCTGAGCACAATTACATTGTCCTGAAATACCTGATGTGCTTTCTCCACATGGTGAGTACAGCAACATTTCCACAATGGATTTCTGTCTAAGTCTATTCTTGTTCATTCAGCATTTAACATCTCCACAGAAAGGAAAGCTGAGTATTTTAAATAGCTTGGGAAGGTGGTTGTGCAGGACTTGCAGAACCTTCAGTTCTGATCAGAGGAATGGTCTGACATCCCTTCTCCATGAAATTCCTTACATGGAATGAAAACCTTTGTGTGCATTTCAATCAACTGGCATATTTAGAAGTCTGCTCCCTCCACTCCACATTCACAAGGTATGTTTTTATTGATTTAGTTTTGGAGTGGAAAAAAAGCCTGAAAATAGTGGTTGTGTAATTTTTGGTAGAACTACCTTTTTTCTCCAAAGTACAAATCTTGTGCAACTTAAACACCAAATGAATCAATGTGATCTTAGAAAATGATTGAAATATTAAATCTTAAAAAGACAATTTTCCTGTTTGAAGTAGCCATTCACTACTACAGTGTCCAATTAAAAATTTAGAATATGCCATTTTGCAAAGATTTGGTTATGTTTCAGGATAGGTGAACTCATGTGTCTCCTGTCCTACTTTTTGATTTGCTGATTTCTTTTAAACCATTTCTGGAAAAGCCACAAGTGTGAGGGTTTGGGGCACATGCATTACAAATAGTTGTGCAGACATCCTTTGGTGGGGCAGGAAAAGGCACTCACGGGATGTGACTTTGCCTTTCTTCTACATTATCCAATCTATTACCTTTTCCAGGTTGGAACTGGCCCTCAGTGGCCGTTCTTGGGCCACAGTCATATTTACCATTTTCCAGCCAGTAGTTTATCTCAGGAACAAGTACATTGAATCCCTTTTTCTGTCCAAACACCAGAGCAAAGCAAGATAAAAGGATAAACACACCCAGACAACCCTCAGACAGCACTTGCAAGGTTCCTGTAATACCCACACATTCATTTGCTGTTGCTTAGCTGAACTCTGAAGCCATTAAGGAAATCCTTATGTCGTTTGCTGTTATTTTAGCAACTGCTCTCTCTCCTCAGTGTTACGTGTGACTTTGTCCAGTAATAGATGCACCATCTCCGTGCACTGAGAGCTGAGCACTGGGGTGTTAATGGGGTGTGCAAAGGGGCCACAGTGCCCCTGGAACTGGGCAGCACAACACAGCATTATTTGTTTTATGTAACGCACAGCATTAAGTTGATGCCAGTGCTCAGATCTGCAGGTTTTGCTGATCCACGGCTTTTTATCCTTAATGTCTCAGGGAATATTTGCATTTGGAAAGGTCAAGGGAATCTCAGAGCTAGAGATTTCTATTCCTTGACGGGTTGGTGTGCTGCACAAGCTGCCACAAGGCAAACTTTAGCAGAGCACTCCACCAATAATCCCAGTTTTTACCTGCAAGCATCAGCTTTCTTACGTATGAGAGGCAATTTAATTCTTCCATGAGCTAAGCCTTGAGTAGTGCAAGAGGTACTTGTGGTAATTCCATGAAGTGGGATGAATTGTAATCACTAGATTCAGGTTTTGAGCACTCCAAGTTTGATACAGGCTTGTGGAAGAAGAAAAATCCCTGTTTCCTCTGCACTCTAAACTCCCTTTGCTTAATGAAACAACTCCTTCTAGTCCAAGAGCAAGACAGAGCAGCTTCTGCAGGAGGAACAGACTTGAATTTCAGAATTGGCCCAAGTCCTTTAAGTTTGGTTTAGCAGTGATTTTGGCAGAAATGAGGCAGCAGGGAGAGGTAAGAACAGCCCATGTCACTCTGCAGGGCCTCGGGATTGGCAGCTCTTGGAGCTGCAGGGGGCTGAGGCCCCTTGGCAGAGAGGGGCAACAAAGACCAGTTTTCACAAGTCAGACCCTGAATTCTGGCTGTAAAACATGTGTCTTGCTCAGCTGATCCCAAAAGAGATGAGTGTGCAGAAGCAGGTGTTTGTATTCCACAGCCCTGCTTTGCAAATGCAGGGCAGTGGATTTATGAAGGCACACACAGACTTAAAGGGCCCAAAGACCTCTTGGCACAGCACTCTGAGGGTTAGTTACTCACTTCTGAAGCCAGAAACCATTAGTAGAAAATTCTAATTGTAGTTTTCCGTGACAGTGTAAGGCTAAAGAAGTAGGAGAGTTTGCAGAGGCAATAATATCATGTGGCTTGTTTTTGTAACCATGGCTTTGGTTTTGGTACCAGCTGATACAGCCTCCCCTCTGTGCTCACACTTTCCCTCCCTGCTGCTCTTTGTGTCCCTGCCTTGTCTTGGCTGCAAGAACCATTGGCAAAACTTGCCAAAAGTAAAATAGCACACTTGGACCAACTAGAAAATAGGGACAAAGGGTTGTTTGTGTGTTTCAGATCTGTAACTGAAAGAGCAAAGTTAAAGCCAAGTGCAAGGTGGAAAAAAATCCCTCTGAATGAATGTTTTGCCTCAATCACTTGTCCAACTGAGCAGTGTCATTAGCTGCAGCAGAGCTTGGGGGTGGCTGGAGCTGCCGGGGCATACTGGGAAGGATTAGATGACTAAGCCTTGTGGAGCAGGTACAAGCAGTTGGCACAGCCGCAAGGGAGCTGCCAGTGGGTTGTAGAAATATATTCCAGTCAGTTTGTGGGGGAGTTCTAATATCTAGTAATTTTCTTTTGAAAATGTTTTGTGGAGTTCCCTTCAGCACTTCGACTGGGAAACCAAAGAGCTGGTGCTGTCTTACCTTTTGGCCGTTTCTACCCCCTGTATGTCCCTGCTGAAGTTCCCTGGGGTGTGTAGTGGCTGTGGTTTCACTCCTGCCGTCCCCACAGAATCACCAGGGGTGGAGGAGACCTTCCAGATCACCCAGTCCCACCACCACAATCACCCCTCACACACCCCAAGGGCCACTCCAGACACCTCCTCAACACTCTGAGACACAGTGACTCCACCACCTCCCTGAGCAGCTCATTCCAATTCCTGACCACTCTTTCAGTGAATGATTTTTTTCCTAATGTCTCGTCTGAAGATTTTCTTTCAATTTAGACGGTCATTTCTTAATGATTTTTCTATACATGTTCCAGTGAAAGGGGGGAAGCCCAGCAAAGTGGAGCTGTGCAGTTCTTTGTTGTGATACTTTGCTGTGATGTTGAGATGATTCCTTCCAGGGAAGGAGCTGGGTCCTTGGAGAGTTGTCCTTTATTAGCTCGTCAGATCGACAGAGCGTGTTCTTTTCAATTGAAACAGAGATGGCAGTTGGGAGGGAATCAAAGAAGGAGTCAAGGGAGTTGTTCCAACTGCTGGCCTTTGTAGAACAGTTTTGGGGTGCAGTTCCTCAGGGGCAGCCAATACACAGGAAGGCTGGCTGCAGCTGCCCTGCAGGATTTAGTGCTGGAAGGTCACAGCCCTGCAGGCAAAGATTATTGTGGAGAGTCACATTCAGGTGGTCAGTTTTCCTGGGATCTGCTGAGGGAGGGATTGCTGAGTGTAAATTGCCCTGTGTAAATGTAATTTCAGGTGTTTTTCCCGGGGTACAGAACTCCTTTGTGCTGTGGAAAACACAAAGTGATGGGCTGTACCCAAAGTTTTAGAGACTTTCAACGAAAGAAACCCCACCAAATAGTATGTCCTTGATTCACAGGGGTTTCACACGTACAACATTCCACAGTGTGGATGCAGCCAGTGTAGGGCACCCAAAGGCAGAATGTAGTCCCTAACTTTGTAACTTTATTGCCCAGCCACCTGCAGGGCCATTCCTAGTTCTGGGTCTCCTGTTAACAGAACTCTCCTCGATTTCCCCCCACCAGATATTTTGGTCCTAGTTTAGCTGTTGCTACATTGCAGTACAAGGAGGTGCTGTCTGAGCTGAGCTCATCTGAAGCACATTAAATGGGTGTGCTGGTTTTCCTGCATAGCTCATAGTGAAGGGCAGCAGCTTCTGGGTGCTTTGTGCTCCAGAGAGAAGGAGGTGGGATTTGCACAAGGTCCTGAGGGAGGTGTTTAATCTGATGGCTTTCTATTCTCAAGCTGGGAAGCCTTGAAAAGGCTCCTTCCTGTGTCCAGCCCTGCTCAGGTCCTCAAAAACAGGGGCAGACTTTGGTATTTGTAGCAGAAGGAGCATCACAATAGCTCTGCTGTCCCAGAAAGGTAAAGCAAAGATTGGAGGGAGCAGGAGTACCTACTGTGGGGCACATTCCAATGGTTAGAAAGTCAATGTTAGAGTCTGGAGGATACTAATGCTTTTCTGTGCTTAAGGGTAAGATTTCCTGCCTGTACATGTCTCTAAAGGGCACTCTATCCACTTGTGGCTGGAAAAATAGGCTCCTGGCCAGGTAAAACCCCCAAGGATGGGTTTGGGCCGTAGGAGATGGAGAGGAATGAAACCTGCAGTTTATGAAGATGCCAACAAGTGTTCACATGAGCCCAGTATTTCTTAAGTTTCTCCTCTCATGCCCCCAGGCTGTTCCCAGTACCACAGAGCTGTCTTTTGGGGAGGCTTTATGGCAAGATAGAAGTGGAGAGACGCTGAGAGGCAGAATTTTTGCTTTTAACTTGAAATTGTGGCATTTTGCCCAAAGATTCCTCTTGTGTGGCGGGTGGGTGTGGAGGTGTTTGGAAGTGGAACCATGCACCAGTGACACAATAATCCCTCCAAACCCTTGGTAGCAGCCTCAGACATGCTCCAGGTTGGTGTGCCAGGGTCTGCTGCCCTCCTTGGCTCCTCCTCAGCACAGGGGGTGTCTTGTCTCTCCCTGTCTGGGCCACTGACCTGCTAATATTTTTCTAGGTTTCCCAGGAGAGCATCTCTAACAGAATGACAGCATCCAGCCTGGCCTGTGTGTTTGGGCTGAATCTGATCTGGCCCTCCAAAGGAACACCCTCCCTGAGTGCTCTGGTCCCCCTGAACCTCTTCACTGAGCTCCTGATTGATTTCTACAGGAACATCTTCAGCTCCCGGGCAGTGCCTGGGGAGGTGCTGCCCTAGAGCTCCCAGAAAGGGGGAGAGCCTGGTAGGGCTTTTCTTGCAGGGCTCTCCTGCAAACAGGTTTTTCAACACACAGTAAAGTTTCTCTATGTTTCCAAGTACCAAAGATGTTGGGAGAAGTACAGGATATTCTGTATATTCTCATCCCACGGGGAGAATAAGAACCTGAACACTGAAAGCCCAAAAAGTGGCACAAACTGGTGTGTTGAAAACGCCAGGACATGATGCACCAGTTTGGAATTTCTTTGGGGATCTGGAGACCTCAGTATGTGGCTTTATTTTCTGCATGAGCAGAGCCAAGTTCTGGACCACTCCTGAATGTACGTCTTCCTTCTTCTTTTATGTTGGGTGTTCTTGTATTTGCTTAGTTTGGTTTGGTTTTTTTATTTGCATACAAGTTCGTTAGAAATTGCCCTGTTAATAAATTTTTAAGATACAAACATTATTTTCATATACTTAAATATTTATCTTCTTCTACACAAAAAGGTAAAATCATCATCCTGTCATGCAAAGGCTCTATAATAAACTCTAACTGCTCTAGTCTTGGATGGAGCCAGGAGGGCAAAGGGGGACTGCCCAGGTCCCACTGAGGTCAAACAACTCCACAGCACTGGGGCTCAGCTGGGGTTACCTGGGGTCATTTGGGGCTCCAAAAGTTGAGCCGCAGGGATACTTGATGTCACTGGGTCCCCAAAAATTGGGTCAAGGGGCTACTTGAGGTCATTTGCACCCCAAAATTGGGTCAAAAGGTTACTTGAACTCAAAAATGACCCAAAGTAACCCCTGGAGGAAAAGTTTGGAGAGCAAATGACCTCTAGTAACCCCTGTGACCTCAGGTAAGCTTTTGACCTCATTTTGAGGCTCAAATGTCCTGTAGTAACCCCTTGACCTAATTTTGGAGGCAAAAAAATGACCTCTAGTAACCCCTGCGACCTCAAGTAACCTTTGGTCCTAATTTTGGGGCTCAAATGACCCCCAAATTAGGTCAAAAGGTTACCTGAGGTCATGGGGTTACTAGAGTTAATTTGTTCTCCAAAATTTCAGCCCAGGGGTTATTTTAGGTCATTTTTGGCCATCAAAATTAGGTCAAGGGGTTACCTGAGGTCATTTGGGCCCAGAAATTGGGTCAAAAGGTTACTTGAGGTCACAGGGGTTACCTGAGGTGGTTTGGGTCTGTGCTAATTGCTCCTGGGCTCATGGGAGGTCCCAGGGGGTTCCAGGGGCTCAGGGCTGATCCCGGGACACTTGGGAGCTGCTCCAGGGGCTCCAGCTCAGGGCAGGGCACTCCAGGGTCTCAGGGCCCCCATTCCCTGTGTCCCCATCCCCCCTCTGCCCTGGCAGAGCTCTGGTTTGTTATTGATCAGAAAGATCAGTTTATTGTTTTATTGGTGAGACACGAGACAGGGCTGCATTGATTGATTGATTGATTGATTGATTGATAGTCAATTCCAACTCCAGTTACTTCAGCAGCTCCTGGAGTTGCTGGGACACTTCCGGGAGTGCCCTGGAACCCCCTCTCACACTTGGCTGGGGCCTTGCTGTTGTTTCAGTGGCTGCAATTAACAGATAATTAGTTCTGTGTATTGGCTTCCTCGATGTCTGACATTGGGGTACCAGGGAACAGCTGCTGCAGAACAGTCACTGCCAGAAATTCCAGCTTGGGATTTACCCATAGCACCCATCCCACCTTCCCTCCCTCCCTCCATCTTCTTCTTTCCTTCTTCCTCCTCTTTTCTTGTTCCTCTCCTCCTCTCCCGTTGTTTGCTGGGTGTAGGGAATGTCAGAGCTGCTGTGTAGGAACAGAGTTTGAAAGCTGGGACCAGCAGATTGTGGGAATTGGGGATGAGCTGGAATCAGAGACATCCAGATAATTCAGTCCTTACACTGAGGCAGAAACAAATATTCAAAAGTTCATGGATTTTCTTCAGCACCTTTTCCAGGACTACCAAGAGTTTCTCTGTGCAGAAGAAGAAGGGACTATCACATGCCAAGTGTGCTCCTGCATCCCCTGAGACAGGATCTGGGCACAGCCCCAGCTGCTCTTGCCAGAAGAGCAGCAGCTCCTTGGTAATGAGCCCATGTGGCACCACCCAGATGGCAAATCCAGTGCTGGGCCTTCCCAGTGGGATCTGCCCCACGTTCCCAAAGCTCCTTCAAAGGGATGGCACCTGCAGCTTGTCCTGTTTCCCCACAGCCCTGTGGGAGTTACCACCTCACGGCCCTCGGGGGAAGGTGAGATTCCTAAGAACTGGAGAGACAAATTCCCAAAGCAGATTTCCCAGCACTCCCAACAAACCATTCCGGTGGAAATGTCTGGCAAAGGGCACTTTTTCTGGGAACCCCCTGCCCACAGTCCCTGCAGCTCTGGGATCCTTCCCCAGGGCTCCAGGACAGGCAGTGCAGCCCTGGCTCCCAAGGCAGGGACAGGCTGGGGGGAGCCCTGGAATGCAGCACATTCCTGTTCCTCACCTGCATTCCCGGGAGGAAGGGAGGAGAACAGTCTGCCAGGGCCCTCCAGAGCTCCCCCGGCTCCCTCTGGGGAGGGTCCAGCACTGTTGCTGTCAGCACTGCTGGGACACTGCACAGGAGCACAGCCAAGGGCTGCCTTCCCCCTGCGCAGCAACAGCAAAAAAACAATACATTTTTTATTTTATTTGCATACAGGTTTGTTAGAAATTGCCCTATTAATAAATTTTTAAGATATGAATATTTCTAAACTATATTTTCATAAGCATCTTATTTTACACAGAAAGGTGTGGGCAGTTGGTGACAACTGAAGTGCCACGAAGAATAAAATGTTTCCTGGGTAATTTGAGTTGTGCAGACAGCTAATTATGCTTGCAAATCCCTAATATATGCAGTTAATCACTAAGTTTTTTCCTTCTTATAACTTCAGATGGGGAGCAATAATGTTAACTTACCCCCCAAATTCCTGGCATTTTCACAGTGGAGTTCTCTCAGTGATTGCATAGTACAGAATACAGATTGATTTTAAGAAGACTGCCTCCAGAGCTTGAGATTTGAGGTGGGATTGATAGAAATTTGCTCTTCAAATCAGTTCCTCTAGAAAGCAATAAGGGCACCAACTTGGATAATACAACTAATGCCATTTTTACCATTGAATGTCTGTTCTTGGTCCCAGTGTGAATAATTAGGGAGACTTTGGAGTGTTTTCTTTGCAGCTCTGCCACTCCCATCCCTGAGATGAACTCTAACCCCCTGCTACTGCCTGGACTGGGTGTGTGGAACCAGGTCAGCATCACGCTGCCTGCAGAGCAGAGGAAAAGGAACCCCTGGGACAAAGGTGAGTGCTGTTCTCCCTAATGCTCTGCTCTTCCTGCTGCTGGAAAAAGCTGATCAAACAGAGGCACTGCTTACACTTCAGGGACAGAAGGACAGTTTAGGCCCCCCCTCCCCTGCAGACACCTTTTATCCCCTGGGGTTTAGCGGGCTGAGGGCTTGTACTGCTCTCCTCCCCCTTGGCAGCTTGGAATTGCCTGCCTGTGGGAAGGGGGCAACAACAGCTTGTTCCAGAGGGGGAAGAGGGTTTGTTCTTGACAGCAATCCCAGGAAATGAGGCAGTGGGCTGCTGGATGTGCCGGGCCTCCATCTGCCCAGCAGGTGTCATCTGCAGCATTAGGTAATGATTAACATTTCAAACACACAGAGCCTTTACTACAAGATGTGGAGGGACCAATCTCTCAAGTCACAGTTGTGTGTTTCCCCAGCTCCTCAGGTGTCTTAAAAGACATTTTGGCTTTTGAATATATGTAAGTAAAGACCATTCATTACTGCCATTTAAATCTAAAATCTTGCATAATTGAAAGAGCCCAATTAACAAGGACTCGTGATTGTTGCATTTCAGCACAATGGGATTGCCAAGGACAAAGCCCAGCTCCCCAGGTAGCAGTGACAGCCTCCTGGCCTCGTGTTCTGTGAACCAGCCACAATTATGAACAGCACTGCTCAGCAACACCCTGAGCTGACAGGGCAAGGATTCGGCCTCCAGGAATCAACCCGCAGTATTTTGCCACCCTCTGGTCCTTTTGCCTTCCCTTCACCCCAGCCCTTCCCTGCAATCCTGCCCATCACAGGGAACAGATTTTGCCAAATTAAAGGCACTTGGGCAGCAAATCCCTCCTCGTGAGGAGTCCCCAGTTGTGCCCCAAAAGGAGCTGGGAAAATCCTCCATCTCTGTCCTGAGTGCCAGACTTAACTATGACTTTAAATCAGCTCTCATGAATTATTCAGAAGGGTTTGGAGTGAAATTCATGTTAAGAGAAATATATGTTTCAAATTTCCTGACTCCGAGAGGAGTCCTGGAGGTGTCCCCTGCAGTTACTTTGATAACAGTTTCTCTTTACAAATGATAATTGTGCGATTCCAGCTTTTGTGCAGTGTGGCCTCGTGAACTCTTCTCTCATATCAAAGAACAATTTTCAGATCATTTCCATAGCAAAAAGAAAGTGATTATGGAGATAATCTGTTGGAAACACACATGCTGGATTTAAAACAATAAGATGCAGTCATGGAATGAGAAATCAAGTGTTACCTAGCTGACAATATACAGAGAACAAATTGCCTGAGCATTTTGGTTTACTGAGCTGTTAGGAGTTGAAAATGGGTCCCAAGATTAGTCTGATTATCAGGACGTCTCTAGCAACAAGCACGGGAGGCAAGGGGGGAAGGGAACGCTTTTCTCCCCCGAATCTGAAGAAATACAAGATTGAACAATGTCACGAACTGAGGGGGCCACAAAGCCTTCCATCAGTGACCATCACTCACCTGAGCAGGGATCACAAACTTCCATCTCCCCCCGTGAGCAGAGAACAGCAAAGCTCCAGAGTTCATCCTCCTGCCCAGTGTGTCCGGGGGGAACGAGTTGAGCTCCTTCCACTCCTGAATAGTTTGTCTTCACAGCTGTACAAAATGTAGCTTGGCCAACGTTTTTGAGGGGCCATGTGGGTGTTGGGCCATGGGGGTGCAAGGTGAGGGGAGGTTCAGCTGAGGCTTTCCTGCCACTCGTTCCTGCTCATCCCCGTTCCCTTCCAAGGTGTTCCCATTTCCCAAGAGAAGGCAGAGCCTGCTGTGAGCAGCCACATCCCCTGCCAAGGGTGGGGCTGTGGGAAGTGTGTCCATCGTGTGCAACAGGTGGAACAACACTCACCTTCACAATCTGAATTCAGAGGGGGATGTTTGTCTTTATCCTTGCACACCCTGGAAAGCCACCTCAGTGCATGGAACGGAGCAAAGGATTGTAGTGCTCTTCCTTGCTGCAGACTGGAAAGCTGGAGAAAGGACTGCCCTGGGGGTTATGTTGGTGGTTTGGGCAGTGAACTGGGCTGGAGATTCAGCAGGAAACACCAACACACCCAGAGAAAAAGGCCTTTTCCACAGGGGGCCTCTCAGCTCCTAGAAACCGTCACCTGGAATTGTCACCTGGAGGGAAAAGACTTTTGGGGTTGCTTGCCTGGGGTGGGGATGCAGAGACAGAATGGCACACGAGTTCTGTCTCCTGCTAACTGGGCTCTGGACCCTGTAGTGCTGGGAGAGCTGTGGTACTTGCACCCAAGGACTACAGCCCTGTTATCCTGCCTGTTCTTCTCTGGAATAGCTTAAAAATAATTAGTTGATTGGAGAATTATTCCTGCTGGGACATGACAATTCAACAAAAAATTACAAGCATTTCCTTAAAGTTTTGGTGCTTTTTTTTCAGAAATCCTGAAGTTCTAAAAAGCTGCCTGTTTGCCTCTGAGCCACAGAACTGCAGGCTCACCCAAGGCCCAGCTCTGGCTCTGCAGAGACATTCCCACTCACGGACTTCTGGGATGGCACCACCTCTCTGCACATGAAGTCCAGTTACTGCCAGAGGTAAGGAGGGAATCCTGCTGCAGCAGGGCAGGTGACACACAGCTGACTTTTCCCCTGTGGCTGCTCTCCTGCACTGTGCCTGCACTCCCAGAGCACCAGCTTCTCACTCACTCACAGGGTTAGAGCTGGCCCAGATCTCAGGGGGCCGAACTGCAGATTGCACCATGGAAATGGGCCCCTCCAAACTTCAGCTGCTGCCTTTTGTTCTGCATCAGTCCTCAAAAACATATTCCTTTAACCTGCTGCCAGCCCAGACATTGATGCCAACCCCCTCAGGCCTGACAGGAAATCAGGATTTCTCTGGGTTTTTTTTTCCTTTATCACCTGGATTGTGTTCCCCAACACTGAGTTGTACTCTCTGATTATTTCTGCACTTCAACCTTTAACTGCCCACAAAAGCAGTTTACAGCCTCTTACTGGTCTGTCATGAAAATTATCCCCTTAATTAATGGGACAAAAAAAGTAACTGTAAAATACACCAAGCTGCAGCATCTTTAGTGTCTGAACTGGATTTCTGCAGCAAGTCATGGAAGAGACTTGGGATGGGTGAGTATTTGACACTTCACCCAAGAATGTCTGGACCCAAAGCTCTAAAAATAGTCCTGGCTGTAGTGAGGTACTTGACTTGTCCATTTCAAGTGTCCCAAGAAACATATTGTCCCTCATTTCACCTGCCAGTGTTGTGTTTTTTATTTTCCTACATACTTCCCCCCTTCAAAGCTGTATCCTCTGCCTCTTGCCAGTTGTATCCTCCTTCATCTGCAGTGTGTCGGCAGCCTACACACAGACCTGTTCTGCAGCTGGATAAACTGAACTGAAAGTGCTTTGGTTCTGCAGGGAAGGTTCATATTGCAGTGTTTGAGTGAGTGAAATTGCCCCAATTGTGTTTTTTTCCCATATCTGAAGCACAAAGATGGTTATGCTTTTGATAACTAGATTGAGCTTTTATATCTAATAACCCAGCACCTGCACTGAAGGGGAAAAGAAGTTAGGATGATTTCTTCCTTTCCCACTGCTCCCAGCCTTCCTCAGCAGCCTGTGTTCTCTGAAGAACCTGCTGTACTGGTGCCCAGGTGATGTCCAGTAAAGCTGATGTTGTGTTCACTAACCCACAACAGGCTCAGTGTCTCCTCAGGCTGCTTCACCCTGAGCACATGCAAAGGCTGAGCAAGGCATGGGCTGCTGCCTGTGTCTGCCTGCTCCCAGGTCTGGGATCACAGAGAGGTCTTTTTTTTCTTCCCCCTTTCACTTTTACTACAGTAGCTCCTTCACTCACTGGGCTACCAAACACCAGCAGCCACTGGCCACCAAATGCTCTCATTTTAGTCTCATCTGCAGGGAGTACTTGATTCTCCTGCCAAACAACCACCGTCAGAATCACGTGCACTTGGCACAAGGAGCAGCTGGCCTGCACTCCGTTGCTATCCCCACATTCTGTCCTAAAGCCTGACTGCAGCTTTTTTTCCCCTTTATCTTTGGCTGGTGGCTGATGTCCCAAGCAAAGCTGCAGGAAAAGCCTCCTAGGGTCAGAGTGCCCCTGACGGGAAGTGGCCACAGCACAAGGACAAAGCAAATCTAGTCCATTACAAAATAACATTAACATTCAGGAAGATTAATATCACTGCCTTCTGCACCAGAAGAGCTTTTACAGAGTAATGTAAATGAGAGGATGAAAATGATGAGAGGCTTTGTAGAGCTCTCTCACAAGCCCTGACACCCAGCACGCTCCTGCCAATGAACACCCCATTCTCTGCATGTCACAGGATCACAGCTTCCCCAGGGAATTACCAGTTGGAAGTTAACAGGACTCTGCTCCTTTCCACCCTCCCAGCACCTCCTGCACCCATGGCTGGCACTGGGGAAGCCCCCCCTGGGGGGCAGGTTTGGAGCCTGCCTCTGAAATGAAGTGATTCCTGCAGGGCACCCCGTTGTCCCCGGGCACTGGGGACAGTGGATGGTGCAGGGCTGGAGGGGTGGCTCCTCCTCCTCTCAGGGGGTGTGTGGGTGACCCCAGTGAGGTGCAGGACAGGGCGTTCCACATAAGGAAACCAAAGCCCCCCAGCTGGCACAGAATCATGGAATCACTTAGGTTGGAAAAGAGCTTTAAGACTGTCAGGTGCCACTGTTAACCCACCACCAAGCCACGTCCCCAGGTGCCACATCCACACACCTCTGCAATCCCTGCAGGAGTGAGGACTCCTCCTGGTTGGGGGGCAGGGATTCCTTTCTGTCCTGGCGGAGGTCTAAGCCCTTTTCTGCAGCTTTCCACAGAGGTCCCAGTGCTGAGAGCAGCTCATCCTGCCAGTGTGCAGAGGCTTGGTGGCATTTGGGCAGGCATTTGTTTGTATTTACAGTTGTACAGCCCCAAAGCAGCACTGGAAACTTTACTCAGCTCTACAGGGCTATTACATTTCATTACTACCTTGTGGCTTTGCCTTACATTGTAGATCTCCAGTTTTGAAGGCAAATTTGTGGAGTAAATGCAAATGGGGAAGCTCTGAGTTGAGCCCCCCTGGAGGCAGTGACATCTGCCTGTCTTTGATAAGAATTTCTCAGAGTGAGAGCAAAGTACTTACAGTGAAATTAAAAGCTTTGATCTGGCTTTTGTTTCATCATTATTCCATGTCTGAGGCCTTTGCATGTGCCTTTCAGGTCTTTCTTAGGCTGCACTGTTCAGTTACTGCTGCAGGCAGGGCAGGACTTGGAGCCATCCAGCAGGTCACTGGCAGGGCCAGGACTTGCCCTCTGGATCCAGTCTGGGCCCAGGAGAATGAACCAGGTGACAAACACACACCCAGAGCAACAGTGTCCCCAAAAGTGCCCCCTGTGTGGGGCAGCCCCTCATGGCCAGGGCACACCCAGAGCGATGGGGGACTCCCACAATAACTGAGCTTGGACAAGGCCTTTAAGAACAAGTTAAACCACCAACCTAAAAATGCCAAGGCCACCACTAACCCCTGTCCCCAAGCGCCACATCTGCACATCTTTTAAATCCCTCCAGGGATGGGGACTCCACCATTCCCTGGGCAGCCTTTCAGTCCAGAAGGAGCAATGGCATCTGGGTTTTTTGGCTTTCCTTCTCTCTGGGCTGCAATCTCTATTTATCAAGCCAACACTGTGCAGTGCTCTTTTCTATCATGACAATTTAGTTTTTGCTTGCTTTTTCAAGTGGGGGGAAAAAAAATCCCAACTTCTACTTCTACTTTAATGATCATCACCATGGCAAACTTAAAAGTGTCTTACAGCAATGGAGTCTGGCATCTTCTGTTTGCACCAGTCAGCTGTTAGTGATTGATCTCAGAAGCCAGACTTCATTTTCTAAGCAAAATAAGCTGCAGTTGGCAAAAGCTGATTAAAGTGAGTGGAGTTTCATCTCATGTGGCTGTTGCCACTCATTTCAGCGTAGTAACTTTCTTTTCAACTACAGAAGAGCTGCAGAACACAGAACAAAAAGTACACATCAGTTTATAATGCACTCTTCTCAAAGTTTAAGTGACCCTAATAGGCCATCAAACTGCTAGGAAGGGTGTGAGCACGTGGGATGAACTCCTGATACAGCTGCTGGGGGTTTGCATTGCTGTCCTTACATGAAGGTCTGCAATGAGAGAAGCCACAACTGGGCTGACATTGCCACTAACTCCCTCATGCAGAAGTTGCTGCTGTGATTGTGAACTAAATATTTAAGAAAAATCACAAAAAACCTAACAAACAAAAACCTACCAAAAATCCCAACAACAACAAACAAAAAAATCCCATCCTCTCACTCCTCCCCCAAAAAGCAACACAAAAACACAAAACCTCCACCAAAACCCAAAACGAAACAAGAAGTGAGGAGTCTTGACTTGGCTTTCTGATTGTTGAGCATTTAAGGCCCAGTGGATCCCTTGTGGCTTCTCCCTCTGAGAGCACGAAGGCCAGAAGCCTCTGAGATCCTGGCACAGACAAGCCAGGCCATGGCGTGGGCTCTGTGTGCAGCTCTGTGGGCAGGGCTGCTGCCACACACACAAGGGCAGTACGTACCATTTGGGCCTCTTCTGAGACTGGAAGCACTGCTGGGGAAAACCAGGCTGCCTTTCCTGTAGCACACGCTGGGGGAATCTGAAACATGAAGAGAGTGGTGGAGAAATCAGCAGCAGTTTGTCCCCTCCCTCAGCCAGAGCCTGGCCAGGGAAGGACACGCTGTGTCCTCTCAGCAGCAAATACCACCACGACACCTCCATTAAATTGTCAGTCAAGTTTAATGCATCATAAAGAAGTAAAACTACATTGGCATATTTAAGACAAACACTTTTTTTTTTCTATGCACACTATCCACTGGACAGTCCCCTTTTCAAAATAACTACTTTTAACAGTCCAAGACGGTTCTTCAGAAATTCTTCACATATTCAACCTTCCACACTTTTCCTTTTTTTTTTAATTCTTCTGAGAAGGAAAACGAAAAGTCATTAAACCTGAAAACATTTACATTGCAAGCCACGTCAGAATGCATAATTGGCATACAATAACCAACGTGTAACAATTGTGTTTTACTTAGTTCACTTTGTTCATCGATAAAAGAATATAAAAATCTTGTTCAACCGAGTGTTGTGTATTAAAATAGATCTGTTTAGTACTGCACAGTTTCTCCCGGAGTTGTGAAAATGGTTCAGGGGCCCTTGTGCTGCCTGGGGAGGGGCAGAGGGCAAAGCCAGTCCCTGGAGGGTTTGGTGTGCTCAGCCCAAAGCCCGAGGGACGTGTTGGTGTGAGCCCAGCCCTGGGTCTGCTCTGGGGCTTGCCTTCAGTCCCTGTTGTGCTGGACAACTCCTGGGGCAAGGGGGGAGGGGTGCCCATCGCCCCTGCCCAGGCAGCCACAGGATCAGGAAGACTATCTAGTGACACGAGCAGGTGCACTGCATTTCTCAGGCTAATGCTAAACCCTCCCCAAATGTGCTAAAACCCAACCAAAGAGGCAAAAGGAACCCAGTTTTCAACAAAAAAATCCCACCCCTTTTAATTTTCTATGCCCAGTCCCTCCCCCAGAACTCTTGATATTATCCAGTTCAAGAAACAACCCCTCGAGGCAGGATTTTTTTTCTCTTCCTGTACCATTTTAGCAGATATTTCTATAAGCAAAAAAAAAAAAAAAGAAAAAGAATAGTAACAATTTAAAAAAATCACGTTATGTATTTTTAACAATAAAAATGCAGTACAAAAATGTAAAGTTATCTTTTTGGCATATTATCTGTACTGTCAAGAAACAAAACCCAGAATATTTATTTGCTTTTTTTCCTTAAAAAAAAAGTAATTCAAAATTAACAAAAAAGAAAAAGAAACCCCCCCAAATAATCTCTTTAAAAAATGACACCCAACCTACCAAAGATACTCACTATCATGGTTTATGCTAAATCTTGCACAAAACTCCATGAGAAAAATACACTGATAGCAAAATAAGTAAAAAGGACCTGCAAAAAAGTAAGGAGTTTTACAGTCATACTTCTTTAAATACTTCGGAACGCATATACAGAAGCATCAGCATGAAAATACTTCAATATTTGACTAGAAACGCTAACTTCATACAGCTTCTTTAGTTAAATATCTGCACTTCTCAACTCTAGTGATACTGAAAAAATGCTCTTTTGTTTCGAAGGCTCTGAGTTTCCGTGACCCCGCCCTGGTCACAGGCCCCCNGGGGCCACTTGGTTCCTCTGCCAACAATGCCAGTCCTACGTAGGTCAGTCCCCTTCCCTCTCCCTCCCACACACATCTTGCAGCCCAACTACTTCTCTACTCCCTCACTAAGCCTTTGCACTGACAGTTCCCCCGTGCAGGACAGAGCCCTGCCTGCCCCCGCTCCTCCTCCCTCGCAAACACAGTTAAGGCCAACAGAAAAAACAAAATCTCGTGAGCACTGAAGGGCTCGGCAAACACAGAGCGGCAGCACGAGCCCCCGGCTGGGGCCTGCTGCCCCAGGGACCCGCACGCTGGGTGCCCCCAGGGGAGATAGATGCTGCTGCCCTCCTGTCCCACGTCCCTCGCTCTGCTCCGGCAGGGAGCTGCGGCCCCTCGCGGCTCAGTTGTTGCCCTGCGATGGCTGCAGGGCTTTGTGCAGGGCGGCGGAGCCGGGGCACGGCTGCATCCAGGGCATGGACAGCAGGGCGGAGGTGGTGCTGCTCGTCATGGTCACCTGGATCAGCTGCTCCTTTTGGATCAGTCTAATGAGGGTTTTGAGCCGTTCCAGTGATGACTGAGTCCCTTTCTGCTGGGCCAACAGGCTGCTTTTTAGCTCTAAGCATTTCTGTCAAATAAAGAGAAGGCAGGACTCAGAACACATTCAAATTGGTGTCGGACACCTCTCCAAACATCCTTCTGTGCCTCGAGTGCACGTCCTGCTCAGATGAAGTCTGTTCTCCTTTGGGCATGGTAAACCACAGCTTACCAAATGCTTCTCCAAGAGGAGATAAGGAAGGATCAGTTCTCCTTTCCCTGCCGCAGCCAACACCCCATTCTGTGAGGGACTGTGTGACACCCCCCAGGCTCTCTGCCAGAGGGAAGGGGACGGTGGCCCCTACCAGCTGAAACCTCCTGTTTTCTTCCTCCCGGGGCCCAGGGGTCTGGAAAAACTGGTTATTTGGAGGGGTGGGGATTCTCCAGTCCTGGGGAAATGGGAAATGCTCACTTGCAAGTCAACTCGTTTGGAAAGCAACTGTGTGGAGCTGCTCAGAGGTTGGTTTAGAGACAGAAAATCTCAGGTGAGGGATAAACCCAGTTCTGCTTTAAGCAAATAATACCATTCCACCTGTGGGGTGTACGAGAGTGTTCTTTTTAATGGAAACCCTCATTAAAACATCAGAATGCTCTGTGCTAAGAACACCTTGAATTGCTTTTCTCCTTTCAGATGGATACAGCTCCAGTAAATACAATCATTGGCTGATATTACCATTTCAGTAAGAGAGTTCTGCCCACTGGAAGAACCTCGTTCTGCCAAGGTAGAAATCTCCTGATTTTGACATACACCTGATAATTGGCTGCTTTTCTTTTTCCAAGCTCCTCATCCCACTGACCTCTCCTACCTACTTTCATACACGTGTGTTTCCATTGGAGCTCACGGTGCCTGTACACACTCCCAGGGAATATTCCCCACTGTGATGCCTTTTAATAAGTTATTGCTTTTCCTTCCACTCTGTTTTAAATGTGATAAATATTTTAACATGCCCCCTCTGGGTAACTGCACTGGTAAAACAAGCAGTGACCAGTTACTTCTGCAGCTGCCACTTTGATATTTCCAGGGTAAGGAAGTGTCAAATATTTATTGAGACTGCCATGCAAACTTAAGAGTGAGGGAGGCCCAAATCAGTTCCTTCAGCCATGAAGGATAAGGAACTCTGGCTTTGAATCCAGCCCACGCAGCCAGAGACTGGCCTTCATAGCACAGTATGTGTGGGAGACACCTCCAGCCAACATTTAGCTTGGAAATGGGTCTGAACTGAGAAAATCTGTGTGAATCTGTTTCCAGGCACAGAGAGGTGTCACAGCATTCAGCCAAATAAAGATGATTATTTCTACTTAATCTCAAGAGCTTTGAGCTAATGGACAAGCAACTACCAGTGGAGGACACATCTGTGTCTAAACTTCCCACCTGGAGAATGGAAGTGCCTTGAAGCCACTATGGCGTTACAAGGAAAGCAGCCATGGCTATTTGGGGCTGGCTTTGTGTGTGTTTGCCACAGGAATTCAAGTGATTTCTTCTCCTCAGCCTGCCAGAGTTGGTTTGGCTTTGTGCATAAAGGAAATCCACACGTATCTCCTCAGAGAGAAACACATTCACACTCAAAAATCTGTAGCTTCAGAGCATAACTCATTTTCTAGCCACAAAACACCAGTTTTTTGGGCATAAATTCTTTATCAACATCTCTGCAGGAGACGGTCCCCACAGTCAGGTGTCCTACCTTCACTGCATTGTTGAGAAGTCGATCTTTTTCTTCCAACTGTCTGTGCTCACTCTTCAGCTCACTGCTTCTCTTTAATAACTTTCGCTTCTCTTCTTCTTTGACTGCAGAACAATGAGATTAAGGATGCAGAGGGCAAGGAAAGGACACAGAGCAGGACTCTGCTGGCTGGCAGAGAGCACAGGCATGCATTTTGCATGCTGAATTTCAGGTCTCATCAGCCTTTCGCCAGCAGGTACAGCCAAAGAAAAAGTGGAGCTTCCACTTCCAAATTTCTGCCTGGAAAGTGTGGTCAGGCCTTGGAAGGGGCTGCCCAGGGAGGTTTGGAGGTGTCCAAGGAAGGACTGGCCGTGGCACTCAGTGCTCTGGGCTGGGGGACAAGGTGGGGATGGGCACAGCTGGGGCTCCATGGGCTGGCAGGGCTTTTCCAGCCTGAATGATTCCGTGATTCTGTGCATGTCAATGGCTGGTGCACACACGGACAACTCAAAAGCTTCAGTGCACCTCTGAGATGAATTAAAACTCAGACCACACATGGTCCTGGAGGTCTCCAAGAAAGATGTGGATGGTGTTTAAGGGCAATAGTTAGTGACCCTGGCTGAAAAGCACAAGTAAAACAATGCCAGAGCTCTCAAAGCTCCTTATGAACAGCCCACGGTAAGAGTGAACAGGGAACTAAACAAGGGAAATGATCAATGCACAGGTGTCCCACAGCATGTGGTACTAATGCTGCCAAAGCAGAAAGCCCTGCAACAACTGGAAGCTGGCAGTGGTGTGGTGTGGGGGGCACTGGTGTGGCCCTGGAATGGGGAGTGCACAGGCCTGGCTGTGCCTCTGCCATCGGCCCTTGGCAGCAGTCTGGTTAATCCCTACCTGTTTTATGAGTAACATAGGAGTGAACAATAGCCAGAGTCCCAGTCCATGGCACGTTGTCATCTTTCTTTAACACCTACAAGCCCAGGAAACAATAAAAAGTCAGGATTCCACAAAGACACACATCCATCTTTTTCTTTCTGCAGCCCTACATCTCTGCAGGACCAGATCCTGGGGCCTTGTCTCAGAACATAACAGGGACCTTAATGCTGAACACAAAGCACTCTGTGGCACAGAATCTACACTTCAGTGTTGTAGTATTGTTTTCTTGCTCAGCAGTCAGCATTATTCACAACAACTGGGCAGACTGGCATTTTTGGTGTGGCTGTGACCAACAGTCGTGTGTAAGAAACGTGACTTAAAGACAACCAGGTGTTCTCTCAGCTTTCACACCCACTGGTGAACAGTGTCTCTTCCTAACACTGTCTCCTTCATGTCTAGGAGTTACTTTCCTTGTCAGGCAGTGCCACATCCTGGTGGTGTTCTTGGAAAAGAAAAACTGCAAAGCCAAAGGAATTGAAAGGACATTTTAAAAGAACAATTCTTAGCAGATGTGATTACAGGCCAACTAAGTCCAGGCCCTTGAAAATCCCAGAAATAAATACTGCAAGCTGCACTAAAAGCCTCTCAGCACTCCCCCAGCCAATGCAGCCCCCTAAGACATAGGTCAGATGAGTGCAGTGGCGCCTGAATTGGAGGTTTCTTCCGTTTTCCCTTCTGGGCTCCATGTCCCTTACCTTCTGTTGGCACTTTGGGCAGAGCCAGACGCCCTTGGGGGCAGTTTTGAGGGGGGGCTCCAAGCAGTTGAGGTGATATGCTCTGGGACAGGTGCCACAGGGCTGCAGGCTCCCTCCCCGCTTGCAGGCAGTGCAGTGCTCGTCGTGCTGGATCTCGCTCTGCAAACAGGACAGGTCAGTGCCCTGACAGCTCTGCTGCAGCACACAGGCCCTTCCAACACACCCCTCACTGTGCCACGAGGACAGGAACCACGGACAGCAACAAACACAAACACCAAACCGGCCAGAAGCAACTTCCAGGAACTGCAAAACCCACAAACCCCGACTAAGGAAACCCGGGGTTATTTCAGGGCCTTTTGCCAATGTGTCCCTCCAACACAGGTGTCTCTACTCTGAAGCGTGGGACAGAGTTAATGTGGGAATCACTTGTCCTTCAAGTCCAGAGCAGCAGGAATCAAGCAAGCCAAGGGTCCTTTCTGGAGGAAAAAGCCCATTTCCAGGTTTGCTGCCCCTTCCCTTAGGAAGCAGCTGGGGAAGCAGGCTGGAGCACAGCCCTGGGCTCTGCAGCCTCTCTGTGATTCCTCCCTGGCACTAATTGTTCCCTGCTCAGACTTGCTGACAACCTTTCTCCAACAACACTGATCAGTGCTTTGTCTGAAGCAATACATAAAATGAACTGAGACTCATCATCAAAGTTCCAACGTCACGTAGTAAATTGCAATGCTAATCTGGTGGCAACGTTAATTACTCTTTGAATAATTAAGTGCATTTTAATAAAGGAGTCTCATGGCTTGTGAATCATTACAAAAAAAACCTTAAAATTTCCTACTGGTTTTCCAGAAAGGAGAATAACAATGTTTGTTAATTCCAAAAATATGTTTTCATTTTTAGGAATATCAATTAGAAATGTTCCATGAAAGTTTTAGTCAAGCTTGTATCTTGAATTCTAACTCAGTCCTGTCAAAAAAATCACTCTCCAAAATATTATTCTCTACAAACTCCCTGCTCAAAAAGTCTTAATTTTAACTTCAATATAAAGAGACTTAATCTATACAAACCAGATGGGTTACTCATTTTTCTTAACATCTTCATTAGACCCACAAATCTGGACTGGTGATTTCTCAATCAGTGGATTCTACAAAAAGGGATTAAACTCAAGCCTTGCCTGTGAAAGAGCTGATCTCTGAGATTGCAGAACTCTGCACTTTGGTGCCTTGCTCGAGACTGCAATAATGGGGAGCAAGCACTGAACACCGTGTGAGAAAGGCACTGCCCACCCCCACACTGTGCTCCACGTACCTTCCAGAAGGGATCCTCATTTGCTGGCACATGGAAGAAGGGCAGAGAACAGGTTAGTGGCAAATACATGGCTGCAGTGACTGCCAGTGCTCAGTGACAGGGGACACCAGGACACGGCCAACAACTGCCAAGCAGGGAACAGCACTGGAGATTGCTGGTGTGCCCTGTGGGAATGCCACGGCCAGAGACCCAAAGGGCACAGCATGGGCGCACAGCCTCCTCCCCAGAGCCCCTCTCCTCCTGCTCCTGAGGGACTGGAGCCTGCTGGGTGCCTCTGACTCAGCACCACACATGAACAGTGACATGTTCAGCTGACTCACGGCCCCAGTGAGCCCCAAGGCGGCAGAGCCTGATGGCAGCAGCAGCTCCTTCCCATCCAACCACTCCCACCCCCAAGGACAGTGGCTGCAGTGACTGCACTCACAGCCTGCTGAGGACAAGAACCAGCAGAGCTCCCTGGGAAGCAAGACAAGCCTTTTGGAAACAAAATATTTGTGGGCTTCACCATGCTTTGGTCCAAAAATGTCAACAGCTTTATGGGAACCCTACAGTGGTTTGCAGTTTTTGCTGCTGATTTCACAGAATCACAGAATATCCTGAGCTGGAAGGGACACACAGGGATCATCAAGTGACAAACATCACATGGAGAGGCCTTTCTTGGGATGAAAGTGGAGAAACCAAACTGGTATGTCCCTCCTTCTCTCCTTCTTTATCTCTCTCTCTCTGATCCCAGTGGGAATATGGCTGCTCCAGTGTCATCCCTCATACCAGATCAACCTTGGAGTCATGTTCACTTTTATATTTAACAGCCTTTGATAGGTTTTCTGTTCCATAAACTTCTCTACTTTTCCCAAGACTCCTATCACATTTTGGCAACAAGTTCCATAAATAATCACGGACTAACAAAATGTGTAATGTCACTTCAGATCCACAAATACACTCACAGAGCCCCACCACGACATGACACCACGAGTGCCCAGGGGACAGAAATGTTAGTCAGATGAACAGAGGCTTGATAATTGAAGAGTCTTTTCTGCAAATGATACATGTCAGGGGACATGACCTCATTTCAGGTAAAACGTTTTCAGATAAATGAATCCTGATTAATTGACATTTTGATCAAAATTTACAAGAATTGTTCTCTTCTGCATTTCCAGAAATGACAGTGGTTTCCTGGACATCATGGGTTGTCTTTTTCTATTTTGTTTATTTGCTTTTTCAGCTCACTTTTGCTACAAAGTTTTAAACTTTTCAAAATATGTCCAGTTGCTGAAAAATGCAACTGAGGACGATACTGTAAAGGAGCACTTCCTAAGGGCAGGGGAGGTCATGTCTGCACTGGAGGGGCAGCAGAGCCTGCACAGCCTCCAGCACAGCTGGGCACGAGGCTGAAAAACCCTGCAGAGGTGGATTCTACTCCAAAGAAATCCAGCTTCAAGGTCTCAGAATATGCAGAATCCCAGCAGAGATTCTGCATCCTGGCAAAAACAAAGGTAAAGGACTCAAGGAGGAGTTGCCAATGATGGACAGAGTGCAGATTTCCAGGAGCTCTGAGACAGCTGCACCACTGGAGCTCCATCACTGCTTCCTTGCAAATACAATGGGGAACACGTGGTGGAAAGAAGGTCAGAGATATCAAAACCCCCCCTCAAATAATCCCCCCCGGGGGCTGCCATTGCCATCTCTCCTGCCTTGGCGCACGTGTTCCCATGGGAAAAACAAGTGCTACAATAAGAGAAATAATAAATGACAATTCTAATTCCCTGGTAAAGCTAAGCCAGGAGTAAAGTCCTTGTCACTGGGGCTCACAGGGGCCTGGGCTCCTGCTGGGAGGGGGGGTCCTGGTGGCTGTTCACTGTGCAAGAACCTCCCCTGTCCTTGGAGGGCCCACACAGAGGCCCCTGGCACGTGCAGCTCTGCAGCTCCCTTCCCTCTCCTGGGGCAGCAACACTGAGAAACTGCCAAAACTTCATGTCTTAATCATAATTAGCCCAGGTAATGCTGCTAATACTGAAATAATATTCACTCAGGAAGACCTGTCTTCCCTTACCTCTAATGCACCCTTGCAGAGAGTAAGTTATGAAGGCAAAACACGGGCAAGAACAGGATCACCTTCCTTTACTGGCTTTCCTTTCCTGAAATGCAACTCAAGCTTCTTCCCTAAAACACAACATGGCCTTGCCTCAAGAATTAAACTGTACTCAATGTTCTCTGGGTTTCATCTCTCAACTCTTTGCCTCCTCTGTGTTGCACGTTTTCCCTGGAATGGGCCTCTTCCCATGAGCTAATCACCAGCATCCCCCAACGGCTCCTCTGAGCTGTTAATTCTCCAGGCTTCTACTATTAAATTTTCAGCATCTGAAGTTTTTATAAATGCAAGATTGGAAAGCATCCTCAAGGTCATCGAATCTAGATTTACAGCTGCAGCTCTTGGAAGCAGAAAAACTGTGGTTTTCAGCCCTTGTTTTTAAAGCAAAAAGGTATGAGAAATTTCTGGCCCCGGAGCATGGACAGCAGTTCCTCAAAGCTGGTGAAAAGAGGCAAATGCAAAGCCAAACATAGTAATTATTTTTCACTTATATTTTAAGCACTTGGGGTTGGGAACACTGCCTTGTTCAATCAGTTCTCTCACCACATGGTGCTTACAATACCAGCGATCAGATTTTCCCTGGATTGCAGAGACTTTGGATCCAGTTTTACACCACTGTGACCTTCAGCCTCATCCTTCAACTGCTTTTGTAGGAAACCCATCAATTTTCCCTCCACACTGAAATGTGCAGGGTCCTTACCCCAGGTAATGCCCTGTGGTATCCTGGCAGCACCTCCTCCTGACAAACATTTCACATGCCATTAGAGTAGCAGAGCATGCACTTAAAAACACACTTACCTCTTGTTGAAAGGAACAGGGGGTTATTCAAATAATTGGAGGCGAGGCGCTTCCGCTGCAGGGGGGAAAACCAACCACAGCGTCACTGCAAAGTCTCCTCGTGGCACAGGAACAACCCCCAGAGGCTGCCCTCAGCCCTAACAGCTCCAGGGCACGACTGACCTCCATAACAACTTCAGAGAGCAGTTGTATGTGCATTAAATTTTACTCAGAAGAGGGCAATACAAGTTGTAAATGTTACTGATGGGGTTGCAGGACACCTTGCACAGGTTGGGAAGAGCAAAGCAACAGCCAAAGTAACTCCAAGCCCAGCAGACAAACAAACCAATGGAGGAAAACTGGCTAATAAATTGCTGCTGTGAGATGACATCTTTATGTGCATATGTAGAAATGGTGACAGACTTCCCACCTGCAGGAAACCCCCTCTCCCTTTGACAGCTACCCACAGGTCAGAGGACACGCTGTGTTTGCAAGCAGTGTGTGAGGACCTAAGCAAAACACTTCCTTTCTGCAGGGAATGTGTGTGGTATCCCAAATTTACAAAGCCAGGCCCTGGAATCCTGGCTCAGGTGTTTCAGTCACACACAGCACGAGCCAGGCTTCCTACCAATCTCTACAGCCCCAGTTGTCTCTCTGAGCCACCCAGCCCTTGTTCAGCAGGACTGGGAACAGCACCACTGTGCTCCATTAGATGTTGTTAGATTCTGCTTAAGGGCAAAATTAGAGGGGCTTTGCCAATAAATGATTTATTCTGTGGTGAGCAAGCTCTCCTTTTACACAGGTCTGTTAATGAATTCTGAATAGATGTTCCCTTCTCCAAAAAATAACCAGCCTGAAACTTAACCCTTTCCTACGAAGAAAAAACCAGAAAGTCTACTGAGGATAGAAAAATGCAATGGGATCTCATTGTTTTTAAGAACAAAGCTTTGGAAAGGAAAAGCACACCATCCAAGTGAAGCTGTGCAATCAAGGCAGGCAGCTCCACCACAGATGCTGAGCCCCTGCCGTTCCGAGGGGTGGTGGCAAATAAAAAGTCTAATTTATATGCAATTTCAATTTAAACAATCATGAATTAAAGATCATTCAGTAGACGAAATTAAACTGCTCCAAAATGCCTGAAATGCCACAAATACCTCAACTCACTGATTAGCAAATCAATCTGAGCAGCTAATTGATCAGAGAAAAGCCATCTGCCTCCATTTGACTGGGGCAGCATTCCCCATGGTCAGTCCTTAATGACAGCTCCTAATGAGGACACAGCTGATCAGCCACAGGACTCCTCCACACCACCCTTCTCTTCAGGACATGCCCCTAAGGAGAAGCATGAACTAGGGGTGCAGCAGACCTGCTCCACCTTCTGTCCCTCCTCTGCCCCAGGGTGGTTGAGTTTCTCAGGAACACCCACCAGGCTACAGCACTGAAGAGAACAGCTGAGGAGTTCTGAAGAATTCAGGTGCCCAGAGCTGCTCTGGAGTACAAAAATCTCCAATACTTAAAGAATAATCAGTGCCTAAGCAGCTTGGCTACAGCAGTGGGTTTCTTCTCAGCCTCATCTGTCTGCTCTCTGCTAACAAAGACAGACAGCTGAAACACTGGAATACCAAAAACTCTGCTTTTCTTCTACCTGAACAAAGAAAAATCCCTTTCTTTAGGTTTAGAAATCTTGCATAAATGGACAGTGGGCTGCAACCGAGTTTCATTTCAGTAGGAAGTTCAAACAGTAACCCCAAACCGTGCTGAAATTTTAAAGGTGACATTTTTAATGAGCTGAGTAAAGCCATTTAAGTCAGTTCAGAAACAAAGAAAAAATTCTGAAGAAGTTAAGCCTATTTATATGCTGCTTTTACACCATGTTTGCAAGCTAACACTATGCAGGCCCAAACTCTGAGACTCCTGTAAATGTAGCAGCATAAGTGCAACAGACAGCAGAGATAATCCAGAGCACTTTATTTTTAATTATGCATTATTGTATTTATTATGCAGGCTTCCATACCCCCTGCAGAGCACACTGATTCTTAAACCAACACATCCCTTTTATGAATGCCACTAATAAAAAAGGCAAAGTTCTCCATCTATTACTTGGCACACGGGCAAAGAGAAACAGCAATGCAAGTCTGAGCATACTGCAGCACTTGTGCTCCCAGCTATGGCCTGAAGGGACTGCCTGCCTGGGTGAAAGAGGAATCAGGTCCCACATTCATTTAGTCCTTTTGGCCTTTATTAAAACTAAGAGGAATTTTAGTTTGAAGCAAATGATGTTGTGGGGTGAAAACCTGTTGCTTAGCTACTGAGATGAGATCTTTTCCTTCTTTTGCACATCAATCTCTCTTTACAAGTAACTGGGTGGTTCTACATTCATCTATATTTTTATAATGAGAAGCACTCAGACCTTTTATTGACATGAAATAGAACTGTGGTAAGACAACAGTGACTGCTAAAGTACCTCTGTTTCCAAGAGTCCACTGTAGGCTGGATTTGCTGTGCTTCTTCTCTTCCTTTCCTGACGCTTGCTCTGGATCTCTGTAACCATGGAAAGAAACATGAATTGTGTATTTCTCATTCATCAGGGAAAAATGCAGATCTAACTTGTTAAGCAACATGCTCTTACCCTCAACCCCTTGGGCTTTGTGTTCCCTTTCACTTTCTGAAGTATAATTGGGTTGCATCAGCATTGATATTTGCTGCAGGTCAAGGTTTGACATTAATAAGCTTTTCCTTGGGAGACTCAGAACACAGGCAACTTTTATTTTTTCCTTCCTTCAAGGTGGACTTGTGCTGCCCTACAAGATTTTTATTACGATCCCTTCAGACACATATTCAGCAGCAGCATCGCAGAGCTGTCAAAGTACTGTGCATGTCTGCTATTAGCAGAAAGGAAGCATTTAAAGCAATTCAGCCCTGTAATTCCCATCATATGAAATCATAGAGATCCTTTTTAAATTCAATTTACATTACTTTTCCTCTGTGGAGGCTGGAGAGAGCTCAGTTGGAGCGGCACAGCCATATTCAGTTCTGCCTGAGGCGTGCTGATTTCTCCACCCAACTCCACACACCTTGGTGAGAGCTAGAGGCTCTGCCTGTCCCTGTGTCAGAGCAAACTGCAGCAGTGTCTGCACTGTGGGTGTGGAACACCAGCTGTTTATTACCCCTAAGCCTGGGGCTGCCAAGAATCACACCCAGACACAACCAGAGCACACACTGCTGGGCTGCCCTTTGCCACCTGTGACTTCTGCTAAAAACTACTGGGTACCTTTCAAAGCAGGATGTCATAAAGTTACATTCCATTTCTTTTAACTGATTAAAGCACAGGTATTTCAGTAACTTAGGTGGAAATACTTCAGGTTTTTTATTTTGCCGTAGTAAACCAAAATGTGCACTTTTAGACCTGAGCTAAAGCTTCTTCTAAATCTTAAGCTTTTAAATCTTTAAGTTTTGCTTTCTGTCTACTTTTCTTTTTTTTACCCAGTGATAATGCTCTAATAGTCTAGAGACAGAGATTCAGTAGGTTACAAACATGCAGTGCATCACAGAATTGAGCTACCTCATTCCTTAGTTTAGTAATTTAAAAAGTAGAACCCATGCAGAAAAAAAAAATTAAACTGTAATACATTTGACAAAGATGAATAAATTTGCAGATTGCTTTATGTTGGAGGCCACACTGCAGTGAGCTGCTGCCTTCCTCAGTAACCACTCTGCATGCTCATCCTGAGAGGCCTTATCTCCAGGAGAGCTGCACCTTGCAGTGCCAGTGGAAGCTGCTGGGAAAGGCTCTGAGGGGCCAGGGAATGCTCCCCTGGATGTCAGGCAGGCTGAGGAATCCCACACAGGGGGATCACAGCCCTTCCCCACAACGGGAACTAACAACAGCCAGAAAAGCAGTAGCACTGTGAATTAATGACACTGAGTGAAGAAGGTTTTAATGACCCAATCGTGATAGAGTTTAATTCCAAAAATGTGAAATTGAGAAATGCATTAGGAGTATTAAAATCAACTGAGCTGGGTAATGACCACTTCTTCCTGAGAAATAGCAGTGGCTGATAACTGTAAACATGGCAGAGCACTAAAATAATAACCTTTAGCATGTGAAAGCTATAAGGGCATTTCTGACAGTTGTAATCACCAATTCTCATGAAGAAATACCCTTTCCATAGTAAATAGCTCTTGGTTGGAGCCATTTATTTAATGCTGGTAGGAACACGAAAAGGGAATTTGTCTGCAAGAATTGATTCTGTGGGATGAGTGTTGCAGCACTTTGGTTCAAAATGTGCATGTCCACATTTAGTGTAGAACAAACAGAGCAGAGCAGTGCTTGGCATTTTGAAAAGAAGCATTAAATTCACACAAACAGTTTATTAGTTCCAATAAGATCAAAGGGTAAAGAATTATTCCAAATGAAGCCCTCTCTGTTGTAAGCATAATTTGCACTTCAGCATAATTTCAAATGTTGCCCTATTTTCCCTTAGACAAAAAGAACAAGAACCAGTCATCATTTGCACTTTTTGGATTATAAATCTTCTCCCCAAAATTGCTGTAGCTCTTTGATTTCCATTTCAATCCATTACCATTAAGGGATTAAAAATGCCAATGGCTTAAAGTTTCTTTAAACTGCTTTCAAATTCTCAGTCACTGGGACATTAAATGATTTTCTAAAATGGAGATTTAAAGAGGAAAGACACTGAAAAATGGCAACAAGACCCACAGGAAACCTGCTGAACATACTGGGGAGACCTTACAGTGCAGATGCTATTTTTTTCCCTAATTCAGAGCCAGGCTTAAAATCAAGGAACAGGGAACCTTAGTAAGAAGAAATCCAGCTTTAGAATGGTAGATATATCAGCAAGGTCCCTAAGCAACTTCCTAAGACTGAAGTACGTAAAACCTAAACTCAGTGCACTGGGGATTCCCAAGTATTTTGCTGACTATGGTCCACGGGATGGGTGGTAAATATCAACTGACACTTTCTGTGATCAAGAATCACTGTCAGCTGACACAGATACCACCTTTCTCTCCTTAGGCTGCTGGAACTAAAACATATCAGGCTGCAGACTTTTCCTGAAATACAGTTGCACCACCTCTGTGCAGGAGGATTAACCCATTCTGCCAAGAACCCCCTGACTCATCTCCCACCACTGGCAATGTGCTGAGCAGAGTCTTTCTTCCCCCTCTCATCTACGATTTCAGAATGACCCGGCTGAGGCAAAGAAAGGAGCAGCCCTCGCCAAGCCTTGCCAGGTGTATTTGAGAGGCTGGGGAAGGGAACTGGGAGCCAAGGGATGCTGCATTCCCCTTCTGTGCAGTATCTGTCTGAGCTCGTGCAGGAGCCCAGGCTGACCCTGCCTGAGCAGAGGCTGGACTGCACGGCCTCCTTCCAGCCTCCCCCTGCCTGGGAGAGTCAGGGCAGCCAAAAGAGAAAGATTGCACTCACAGACTGAGCTGTCAAACAACACAGGCCACCTTACCTTCCAAGTGCTCTGTCGTGACCAGTCCTAATGCTACCATGAAGGCAATTTTCTGAGGGGAAAAGAAACAGGGGTCAGATTTTCTACTACAACAATCAGGGTAAGTAAACAAATACAACCAGCACAGACAGAATAAATGCAGTAAAGGTCTTCTAGAGATGTATCTTTAACATGAAGAGCTTTAAATGAAGATTTGCTTCAGATAGGCCTGGTCAGTCACATCCTACTCCTGGGCCTACATGAACTTCAGCAGTTCAGAGACCTCTGAAGCCAAAATTCAGTCAATTCAATCAATTCAATTGCCAGCTGCTTTGTTACTCTATTCTGTACAGAAGGAATTATGCAATATTATTACTATCTGGACATGGCTGAAGTAAAACAGGGTATGTTAAACTTCCACTGAACTTTGCAACACTAAACAATACACCTGAAGGTTATTGAAAATCCCCTCCGCTCACAAAAAAAAAAATCAGAAATTTCTCTTCTCAAATCCAAGAACAGCATGTGCATGAATTATGAAGAGGAACACTAATCCAATGCTTTCCCTCAATGGGGAGTGAACAAACATCTCCCACTGACACTGGTGAACTCATTTTGCAGAGAGGAATCTGATCTGAAATGTTACAACCCCTGCAAACTGTATGTGCACAAAACAAATCTTCATACCAAAAAGTCTTCAAAAGATGCTGATGCAGTAACAGAGCATTATGCAGTAATACAGTCTTAGAGCAGATTTTAAATTTCCTGCCAGTGATCTTTCACTGGGAAATTTTTCCTTGCATCAGAAGTCTTGCTGAAGCTCTTATTCCATATTTTTGATGGAAAACTGACATTGCGCAGCTGTTCCAAGCCCAGGTGAACTGAACTCCCTGGTTTTCAGTCACATCTGTGGTACTTGTGGGGCCTTTTCCTGCTGTGCTGAACAATCTGGCTGATCATGTCCCCCAAGTGGCACTTCCATGAGGTGCAGTCGTGCTGTGGAGCCCGAGTTACTGGGAAATCCAGGCAGGCAAAGCCCACAGTCCAACCCTGATGAAGTGCACAAAGGCCACAGGAAGATGCAATTATCACACCCCAAATAAAATGTGTAGATTTAGGTCACACTAAAACACTGTGTTTAAGCAGCAGCAGGTCAGAACATCCTGTTTCAATCACAGAAGTGGCAGGAGGACACGTTTCAACACTTCCAAATCAAAATTAGTTTGTCCTTCTTGTTTTGTGAAAAGCCTGATGATTCCACTTCTCCCTCCATTCCAGGATAAAATCATCTGGTAAGTCAGTGGCACTACAATTTCCTTTGGAATGCTGACCTCCACCCAGTGAAAGTGAAAGCAGGCACATCCTCACTGGGGAGAGGAAAAGCTGTAACTATGGGCTGGGTTCCTCAGAATCTGAGGCTCGGGAAGGGACACCTGTCCCACCCCTGCAGCTGTGAAAATACCTGTCAGGAAGGTGAACTAACACCCTCATGAGACAGGGATTTTTATTTGTATCTGACATGTAACCCTTCCTGTAGATCAAAAAGTGCTCATGTAGAATTTCATCACTGGCATGAAATATAAATTCATGCTGCACTTGTGGCTTCTGTCACTGTGGCAAGAACAAGTGCATGTGCTCATTTGCATGCCAGCCCTTGATTTCAGTAATGTGCCCTCTTTACAGGCCTAGAACAGCAGCCAGGCACAGTGGGGGCCCCACACCTGAAGGGGAAGATGAATATTTGATCCAGATCCACTGTGCAGATCTGAGAGGGAGATTAGTCAGCTGGGCAGAATCACAAGCTTCATCACACCCCCAGCAAAAAGGAACCGGGGCAGGAGAAATCTCAGAGCCCTGAGCAGAAGTAGAAACATTTTAGATGCAGAACCAGAATCCTTAACAGGCAACTGTGTTCTCTCAGTGGAGCACAGAATGCCTGCATTACCCCAAGATCAAACTGCAGGGAAAACACACCTTTTCTGATGCCTCAACTGGAATTATTTGAGTACTGGAGTGTTTGCTAAACAATTTCTTCTCTTTATGCTAAAATTATTTGAATATATACCTAATTAAATGTAGTGACGGCTTAACATATAGAGAGCCATCACAAATGGACTTGATAACTACCTCACAATTAAACACAGGAAGGGTTAACTTTTATAGGGATCTGAAAAATAGATTAAAGAATCCCAATAGAAGCTGGATCCTCTTTAACAAGCACATTATATTAACAGCAGATTTGTGCTCATGGGTTTTGCTGCTTCCCACTCCTGCAGGTCGTTGGATTCAGCTCAAACTCCAGCTTGCACTGCAGTGCTTTCCTCCCCCAGCTCCCAGGGCCTGTTGTTCCTCCTCTGGGCAGGAAGCTGCCAACCCACGCCTTTGCTTTCTCCACATTTTCAGTCTCAGCTCCCAATTGCCCAGTGTCTCTCTTGAACTTCTTGGGTGGGATCAGAAACACTGGCAGCTGAATAACCAGCAGTGATGGCAATAAGTTTTCTTTGGAATAAAAACCTTCTAGAATGAAAATGCTGCCAGGTATATAAAAGTTCACTTATACAAAAGCCCACAAAGTCCAGCTTCCCAGCAGAATGACAAGCCAGGAACAAAGGACAGAGACTGTCCTCACCCTCTCCTCTCCCTTCAGGTACCTCTGTAACTGCAGGTGGGGTTCCTGGCTACTGGTCAGTCTGGACAGCTCTGGTTGGTCTGTTTGAAATTTGGAATGTAATTTGTTGAATCCCAGTCTGTCCTAAGATCTATGCAGAGACACATTGGAGTTCCTGCCTCAGTTTTGTGCTTTGAAGGTGAGTGAAGGTGTGGAGAGCAGTGTCTCGAGTGCCTATTTCCTTTTTAAAAATATCATATTATCTTTGTTCCTCTCTGCTTTAAATTTCATCATCTGCTTAAAAGCCACGAGTGCTTCCAGAAACACACAGTATATGTCTTTTCATGAGGCAAAACAAAGATTTTCACAAAAGCATTTCATTTTGTAATTACATGTTCTATTTATGTCATTACATGTATTTACACTAATTATGCTGTTAGTTCTAATTACACTAATTGCATAAATACATAATAATCAAGTAAAGTTTACTTTCAAAGAACAAAAGAAATTAACTCTAGACCTACCTATTTATGGCTGTGAAAAAAATCAAGGAAAAGAAAGAACTTAAGGAAACACAGCTTGCTGAGGGCTCCAGCACTCACAGGGTAGGAACAGTGCTCATGTGAGGGCACATTTTAGACCTGAGAGCTTCTGCATAAAGCTGTGATATTCTGGGCTAAAACATTTACCCTTAACAGTGACTTTAACTATACAACCTTTTAAAATGGTAAAACAAATGACCACCCACATGCCTCAAGTAACATTATAAATTTATATTGCAATAATCCTCTCAAACCTCCAGCTCCAAGGATGCTTTTGTGCTACACATTCATTAGACCAGTGAGGTTCAGATATACTGTGAGCTGAGCATTTCTACAACAGGAGTGTATTCAGCTTGTGTCACTTCTCAAGGGCCTCAAAAGTGCCCCCAATCTAACGTGGATACACCCAATCAAACCCCAGCATGCCTGTTAAAGAGAGGGCCCACTTCTACAAGGACTTGTGCTTGTATCTTTAGTTGAAATAAAAAATATAGTATAATAAAAACACAGAACATATTAAAAATACAGTAGATTACATCTCTTCTATCTTCTAACCTGCTTTCTTCTCTCTCACTCAACTTGAAGGATTCTGATGTATTTCAGAATCTGTACATGTGGGGAGACACAGCAAATGCAAGAAACTGTTGTTAAATACAATATAAAAACGGCAAAAGTCATTACAAAGACGATGTAAAAGCTCAGCTCACAAAAGAAATGCTAATTTGACTTCATGTGCAGTCTGTAACTCTGACGTGATGTATTTGATAACAAAAGATCTTCCCCAAGAACTCCAGTTACAGCCACACAAGGTGCCAAGATTATGATGACACCTCCAAGTCTCACATTTTGTGACACCACCTTAACATACTGTAGCTCATTTATCAGAAATGAAAAATAAAAACTTCACCTCTGGATTTTCCTCCTTTTTCTTTTTGGTAGCAGGGGGTCCCTGAGCTGACTCTTCAGGAGGTTTCTTTGTCTCCACTTTACTTTCTGTCTGGGTTTGGACTTGAGGCTGAATAATGATAACCTAAAAGATAATGTACAAATAAGAGAATTCACTACAGAAAAATGGATTTGTCTGCCTGAAACCTTTGAGTCTTCATGAAGGACTGTGGAAGGGCTCCCAAACTCACAAAGATTATTAGACTTGAATGTGGGGCTTTTCCAGCTATTCCATTGCTAATTTTCAATCAATGTTATTTAATTGTTAGATACTTTAACTCAACTCAGTCACTCTAGATGATTCAAGAGCATAAAAAGGGATGGTTTTCTTAAAAAGCAGCCACTTTAAGTACGAGAAAACTAAATTGTGGCAAGAAGTGAGGAAGGGATACCTCTTATTTAACTCAAAAGCCATCCTTCATCCTGCATTCTTTTCTAGCAGTGTATGAGAACCTGTGCTGCTGACAAGACCAAAAGTAGCAGAATCCCAGCAACAAATGACAGTGAATGTATGCTGGATACATGAGCAGCCTTTACTGAATCTGAGTCTGGTGTAAGAGTGGTGAAGTTCTTGCATTTCAAAGCTGAAAAGCAGTACAAAGAGGAAACAAGTAACTCGTAACTTGAATATTTTCCTACTGATTCATCTGCTGATCAGTTCTGAAACTGTGAGCTCTCATTTCATTTGGTCTTCCCCTGGCAGTGCAGAAGGGAGTGCCTGATTATCTATGTGCTCCCCTGGGGTCAGTTGATATAACCAGTATCACTGTACAATTGAAGAGGGAGTCCAGAGGAAACCTGAGCCAGCACAGAACTCAGGGATATTATGAGTGAGGACTGGCTCAAGGAAACAGATCACATTGGTCCCATTAATGTCAGGCTACAGAACAACGAGCTGTTCCCATTAACAAATAGGCCTGGAACAGAGAAATGTCTACCAGCACCTCTGGTGGCCCCTGGTTATTTTCAAGGAGACCCAGGGGCTGGAGCCCTCCCAGGGGGAAGGTCCTGCTCGCACGTGCCCCAGTCCCTGTGTGTGAGCAGGAGAGGAGGAGGAGCCCCCCTTGCCGTGCCCCTGCCCCTGTGAGAGGAGCAGCAGGACAGGAGCCCACCTTGCTGTCGGCGCTGATGAGCAGCGGCTGCACTTTGATGCTGTCGGTGCCCAGGGGGCCGCTGGTGCTGAGCGGGGCTGCATTGCTGGGGGCCGTGGAGATGATGGCATAGGCCACCCCTGCACCGCTCAGAGGGGAGGGCAGGGCCTCGCTGCCCCCCGGGGACTGGCTGTGGGCCGGCGGCACATGGCCCACGGTGTTGTTGGCGGTCGGCAGGGCAGGGCTGGGGTTCTTGATGCTGACTACGGTCGCCTTCTGGAAGGTGGGAGGCTGCTTGGAAGGTTGGTCTCTGCACGGGGAGATGGGGAGGCTTTCTGGAATCAGGGTCTTTGGCCTAACCTATGAACAGAGAGGTAGATGTTATTAGGGACAGCTCACACCCTCACGAACACAATCACAGGATCTTCGAGCTGAAGGGGACCTGCAAGGATCATCGAGTCCAACCCTTAAGTTACGGCCCATACAGGGGACTGAACCCGTGACCTTGGAGGTATTTCCATCACACTTTAACCAACTGAGCTCATCTTAAGGACCAAACACTGCACACTTGCATTCTCCCCACACAACCTCTGCTTGCATTAACCAGGAGCATATAGAAAAACAGAGTGTGGCAACTGGAAGGAGCCAGCCATTGCAGAGCTTCTCAGGTGGGTCATTGAGGAGTCCTCAACTCACTGCAGTGCTGAACAACGAGGGAAAAGTCAGTCCCTCACTTTTATTAGCACATGTCCAGACTAATGTTAGTCCAGCCACATCCAGTTCTCAGTAGGGATGTGTGAGCCAAAGCCTTTACAAAGAACGGAAAACCCAGACAGCAATAACTTGCTGTTCTGAAGGACACAACGTGGGTGATGAATTAAGGAGTTGGGAAGGCAATCATTAAGGCAGTTGTGGAATTTCCAGGACCAGTTAAGTATATGTTTTTATACTGGTGGATCAGTGAATGAACATCCCCACATTTAAGACATGCCATGTCCAGCGGAGAGCAGATCAATCACACAATCACTAAGCTTGCACAAAATAAATAAAATCCAGAGAGGGGCACAAGTAACTCACAGCCACCCAACTTCCTCTTTTGTTGCTGTAAGCAAAGAGCTGTTTCGCAGCTGTGGGTGGCTGCAGGGGGACACTGCCCAGCTCTGCAGGGGCTGGGGCTGTACCAGAGCCATGAGTGACAGCTGGGAACAATTGCTTGCAGCTGACGTGGTGTGTTTCCAGTGGGGTAATTAACGTCACCCTGTCAACACGGCTCTGCCTTAACAACGTGTTAAGTACAGTTCCAGGACTGAAAAGAAATAATTTAAAGTGCTTCCCATGAAGTTAACTTCACTCCCAGCTCATTCGTTAGCACAGCCAGATACAACAGTCGGTTCCCTCTGTGCTTATTTAGTCCTGTCACTTCTCACACCTTCCACACTGTGAAGCAAAATGACAAGTTGTAACAGCCAGACACGGCAAACAGCTGCTGGAGTCTACAGGAGCCCTTCCAAGGACAACGACTTCAATCCCGAGCCTAAGGAAGCAACCGAATGAAAATGCAGGGATTTACTGACGTGCAGAACATCATCCCTCAAGGCTGGCCATCCTCCTTTATGCACCAAGGAGAGCCAAGCCAGTCTGTGCCCTTTGGGCTCAGCACTGGAAAGCCTCAGACAGTCCCTGAGAAGCCACCAAAAACTGGGACTAACCCCAGTCAGGACCCACGGAAGGGTCCTGTGTGCTTCTGTCTTTATCCAAGCACTTCATGCAGTCGTTACCTGACTTACTAAGATATGACACAAACATCCTGGCCCAGTTGTTTAAGGGAGGGCTTGGTAATTAACTATAATATCCATAATCAGTTCATGGCCTTATTTTCAAAAGTAGAGCAGAGTATTGGTTTGAACCCATCTTGGCCCAGGCATTCTGCAAACCCAAGGCTTCCAACACAGACATCAGCCCAGAGCAACAGGAGACACGATACTCAAAGGCATTTGTTCATGTCTGTATCACAGCCAGTGATACAGGCTGACCTTGTGATATCTGCTTTTACATTTTCATAGAATATCCTTTTCCTCTCATGTTAAATCTTACAAAAGTCTCTCATCTGTAAGCCTTAACCTAATTGCTCATGCCTGTGTGCTCAGAGACAGGTTCACAGAAATACTGTCATTATCCAGAAAAAGTGTGAGAAGCTTGGTAAAATACAGTTAAAATGTATTGCCATGGATAAAAAAATCCAAATTTCATTCTTAGCTGTTTAGCTAACATCTAAATATTATCATCTTCCCTTGAAACAGAACAATTTTCTTGTAAATGAATCTAACACCTGCTATGAACAAAAATACTGTAATCACACAGAAAAGCACATATATACAGAGGGAGAGTGAAAATAAGGAGTAGTTCAGATCAAAGATTCACTAGAACAGTCATTAAAATCTTTAGAAAAAAAAAATCAAATCTGACAAAAAAATCAGCTCAGGAGTTTTTCAAGCCAAAAGCTGTCATGTTAGTCTACCAGGATCTACTGTATCTGTCACTCTTAATTGCACTTTTATATTTAATCAAAAGCCTAATTAAAGCTAAATGCCTATATATATTCCAGCTATATAATTATCTTTTCTGCACTACTGCATATATATATTGACTGTCAGATGTAATATCTCAATGAATCCTACACACACCCGTAACACCCATCCTGTGAGTTGTGGATGAATACACATTACTTTGCTATAAAATAAGCTCTTCCTGCACAGACAATTAAACAGACTTAATTTCCCAAAGTACTAAACTCTTTATAAAGCCCTGCACACTGAAATGATGTGATAGGACTCCCCAAAGTGGTGCAGCACAGAACATACACCGGGTGCTTTCTGCCACCGTGTGATACACAGCAGCAATAGCTGTTTCATGGGCTCGGCCTCTGCAAATGCCTGCCAAGTTCAGCCAGCGCTGGGAGAGCACATCTATGTGCAGTCACAGGGGTGACTACCAAAAGTTTCACGTGCTCCTGAGTTTCAGCTAAATAATTTAAAGTGAAAATAATGTTAATTTCTGTGGCCTGTAGGTGCGCGGCAAACTGCTGCAGTAACCTGTGAGGACGAGTGGTGTGAAATGGGAAGGAAAAAAGAAGGAAAGAGCCAGGGGTCAATGCCACTTCCAAATGGCTAGACTGTAGATTTGGGAGATGAATGGAGGACAGTGGCACTCACAGAAGTTTGAGGTTGACAGAAACTCGAGAAGAGCTGAAATAAAACTAGGGCAGCGCAGAGACTGCACTGCACAGTATCACAAAGGCATTTTCTCCTGGAAGCAGCACAGCCTGCGTGGCACCAGTCCCTGTCACAAGAGCCCCAGAAATCAAAGGCGCAAAAGTTGAGCGAAGGAGAAGCCAAGAGGAAGAATAACAGAGAGAACGTGTGTTACCAAGTGAGAACTGCAGCTGCTGCCGAGCGCCGCAAATAACAATTCCCCTGCAGCTCAACCCTCCTCTCCCCAAGTAGCTCTCGCTTAACTTCTGACAGCTGTCAAAACAGAATGTGATACTACCAGGGCTCCGAAGGCACGAGAAGAGAGAGCTGCTTCTTGGATACAGTGCTTGAGTTCTCACTGAGTTTGCCCAGTGCCCACAGCAACAGGAAGGCTTGGGTTCAGCTGCCAGCAGCCCAGCACACTGCCCAGGCCCCCAGACCTGAGCATTCACACGGGGCGGGGGCTCTCTGCTGCTCACACGGGGCACTAACAGAGAGCCCAGTCCTGGGAGATGTGCAGAGTGCTCTCCTCTGCTTTACCATATTTTAAGAAGTTTCAGATCAGGAGGGAATCGGCTGCTGAGACTAACACTTCTTGTACATCCCACACAACCAAGCTCCATCCAGGTGTCCCTGTGTGGAGCCCCAAGGCTTCCATTTCACCAAAGCACCCTGGCAGCTCCCATGAGCACAAACTGCTGAGTGCTGGAGGCGCTGTGGGTGTGCTGCGTTTGGCTGGGAAGGGGTTAACACCAGCCACAAAGCCAACCGTGACCACGGGCAATCTATTTCCTGAGGCACATCCCACCAGGTGAGCTGCTCCCAGGCTGCAGGAAAGAAAAACAAGGTCAAAAGAAACCCCCTCACAAAATCAGCCCTCGAGATCCAAGCCAAACAAGTCTGGGAGAGAAGGGGAAGGGAAGGAAAGCACACAATTCCCTCCCTCTCTGTGGGCAATCCTCTGTAGTCCTAAAGGACAGGATTTAATTAGAACGGTTATCTCTGTGCAGATCTGCGGGTGCTGTGAGAATTGTTAAGGGCAAACGTGGCAAATGCGTTCTCCTTAAGGCCTAGCAAAGAAGGGAAGCGAGCATGTGCACTTCAATTACAAAACCAAAAGGGATCACCCTGATCCTCCAGCTCACAGGCTGGCCGTACAATTTCTCCCACAAACTGAAGTCTGATTTTAAAAGAAAATACCAAAGGCTTCTTAATGATGAATTCATCACCGGCCCCAATAAACTGTTACAATATTTTATTAGCTCATGACTGGCATTTTATTGCAAGGCTGAATTTGCCTAACTTCAGATTCCAGTCTCTGGATCTTGTTATAGCTTTGTCAGCAACTCTGGAGAGCCCTCCCCTGTATCAGACACCAGCTGGACCGTGCTCAGCATCCATCAGCCCTTCTCACTGGCAGGGCTGATCTGCAGGAGAGTAAATTTTTCAGCTCAACACAATATCACGTTGCCTTTGAGAGAAAGACCATTATTCACACTTTATTTTCACTTCACCCTTGTACTCGGAGCTTAAAAACAAAAACCCCGAATGGATTTGGCACAATTCATATGTCACAGAGGCAAAGTGCTAGGAGCAGCAGACAGAGCTTTCATTCTTGAAAAGCTTTAGAGGATCACACAGAAAACATTAGCAGTGTCTGATGAAATGAGTGCAATATGGGGTAATTATATTCCTCACCAGAATGAACAGACGCACACCCTGACTTGGGTAAAGCTGGGTCTGTTTATGCCAGCTGAGGACAGGCTCTCTCCCTTTCCATTTTGAATCAATAAAAATTAAGCAAAAGAAAAGGTTCTGCATAACTTTACAGCAATTACTCCCTAAAAGCCAGGTTGCCCAGCTCACTCAAATACAAGTATTTTTAGCCTGTTTGATTTTTGGTGCCTTCCCTGGTGAACTCCTGTTGTCTCCAGCCTGGTGTCAGACTACAGTCCAAATAAACAGTTTATTTTCTTGCCACAGGAGGCAGATTTTAAATCACACGTGACTCTGGAGCCATACCCACTTTTCTTCCTTCCCCTTACGGGGTTGCACAAAGAGAAGTAACTCTTCAGTGTGCATCCTGAGCAAATGTCCCATTTCCGGGAATCCTGTGTTCCCACACAACGTAAGCCTTGCTTCAGCCTCTCCCTGGAATATCAGCCTGGGGACCTGCACAACACAGGGCAAAACTCAGGGAGCCCCTCCAGCCCCCATTTCCACACCTGCTGCCCCGAACAGAGCAGAGCAGGGCACACATCTTAACCTGCCCAAAGCCAACAGCCAACTGCAACACGTTCAGCCAGGCCACAAGTGCAGGGAGCCCCTGCCAGCAAGGCCTGGAGCCCCAGGAGTCACTGGGGGCATTTCCCAGGGACTCCACTCCCACACAGCCCCAGGCACCTCCTGCTGTGCCTGTACCTGCCCTGCCCTGGGGTTCCCATTTGTCAGCCATGGACAGCCAACCCTGCTGGGGAGGTGACACACAGTAATAGAGGCCCTGTGCCATTTTTAACAAGACAAAGCGTTTTCATTTAGTTTTTCTTCTCCTTCAGCTTTGCTTGATGCTCCAGAAATGGAGGCTTTACTGAGAGGGATGTTTGAGTGGGAATCTGCCAGCTCTGCTTTTTGTGGATGTTGGCATAAGGCAGTCAGGTGGGAGTTCTTTATTAGAAATGTTACCAATGTTTTGAACACAAAACTCTATTTTCACAGGAACTCAACTGACTTTTGTTAATGAAATGTACATTTTCTCCTCAGTTATACTGCCTGTATTTCCTGTTCTGGTATTGCTGCTATTGAGTTGATGATTCATTAAGGGGCTTTTTTCCGTTTGTAAAGATGAAAAACTATCATTAAACCAGCAAATTAAAATCAGTATTGTTCAAAAAAAAAACCAGTAGAGGTTGAAGCTGACAAGGATTTCTGCTATTTTACCTTCTGCAGAATGTTTCTGTCCTTGAGCATGCAGTTATCTTTGTGCCTCTGAGGAAAGAATTTAATCCTTATTGTTTAGGATTACAACAGAAATACAAAAGCCAGACTGTGATTATACACACCAGTCAATAACTTACTTCCATTTCCCCTCTTTTCAGCATCACAAGGCACTTGCTTCTCTCACAGATACTCATCTATGGTGAACTTCCTTCAATTTAAATCTAAAGTGTCCCTGAAGCCTTTAGGCACAAATGAGTGGACCTGTCTGCTTTCCTCCCATCCATGCCCTTCCCCAGGCAGGCTCTGGACTGACCCACACAGCTGGGCACCCACCAGACTCAGACTCTGGGGTCACCTCCAACATACCTTTGTGTCACTGCTTTGTACTGTCCACCACTAAGAGCTTTTCCTGCTTCCAGACCACACTAACACCACACTACAATGGTATGGACCAGCCCCAACTCAATTACCAGCCAAAATCAAAAAACTTGGAAGACAAAACTAATACACCCAAGCGTTATCTGTGTTTAATCCTCTGACAAACACACACGGGCAAGCAAGTAATGGCAGCATGACCACTAAAAATAAGTAAACTGGAAAAGAGGAACCCTAACCAGAACCCTCAGCTTTTTCCTCAGAAGGGAAAAGGAGGAGAGAAGAAATGGCTCACACCAGATCTTTGTGCTGAACTCCTTACCAGGAGGTGCTGCAAGTACAGTGACAGTCACAGGATAAAAGCTTAGAGAGAATAAAACATATTAACAACTACATTTATTAAGAACTATGTTTTCAGCCAGGCCCTGAAAACCTTTCTGAAAAAGCAATTTTGCTTCTGTTTTCTTGCATAAATACAGTCCATGAATGTTAAAACACTGCTGCAAAACCCTTAGCTTGGTTATATGCCATGCTGATTAAGTTCCCTTGAATTAGATTCCCTCTCTTCTCTTCCAGCAGCATCCCAACACATTCCCCTGGAAGCGCGGAGGGTTAAACACCAGAAAGGTGCACGACATCCCTTAGGGAATGACAGTCCCTCCCCCCCTCACACTGCAATAACAACTTTAACCAAACAAACACTACAGTGCTCTCGCCTCTCCATTGCACACTTCTGTGTCACTTTTTATACCAACACCTTTGCCTGCTTCCTTCTTTTCTGGTTTCACAAAAGGCTGACTTACATTTACCAGTATTTTTCCACTTTCCAATGGCTATATGTGCAGTTTTACCACGTTGCTTCTTATTACTTTATTACACAAACTAACCTGTTAACACCTTTCTTCCACCGTACACAGAGGCACCACCCAACCTGTGCTCTGTCTGCAGGAGCCATTTCCTTCCAAGAAATCTTGCAGAAGGAGGAAGAACATCCCTCTCTGAGGAAGGCAAGAGCAGTGGCTGGTTTCGGCACACACGTGAAGGGAAGCAACAGCTGACAGTGGAAATGTGCTCACGAGAACCACGAGAGGGGATTTTAAAATGGGAAGGTGTGTCTAAGGTTTGGGAACACCCAGACACTCCCACAAACACTGTCCCAAGTTTGCAGCCCAGTGGCCAAACTGGGAGGCTGTTTCTTTGCCCCCCCCACCCCCTGTGTGCCAGCCCCACTGCCACACTGCTCCAGGCAGCAGGGACATGGGCAAAGGCAGCCCCAGCCCTGCCTTCACCAGGACTGGAAAACAGGTCAGGGAAACAGCATTATCATCTGACTGAACTGCTATCAAAGCAGCACGGGCTCACCTTCCGCTGGAACGAGAATTGGACTGGGCCCAAGTTACTGCCAGCAAAAGGGGGCTTTGGTTTAATATCTTTGCTGTTTCATTGAAAATCTCCCAGCTGAGGAACAGAAAATGGGATTTCCCACGTGCCTTCAGGTGGCAACTTAAATTTGTGTGTAAACCAGTCCAAAAGAGACAGCGTGTCTGTTCTGCAGCTGGAGATTGGAGCCCGACCTGACAGAATTCATCCCCTCCTTAGAGCTGATGGGAGCCAGAAAGCAGAGGAACAGCTCAGAGGTACCACAGGGCTTGGGGAGGGGATCTCCAGGATTACCTTCTCAGAGTGCAGTGCAGAATCTGCAATTTCAAACCATCCCACCCAGCTGGAAACCTTAAAGGCCAAAGTAAGGAGAGAGAGAGACCATCTGGAATTAACGTCCCAAACCTCACAGCTCATGGCAGAAATTTCATTTATTTGATGAAAGCAAAAATATCTTCATATTCTGTAAGAAAAAATAAATTCAAAAAACAACAAAGGTCTGCCAAAGAGGCTCGTTTTGGCAAATAATGAATGCCTAAAGAAATATTGTTTGTATTGTGCAATGAACTTGTAATTAATGTTTGTTTGCTAACCATTTAATAGCTGTTCTGCACTAAGTGATGGGATTTTGCTGCCATTTGTGAAAGTGCAGATTTTGAAACTTCATTCTCCATATGGAAGAGCTCCCAGGGGGTCATATCATAAACCCATTCAAATGAACAAAACAAATGACAAGTATCTGTACAAATGTGGAAAATGAGGGGGCTGTCTGCATTATTTTATGTGAGCACTGTTAAGTGCCTCAGTTTACTTGTGTGGGATGGTTTTGCTTGACTGCACAGAGGTAAATCAAAAGAGGCTGTGCAGCTGAAGAGAATAAAGCATCCAAAGTCCAAAAGTCCTGTGTCTGTGATGGAGGAGCCCCCTGTGCGTGCCCAGGCAGCCTGGCAATGCTCATGCCCCTCATGCCTACCTCCCAACCTCAAGGGAGCCTGAAATGTCCCAGGGAAGAGCAGCAGTGCCAGGCAGCAGTGAGGGGGCTGTCAGAATGCAGACACACACCTGGATTTATCCCAGCTCTCCACAGGCACCTGAGACAGAGGTGAAGCTGCTTCCAGGGGGAAAAGCAGGCTCCTAACATGGCAGGGATCCCAAAAGGTTACTTCCTATTCCACCTGTGTGAAATATTCCCTGAATGGCAAATTTAACGAGCTCTGGCTGAGGGCAGCCAAGGAAGTGTTGGTGTTTCATTAGTATTAAATATTATTGCATGAAGGGGTCTGAAGTGGAGGCAGTACCAGGAAGGCAGCGAAACAAAGGGGGACACAAGCAAAAGCACTGCCAGGAGCTAAAGAGCAAGACAGAGAACGTGTTCTTTGCCAAAAGCTGGGGAGATCAGCTGCCTCTACCTTTTCCAATTCTTCAAAGTTGAACCTAGCGCTGAATGAAAATTTTTCTACCCAAGAAAAGCGCAGCAATGCCATCATCATTGCTGAAACAAACCTTAATGATAATTTGGGCCCCTGTTACAGGTCTTTCAGCTGCCCTTGAACCTCATGTATTTTCAGGAGCAATCTGCTCATCTCTGACGCCCCAAAATGGCAGAAATCAAAGGGTCATCCTGCTGCAAGGACAACTGGAAAGCAAAGTCTTCAACTTGATAAGAAAACTATAACCTCCCCCTTTATGTTCACTACTCTGCCTTCCAGAAAATGTAATTTAAAGAGAGAATTTAAGCACTTTATCTTGGAAATACTTCCTCCTCCAGGCAGATTTAGCTCACAGGTCTTCTACTAGCCTCTGCCACTAAGAAAATATTGGGGGAAAAATAAAGGAACAACAGGAAGAACACACACAAAATCGACTTAAACACTAGAAAAGTGCTCACACATGAGAAACAGACCTCGAAGGGCCACACTGGAAAAATATCTTTATACTTAATAATTGTTAATCTGACAAGCAAACCACAGAACTGCAGCAAAACACTTGCTGGAAATGACATCCAAAAACTTGGAGAAAGAGGGTGGAAATGGGGAATAAAGTGCATGGTTTGAGAAACAGCCATGGGTATTCAGACAAGCAAAAACAGCTAGAAAACACTTTCAAAACCTGTAAGTGTCACCCTTCCCCAGAGAAGCCTGCCTCAGTCTGGCACCTGCCTTAGCTGGGCCAAAACTTGGTACTGGGACACCCAGGGATGAGGCAAGCAAGTCAGGCTAAATCCTGAACAGAGAGGATAACACTTCATCACATTTTTATAGTTACAGGATTGCAGATTTTCACTCCTGTGGTTTGTGATTCCTCTTAGAAACACAAATTTACCTTCCACCATATGTACTTTGCTCTTCCACAGTGACTGTACTCAGCTTCTGTAGCTTTTCATTGTGCTAACAGCATGCTCTCAGAAGAAAATTGGTATTTGTTTTTTAATGGATTGAAGAAAAACAGAACTCTGCTGTTCAACTCATGAAGATGAGTCTTCATCCAGCAAAATGTGTGTGCTGACCTACCCAGGCCTGTGCATCAGACAGGAGAAGAGCAGAATGACACACAAAAGGACACAAGCCCCCTTTGAAAGTGTATTTTGTACCTGAGGTAGCACTGCTGGTCCTTGTCCTGCCAACCTCTGCAAGGAGCTGACCTGAGGAACCTTAATGGGCACTGCAGTGAGAGTTCCCAAAGCCTGTGGAAAGAAAAACAGGAGAACAGAACTGAAGACAGTTGCAAGGCTTTCCCAGACAGCTCCTTGTCTCTTCCCACAGCTGCAGGCTCCCTGGGCACCACCTGGAGATGCAGACACCTGGCATGGCCACAGGGAGCCTTGGACACGGTGCTTGGCACGGGCAGGGGCACAAAGAGAACTTTGCTGGGCCTTAGCAAACAGGAACTTCTGAATCACTGCCTGTGAACCACTACAGCTCAATGCACCGACACCCCTCTGGGCCAACACAGCACCTGCTACCAGTCAGGCTTAGTTTCACTGCTCACTCTTCTCTCAGTTGTCTAACAAATTTCTCCCAAGCTTATTTAAGATAGAATAAACTGACAGCTTACAAATGTAAGATTTATACATTTAGGACGGGGTCATAGGCATGAAGAACAGAGCTCGTTTTTCCCCTTCCACCTCTTACATTCCTTCATCCCTGATTTGCATCCACAGAATCACATCCTGGTTTGGGTTGAAAGAGCCCTTAAAGCCCTGGGCAGGGACGCTTCCCCCTCTCCCAGGGGGCTCCAAGCCCCATCCAGCCCAGCCTTGGACACTCTCAGGGATGAGGCAGCCACAGCCTCCCACCAGAAGTTCATACTTTGGCTAACTGGCCACTAGAGTTAAGGCAAGGCTTTATAACTTGTATCTAACATTTCTTGATTGCTGTTGGGACGACATGGCAATGTGAGGAAGCAGATGACTGTCATCATAACAGGAGGAGACACTTAGTCACTGCTCACAAAAACTTACCAGGCCACCAGAAATAGCTAACAAGGGAAAAAGAAGAAACTCAGCTGAATTTCTCTAAATTTAACTCTGCTCAAAACTTAAGTTTTGGGTCACAGCCAGGAAATAAAGTATGCTAATATTACCCCAATCTGGTAGGGAATATTGTCAACAGAAAAGAAACTACAGTGCAATCAGCTCAAGGCAAGTCAAACTGTGTCACACCCAGGCTGATTTGCTCTCCTCAGACCTCACCCACAGAGAGGTAGGACGGTCTATTCCATTCTGTCTCCAGTGTTTGATAAGAACACCCAGCATTTTCAGGCAGAATGTTTGTAATAAACTTGTCCTGCAGAGCTTGTATTTTTAACTCTGCTACTCCTCTCAGAGACATCTGGGGGGGTGTGATGTTATACATTCAGCAAAGATTAGCATTTGCATGAGATTTGCCTGAGTTAAACAAGGAGAGCTGAACAGTTGTAAACATGCAAGACATTTTTCTGGTATAATTTCTCTTGATTATTGGTACCCTGGATGACTCATGGGAAAATACAAGAAGTTCTTCCTTCTGGCAGGTCGTGCCTTAAAGCCTGGCTGCTGCCCCTACCCCTGCAGACACACACTCTGACATTGCTGTTCCAGGGACACGTGGATTGGCAAGCATTTTCTTACTGGACAACAAAACGTGTGGTGGTTGGCACGATGGTGTTCAGTCAGAGGTTGCACTCCCTGATCTTGGAGGTCTTTCCCTCTTTAATGGCCACGTGATGCCATTAAAATAACAAAGTGTGGACACTGAGCCAAACTGGGAACTGATTGGAGAGAGAAGAATCAAATTAGTGAGAAGTGAGGTAAGGTACATTTATCAGTGGATGAGATGCACAAAACTTGCATGTCTGAGCAACTAATCTCTTTTCTTGTACTACTTCAAATATCATTTGCAAGGAAAAAAACCAGCCAAGCAACCCTGTCTAGAGAGAATGGCTGTGTCCTGTGAGGGGGCAGCCCTGCCTCAGTTGTGGCTCCAGTTCCAAAGCAAAGGAGCCAAAAGCAATAGGAAGGAGAGAGGAGACAAGATTCATGAAACCACTCTGCACTGTTCTCTCAGCTGCACTTGGAGGCAAAGCTGGGATGAATTTTCTGTGGGTACAGAAAATGGACTGCCATTAGTTCTGTCATCTGCACTCTCAAAAACTTCATCAGATTTATCTTCCTGAAGTAGGAGTTCTACAGTGATCTCAAGAGGACAAAACAAATTGTGCCACTCTCAGGTTATGAAATTTTCAGTGACAAAGATGCAGCCTCCTGTTACAAATGGTTTTATAGTAAGGATCTCTTATTTAATATTCAAGGAAACAATCTCAGTACAGAAATCTCACGGCCAAGGGAAAATTCAAGCCGTTAATCTCATGTTAATAATAGCACTACAGTATGTTCAGACAGAGAAGATACCTAAGAATCTATTTTACTTTTCACAATTTACATTGTTTTGCTATTGTTTCCCAGCTTGGGCAATAAATAGTTCAAGCTGTTGTATCAGCAGAATTCAATGATAGAAAGCTCTGTGCTTCTCCTGTAACACATTTCATGTGCTGTCTCAGGGTACTTCGCCTCCACTTGAGTGATGACAAACCCCCCGATGTAGAGGTGCAGCAGTGTTGTCAGAGCTGGACTGTTGTGCAGGTGCAAATGCAAGGCAGCCCTGGCAGTGATTAACCTCATCTCTGTGCAAGGACAGGGCTTTCCTGAGTGCCCAGGGTGTCCCCTGGGGATGGCTCAGAGGGGAGGCACAGCCGTGGTCCCTGCAGGGAAGGGCTGCTTGGGCACTTGGGCTCTGGGTACATTTGGCACTGCTCTGTTCCAGTTCAAGGGGTGACAGAAGAGCAGAGCCTGGCAAACAGAGAAGCAAAGGTCCTTATCTGCTCTCATTGACCAAACTGCCTCTGGCCCAAGCCAAGGTGGGTGAGCCCTGCGGGCTCCTCAGCCCCAGGGCTGCAGGTGAGCAGTGCTCACACCTCCCCAGGAGCTGCTGTTCCTCCTCTGGGCTTTCTCACCCCCAGCCTGGCCAGGTTTACCATGGGGAGCCCTCTGCAGCAAAGGCTTGTCACACACTCAGTCTCCGCTATCGCTTCCATCATCGCGGGCCTATTTTTTTGCTCCTTCCTCTTTTCCAATTTGTCCAAAGAGCAAGTGGGTGCACATTCTTATAAACCCTTAATTAACAAGCTGAAAAGACATTTTTCTGGCAATGCCTGACCTTTAGGCACTTTGTATGAATTTATCAATACCAGCAGAAACAATAATTTAAAAGGTTATTTTATGAGTGCTGAATAGTTTATGGCAGCACTTCTGTCAAGATAAACGAGTTTCTTATTTCTACATTTACAGCTGTAAGCATTTTAATAAAAAAGGTCCATAAAAGTCAAAGATAACTCTGAATCTCTCCTCTATTTAAGCCTACTCGGGCTTTTCTGGTGACCCCCTGAAACACCTGCAATGTGGAGGGCTGGGGGAAAGGGAAGAGCCAGGGCCCAGCTGCCCTCAGGTCTGACTGGGTGCATTCAAGCCACACTCAGTGCCTTTATGCAAAGACTTATTTTTTCAAATAAAACCTAATTGATCAGGTGTATTTCCTGCTGTCTGTATTTTCTCCCCCTGTGCTTCTCCTCCTGCATTGCATCACCACCGTGCCTGGAGGGACAGAAGTGGCAGGTCAGTGGCAAGTGGAACACAAAAAGTGGAACACAAAGTATGACATGGGCAGGGAGTAAGAACTCAAAGGCTGGAGATGATCAGAGGACAAAGGGATGAGATTTACATTGTCAGTGACCAGAGGAAGGGCCATGTGCTCAGTTTCCAACTCTTATGTTATGACTTCTTTAGTCAGTGCCCGAGTTTTTCAATTTAGAACTTATGCATACTTGTGATTTTAGCAAACTTCTGCATTTCTGCCCTGAACGAATACATACATTTAAATATATCTACAGATATGTTTCTCTGCCTTATTGAAGGGTATTTTACTCACTGTGTGTAAATACATTTTTTGTCAAGACAGTGTTTTGTTTGCTTTGAATTACAAATTCCTTTTCTCCCTCCTTTGGATGCACCAACAAACACTTCAGGGCCTATTGCCACAATTCATTATCCCCACAAACTCACTGTTGAGCTTGTGCCCATGAGCACTTCAGGATTAGATCACAGATGTAAAACTGCAAAACTCCCATTCCAGAATTACACCAGGACAGGTAAAATCACTCATCACTGAGGAGAATCAGACTCAACCAGTAGCAGGAGGCTAAAGAGTCACAGTTTGCAAAGCCTTTCCCTCCAGCACCAAAGTTACCAAAGTAAGTGCTTCACTCAGGAGCATGTGGGTCTGTTGTACCTCAGCTGAACAGCTCAACTATTGGAGTTCAACTGACACTGCATTGCTGTACTGTTTGCCAACTATTTTGTACTGACATCGATCCTGCAGCACAAATACTGTGTTTCTGTAAGGAAGCACTAATCTGTACCTTTCCAAAGTACATATGCATCTCCCTAAGATCTAGGTCCTCTTCATGTTGCAAATAAGACACCTAAGCTATTAAAAAAATGTTTTTGTCTGTTATGTGTTCAATATTGGCAACAACAGTTTTACAGAATGGATTTTTAATGTGGTGGTGACAGGGGAACAGATTGCTATGGCAACAGCAAAGATGAAAATTCTTAACCTGAATGGATGGGCGCTGAAGTAACTGCAGGGTTCTTACCCATCCTACATCCATTCCCCAACCTGAATGCTGCATTCAGCCTTGAGCTTGCCTTGTACAAAAGCCAAGCACTACATGCAGCCTCCAAGCAAGTTCATTGGACCTAAAACTTGCTGCACCTCCCCTCACTAATGACGGGGAAGTGCTGTCCAGCTCACCCAAACACCCCACTGCTCCCATTCCTCCAGAGCCCACCAGTACAAGCACTGGGCACTTGGACATCGCTTGGAGGCTCCTGCAAGACACTGCACACAGAAACGTGCACCTAAATTATCTCAGCTTCTACCATAGCCCTCTCTACTTTTGCCACTTGCACATTCCCATCTGGGAACACTCAAAAATACAAACTCTGTTTGAACACACCGTATTCTGCAAAGGGGAAACACGATGAAAACAGCCCAGGACTTTCCCTGGTTCAGAAATCTTACACAAGAAGACGAAAGAGCTGGGCCAAATACCTGTTCTTGAACACAGCCTCCACCATATAATTTACTGGTCAGTATTTTTTTTAAGGTGTCATTATTTTTACCAAAGGAAAGATTCAGGATTTTTTTTCGCAGCCATTAGATCACACTCTGAAATATCTGACAAGAAAGAAGAAAAGTTTGGCCATGCCAACTGCACGAACGTGTTCTGTGATTTCAAGCTTTATTCAGAAATCATATTCGATTAATTAAGTCTCCACTCCTGCACAAATGAGCGCAGTCTCACTAAACGGCACCAACACTGAGCAGCTGTGATCACACCTATAATCTCTTGCTCAGCTGATTCATAAAAGACTTGCTGTTTAACTACTAAACTGTTCCAGGTTGATGCTGTTTTTAATGGCTAATGCCTTCCAATTACTTACTCTGTGTTCACAGTCTGCAGAACTATTCCTGAGGGAAGGCAGAAAGTATCCCAGGGCCACCCAAAGCACTTCCTGCCCTGTCCCTCAGTGAGCTCAGGCAGCAGGAGCATCTCCAACAGAGCCCCGGCAGGTACTGAAGCACTACTGCTCTGCCCCAGTGCCAGGACATGAGCAGGAAGGGATGGAAAAAGAAGAGAAGGGGCGGAAAAATACAGGAGGAAATGACCGATTGCCCAGTGCTTTCAGAACCCCCACTTATCAGAATGGCCTACCAGCAGCTACTGAAAAATCGGGATTCTCTTCCAAATCGTTCCACCTCAGCCCCCCAGCACCCTTGGCTCTGAGTTTTAGGGATTCTTCAGCCCCTCTGAAGAACTGGGAACCATGAGGGGACTGACAGCCCGAGATGAGCTGATTGCTCCCTGCCACACAGCCCCTTTGGTCAGGCCTGAGCTGAGCTAACTCAGCTCCCAACAGGAGAAAGCACCTTCAATTAGCTGAGGAAAGTATCCCACAGAATAAAGANCCCACAAAGAAAAGGGAATGACAGTTCCAGTTCAGCCATAATGATGGTCATACCAAAAGTAATTTCCTTGAGCACAGAACTTGGGGAAGGAACATGAAGACTGAATTCCATGTAAAGGGTGTATAAGTATGAGTGATCTTAAAATGATGCAGTTAATATAATCCGGAGAGATAAAAAGAAAGCAGTAACCTTCCCAGCAAACGACAACTTGACTGGGCAGCCCATCCCCTAAGTTGGCATTACCTGATTTTCAGGCAGACTGCTCAGCAACCTGCCCACCAACCAACCCAGTGGGAAACACTGGTGGAATTACCATTGCTACTGAATTCCTGGCCCTGGTATCCCACAGCTCTGGGACTGCAGCTGTGGCAAATCATGGCAGATACTGCTACGGAGGGGCCACCCTCCAGTGAAAGAAAATAGCCTTATTTAACCTGGGAGGGGGATAAACTCTGCAGTATTCACTTACAGATGTAATGGATTCTGTGATGATACAAATAAAAAGGCTGATCTTTTATGCTCAGACAGTAAAAGGATTTGGCAAATTTATGATTTTACAAACACACCCATAAATATATACATAAGAGATATGTATGTGACTACACAACCCACACTTCAGAACACAAAGTCATGTACTGCACGTCACACTTTTCCAGAGCTGGAAAACACCAAGAGAGGCACCAGCGGATCCCTGCAATGCCACAGTAGCTTCACTGGACCTGACTTCAGGGGACATCTTCCAAATTCACATTTGTAAATGCTCATAGAAATTGCTGAGCAATTCTTTGTTATTAAAGCTTACAAACTTCAACTTCTTGAGGCACAAGATACAGGTTAGTTCTGGTTCTATGTACAAACTTCCAAATTCAAACCCGATTTCTGGACTCAGACCAGAGGAATCACAGTTCGAGCTCATATTCCTCCAGACTTGAGAACCAAGCGAGAGCCATCAGAGCAGAGGTTCAAGGCCACTGACTGTGGCTTTAAAGCCCACCAAAGAACACAGATACAGGAACCTGAAGCTTCTCATCTTCTCTCACTCATTAGGGAGGTTGGGCTTTTCCAGAAATACTGGCAAAGGCAGTGTCTAATTCCCCAGAGAACAACAAAGGGTAAAAAGTGACACGAGGACACAGGATACAGATTATTGGCTTCTATTTTGAAAAGCCAAGTGTGGGGGGAAATGAATCTAGAAACGTTTCACTCTGAAGAAAACGTTGTGAAACCAGCAAACACGGTGGTGGGGCTTTAGCAAAGCAAAAGCTAACTAATTACCATCTAATTACCATTATCATTCTAAAATCATACCCTGTAGCATCCCTGCCAAATTCCCACAATATTCTCATTACTATTAAGCTAAAATATCTGCTCTTTAAAAATATCTTAGTGCACTGATTCTTCAGACAGAAACCAACAGTACAGTAAATTAAACTAGGCTGACTTGTGAGCTTATTTGAACCCATAAAGGCAGTAAGCATTTAAGGCAAGACCCTTAAATCATCATTACCAGTTCAGCAAACTACAGGAAGCACAATGTTGCTTAAATGCCATCAAAGCTGTCATGCACATTCTGGTATTACCTATTCAATCACTGCTAGTTCAGTGATCCTGTGTATAAACACGAACTTCTCTCCAACCCAGCCAGTGTGGTTGTTTGATTCAGCAACAATCAAACTGTTTGTAATCTCACAATCCATCACTACACCTGCAAATTTGGTGACACAGTCACTGAACCGGGCTCTTAACAAAATCAAACACAACAAACAGGCTAAGCAGAAGCCCGTGGCAGAGATCTCACCAGCAAAAGCCCAAGCACAGAGCTGCAGCCATGAATGAAATGTCTTGTCCAAAAGCAGTGGGGACATGGTCTGGCTTTCACTGGTCAAATCTCCAAGGACAATATTTGGCCAAAGAATTAGAACAATCAAAAGCCTTAAGAGCCCAGCAGAGAAAAGCAGGTAAATACAAATGCAGTTACAAGCACATGATTAATCCTGCTGAAGACAAGTGAATTATACACATGTTAAACTCAGGGTTACGCTCAAGTGAAGGATAAACTTGAATCTGTTTTCTGAAATTACTGATATTGAAGTCTGATTGTAAGATGAACAAAAAGAATTGTGGTTTGTCTTACCTTGCCTGGTACCTGCCTTATTTTAAAAGGGTCTATATTTCAGTTTTCATAATGAAAAAATCCAAGTTCAATGGCAGCCTTTCTAGTCAGAGGGCAAAAAACGTGATTCAAGACTACAGTGCACCCTGTGCACAAGAGTGATGTGCACTGAAGGCACAGCAAGCCCAAGAGTGACTCAGAAGCAGCCAAGGCAGAAGCAGGCTCACGATAAATAGAGGCAGTAGTGTCTCCCCACCCATACACAAACACACACACACACACACACGAGCATCAAGGCAGGCTCTAGCTGTTCACAGGCACCCGCCAACACTGTCCCTGTCACTGAAGGGAATGGAAAGCCCTGCCTTGCCATTCAGCTCCTCTCTAAGTCTGGAGCTCCACAAACTCGGGGACACTGGGTGACTCAGAGGCAGCCCTGCACATGTCCCACAGGCCCCGCCCGAGGGGGCACAGCCAAACCTGGCACCAGTGCCAACAGCCCCAGAGTCCCCTTGGCAGGAAATCTCCACACACAGATCCCTTCTCTCTCTCTCTCTCTGTCTCTCTCTCTCTCTCTCACACCTGCACTAACATTTCTAATTGCTTATGGTGTAGCAATTTAACTGGAATTTTTATAAAATGGCTGTGATGCCAGGAAAAGAGAACAACTAAGTCCTAACATCAGTAAGTGCTAATAAATATTAATATAACATAAGCAGCGCTTTTATTGCAATGTGAAACCAGTTTATTACCCACAGATGAAATCAAATTGCTGCTTTTATTACTGTCAGGAATGACTTCTAAGATATTTCTATTTACTACTTGAGTATTCCTCAGCACACTGTGTTTACAGCATTTAGCCTCTCTCTTTCCACCACCCACCCCCCTGCATTTACACATAAAATAATTTAAGAGCAGTATTTCCTGTCATACAGTTTTCCAATTAATTTAAAAATAGGCACAAATGCACATCACGAGGGAGCAGACCAGCTGCCAAACCCTGATACAGTTAGAACACCAACAGGAAATCTCAGGCCTGTATTTGCAATATGAGCACTGAAAGAAGATAAATACAGAGTTTGCAGTCTGGGATCAAACACTCAGATTCCTGCAAATTATTCAACAACCTCACAAACTCAGTGGATAATGACAAAAACCCACCTTTTGACAATAAACAGAACTAAGACGTTTGGCAATATTCCAAAGCCTTTCATTTTCTGAAGTGGTGCCTTTTATTAAAGCAACAGCCCATGTCGAATAAGTGGATGTGTTTATGCATCCTGTAATTTAGGAAACCTAAGAGATGATTTCCCCAGCCCCAAAGTTGATCATCTTTCGTTATTACAAACAGCACTTCAAGTTTGAATCACACAGCCCTCACATTTTCCATCCATCCCCTCCTGTTCTTGTTCCCCCATTTTAAATAAAACTTGAAAATTCTGATATTTTCAAGAATGGTAATTTCCGTGAGGCACAGACAGCCCCCAGTTACAATGAAACAGTTCCAGTGTATTCCCATTTTTAGAAGTGACTCCAAGCTCTCCATGGGAGCCACTCTGATGAGCGTCACAACAGTCCTGTGCCACAAACTCCAGCAGCAGCACACGGGACTCACAGCCCTGTTTACGTGGCTGATATGTATGGCTGTGTATCACAGAAACCTCCATAAGAGGACTGCCTGTATTCAGAGAATCCCATCATGGTTTGGAGTGGAAAAGATCTTAAAATAATCCAGTCCCAGCCCCTGCCCTGGGCAGGGACACCTCCCACTGTCCCAGGTGGCTCCAGCCTGGCCTTGGGCACTCCCAGGGATGGGGCAGCCACAGCTGCTCTGGGCACCCTGTGCCAGGGCCTGCCCACCCTCCCAGCCAGGAATTCCTTCCCAATATCCCAACTATCCCTGCCCTCTGGCAGTGGGAGGCCATTCCCCTTTGTGTTGGCACTCCAGCCCCTTGGAAATGGTTCAAGTTGCTCCCAGGAAAAGGCATGAGATTGGAGCAAGTGCAATCCCCTCCTTTAAGCTGGTCTCTCTGGTTCTCGGTACACAGGCTAAGGAGCTCCTTCTGGCCATAAGGACTAGACATACAACTGTGCTGAGAACTACATCACTCTTCTGTAGGATCAGGAATCACTGACAAAACTAAAGTAGTTCTCAGTCCACCTCCTTCTGCTTGTGCTCCTCACTAGAGACACTTGCCAGCCACTGAGAGGAGAACCCATCCCACAAGCGCTGAAGGAGCACACCCGTAGCCCCACCCCCCTCCACAGGAACGAGCAGCAGGGATGTCCAGCGACACGAAGGCTGCAGAGGACAGAAGCACGGTCTTGTCTCCCAAACTGGGACTTCAATTGTCCCCTGGTCATTAATCTTGTGGCAGTTCCCACAGAACCAAATTTGGAAAGGTTGCTGCCAGATTCTTACAACAAACAGGATGAGTCCACTTGTGCTCATCCTTTCCTGCCTCCCTGAGGGATTTCTGGCTGTGTAAGGGAAACCATGTTGGGCCCACTCAGGTTCCATTCAGCTCCTCAGAGTCTTTATTCAGCCTTTGACAGCAGTGGGTGTCTGACCCTATTGCAGAGCAAATGGAAACGCGGAGCGAGCAGAGCACAAAATCTACACACTTTAGATGTACTGACCATGGACTGAGACTGGGATATTGAAAAGGAAACCATTTATAATCAGGAAGCATAAGTGCTTATTCTGAATCTGATATTTACATACCCCATCAACAGCAACCAGCATTGCAAAACGGTTTAATTAACCTGAAAGGGTGTAATTTTACGCTACTTAGCAAGAAATACAAATTTCCAAGTGCTTTTATGCAGCATGTATCAGAGTAGTAAGGCCACACCCTGCTCTTAGGTACCCACAGTTATGGAGCCAATTCATGCACCTCCCTCGATAGACCTGCAACTTAGAGGGTGCAAACACAACCAGAATCTGTCACTCACACTCTGTAATTCATTCCCTAAAATCACCATGCTCCTTACAACATTCTGATGGTAGAGTTCAAACTTAAGCCTCAATGACAGGAGTGGATCACTGGATGGGGTGTGGGGCTCTGAATCTTTGGGGTTTCCCCTCTCCCTGTGCTTTTCTTTATTGCTTTTCTTAATTTATACTGGCCAGGTCACCTCTCCCATTCTACATTTACAAGTATCTCCTGAAGACAAGTTGCCTTAAAGCTGTCAAGGGATGTCATATTTGAGGAGACTGTAAAAAACAGCACAATTTGGGCCAAGTCAATAGGAACTGTCACCCACTCAGAGAAATCACTGCCCAGTTCCTCCATCCAGAAACCAGCACAGTGAGAGATAAAATGAAGCTCAAGTAGGCCCTAAAAAAAGCTCTTTAATACCTTGAAATTTATGAATCATCACTGATCAACCCATATCTGGAGAAAAACCCAACTGGTGCAGTAAGGGCTCCAGAAACAGCCCCTTTTTTTTGGCAGTGCCAGCCAGGCTGCTACAGTGCTGGTGCCAAGGGGACTGCCGGGGCTCCGTGGCACTCAGAACCCACAGCACGAGAGCTTTGTTCTTCCCCTCCCAGGACCCACGTGGAGCCTCCGTTGGGGGTTCTGTCCTACCTGGGCTCAGCAGGGCCCACTCCCCCTGGATCCCAGCACCCTGAGGTGTGTGTGCAGGCTGCAGGAGGGGGCCTGAGGCACGTGGGCAAACACAGCAAAGGCTAAAGGGGCCGCAGCTCCAAGGACACATGGGACAGATCTGGTCCCCAAGGATGCCATGCTGGACACACCTGAGGCATTCTCACAATTACCAAAAAGGCCTGGAGTGTGGCTGCCAATGCAGGGATCCTGCCCTTGTGACCTTCCCACGGAGAAGCATCAACGGACCTGCAGAAATGGATCCTTTCTTTCTCAGGCTTCCAATAGTAAAGCATGGAAAAACAGCCCCTCAGTGATAATAACTATTGTGGGGATGACTATTGCCATGTATTCAGTTGCATGGCAACATGGATCACAGGAAAAAAAAGCTATATGTAGTCACATAACCAATATAGGTAAATGTATCTATAAATAAAACCTCTAAGTACTGCTGCAACACAAATAATAAATAAAAGCCCAAAAGACTTAGTCGTACACGCAGGTGGATTTCCAATTATGGAGGAAGCACTTTTACAGAGAGCACAGTGGAGCACATTAAGTGGGATGGTGAAGAGAAGGGTAATAAATCATTCCACAAATAAATTATTCTGAACAATGGCCATCACAGGCAGGAGTATGTTCTTGAACTTCCAGAATGCAGTTTTTTCTAGTAAATTGAATATACAGATAGCTAAGAAGTATATATGAGCATCCTCCTCCACACATAAACTCCACTTTTTCCTGCAAAACAAATGGATACCCATGTATCCTGCTCAATCCAAACATGGACACAAGTAGTTGTGTGAGCGGCGGAGTTAATGAAGCGTTTGTGGAGCACAGTTTACTATCTTGCCAAAAACTGATAGCACTATAAATCCTCCCTGTGCATTTTGCTTTGGAATAACCTCCCTGCACAGACAAGCACACGGGCAGGGGGAGCTGTGCCAGAGCTTCTGCAGCTGCCCCAGGGACCGTGGGGTGGGGTGGGAAGGGGAGGGGAGGGAAGGGGAGAGGAGCAGGGGCAGTGCTGCCCGGGCAGTTCCGATGGGGCTGGTGGTGCTCTGTCTTTCCCTACAGCTCCCAAGGGGGCTGACAGCTGTGCTCCCCCTCTGCCTGCCCTCCTCCCAAAGGCCTCCTGCTCTCCCCAAACCAGGCTCTGGGATGGCTGCTGGCACACGCTTTTGCTGCTTAGGAGAGAATGAGGAGGCAGCAGAGGGGGATTTTCTTTACCCAGTACATTGTTCCAGCACAGCAGATGGGACTTTGTCCTTCAGCAAAGCAACCTCAGGTCCTGCTTTCAGTCAGGAAACGGCAGCAAGGACAGGAAAAGGGCAAATACCACATAAATATCACTGCAGTAAGAATATAATTTGAGAGGTTTACATGAAAATCTCTTTATACCAAAGTATGTTGCAGATACAGGGATGTTGATACCCTACAATCACCCAGGAGCTCCAGGGCATTCTCTCTACAGAACAGCACCAGCAATTCTCTGAAGGCAAAGCACTCCTGGTGTGCATTCAGCACATGCCAGCAAAACTCTGCTTTTGCCAACATGACTTGCTCCAGCTCATCCAAATGAAGCTCTGAGCTCCACGTGCCCAAGCAGGAGACAGAGCTGGACTCAGCACATCCCTGCCTGGACACTGCCATCGCTCCTGGCTTCACCCAGGGCACTGCCACTGAGGCTGCCAGGGAGCAGAGCAGGAGCAGCACCCCTTCCTGCCCCTCTCCATTTCCTATGCTCACACATTCCAAGCCCCTTTTCGTATCTCAGTGTCTCCTGCCTCTAATACAACATGTGAGAAACACCTCACCAAACCTTTAGGATCCCTTATGCATCCATTTACACAGATACTCTTCCCAGTGCAGCCAACATTGTTCCCAAGCACTTTAAACATCTGCTGGGTAAACAACAGCCTGAAATGAAAGTGCTGACGTGCAGCTGCTCAGATGAAAATTTTGTAACAAACTTACATTTAATCCTATCTATATTTGGAAGTTCTGCAGATTATAGTGTTTGATGTCCTATATTTTTCTGCCGAGTTTCATTGAGCATTTCATTCTTCCTGCTAGATACCACTGCAGATGACCATAGACAAGTCCTGATTCCCTAAACGCTTTCAAGCAGAAACCACTGTTCAGAAACTCACAACACTACATTTCATGCCCCTGCCCTTTCCCTCACTTTGCAGATGCAGAGGAATAGGCTGCACTACACCAGTAATCTCATGCACTGCCATCAGCCTGCCACCTTAACCCAGTTTGCAGGAAGCTCTCATTATCCTCCATCTCACAAACCTCATACGCTCCAGTACCAGAAAACTTGACTGAGTTGTAACAATGCCAAAAAAAAAGAAAAAAGAAGATAGCAAATGCTTATTGATAAACATCAGCAATGAAATTTCTCTCTACAGTGTTGGTAGCTAAGGGTACCAAGGCTATTATTGATTCGGGATCACCACTCCAGGAACAATCCACAATACTGAGCATGACAGTTAGGAATGGATTTTTTCCATTGAGCCGGAAAAAGAAACCTTGCAACACAAATTTAACTTGGATAGAGGACGGGTAATTAACATGCAGTCCAGCACTAAGCTTCCTGACAGTTTAGGACCAAAGGTCACGTTGCTTTTTGGTTTTTTTTATTTGTACAATTCAATATTTCTAATCGTTTCCATCCACGTTTGCTGACTATTCTCAAAAGGTGAAAACACTACAATCCTCTGCTTTAGAAACCTGCCATTGCTCAGCTTTTTCTTCCTTTAGAAACCTGCCATGGCTCAGCTTCTTCCATAATTTATAAACATAACCAGATACTAAATCACAAAACTACAGCTGCAGAAAACTTGCAATGTGAAGAAATTTCCAAATTAAAACACTGGGCCTCTTCCTGCAGCAAAAGCAAGTCCAAGCCCCAGTGCTGGCCAGCACTGCAATGCTCCTCCAACAACACAAGCCTCTGCTTAACATGGAGCTGCTCTTTGCAAGAGAAGTTGGGATGTTCCCAGGTTGGAAAGTCTTTGCCTCTAAAAATACCTGCACAAGTTTGCAGCCAACTCTTCGAATGCACACAGCTCTGCAGCCCCTGCCCCTGATACCCCATTATTCAGCCTAAATATATCAGTCATTTCAAGCTTCCTCCTTCACTGTTAGGATTCTTTCTTTTCCTATGGCTCCTGACAGTGACAGTAAAAGACAGGCCTTCACAAAATGACAGGCCATTGCAGTACTGAAACTTTAATCTTCATATGATTATCCTTTATATATTATTTTCCAGAATTCTAAGAAACATCTACTGGGATGGCATCAAGTGTCTTTTCAATAAAGCACAAACACCACCTTTAATAAAGGGAATTACAGCACGAATACAGAATGGATATTCAAAATAGAATTCCCCACGTGCCTATTTTAGCATGACAGCTAAAAACATTGCTGTTCCTCCAGGAGAAGTTACAGGAAATTTGGTTCCCAAGGTGGCTGCATGTGCTTTGTGTTTGCTAGTGGATGCAGAAGGTGATGGCCATGCTCTACCCAGGGTTTAGGAAGGGGCTTCCTGCTATTCAAAAGCCTCAGGCCTTCCCACAGAACCTTGAGTTACAAACACCTTCAGGTACAGTTTGTCTGTTCCCTTATCCATTCTTCTTTCCTGACTATTAAGAGATTCATAGCCTGAGGCTCTGAAGGGGAATCAGAGTACAAAAACCAAGACTACCAGAGCCTCTGTGTACAGATAATAGAAATCTACATTTCCAGTGTGAGCAGTAACACTTTACATCCTTTCCTACAAAGTTGTGGAAAGGCTTTGTTACTTACTTCCCACTTCAACTTCAGCAGCATCATCTCCCTCTCCTGCCGCACACCCGTGACTGCAGCAAAGGCTTCTCTCCCGGGGGTGTCACCAGACCGCGCGAAACGCGGCGCGCAGCCCGGACCCAGCACCCTTGTACTGTGCCTTTCCATTGAGTTCGCACTGCGCCGGCGGCCCCGTGCTCCCCCACCGCCTTCCTGCCCCTACGCCCCGTGTGGCCCTGGAACCCACGGCGGGCACAGGGGGCGGGCAGCGACGGGCGGCCCATTGCCGCGGGCCGGGGCCGGGCCGAGCCTGAGGCCCCGCGATGGAGGGGCCGCCTTCCCCCGCACGCTGAGGGCTCCGGGCACGGAGGGCAGAGCCTCGCCCTGCCCCTGCCCCTGCCCCTGCCCCTGCCCCTGCCCCCGAGGGCACTGGGACGGAGGGGAAGCCCCTCCAGGAACCCTGAGGGCTCTG
>VXBA01004007.1:435269-505585 GCA_013399895.1 Serilophus lunatus
TTTTTTTTGGAGGTCTTTTCAACCTTGGTGGTTCTGTGACTCCACGATTCCAGTGTTACTCTGGTAATCATGACTTTGTGTCACTTGTTTGCAGCTCTGTTCATCTGTGCCTCTGCCCTTCACTGCCCGTTGTCCTGACAGCCATCCCAAGGAGGCACAAGCCGTGCTCTCCTGGGCTGTGCTGCTGCATCTCAGAGATGTTTTGAAGAGAAAAGAACCTTTCTGTCAGCACAGAAATCCCTGTTAGTTTAAAAGCACTCAAGTGAAAGCCAGGAAGCCCAGGGATGTTTTATGCAGGTGCAAAAGCTTGCTTACGACAAAATTCTATTTCTCTGTTTGGTTGTAGCAGTTTTCCACTGCTGTTCCTTGTGCTTGTTCCATGCCCCAGTGTTCTGGTGCTGCAGGTGCCAAACAGGATTGGGACAGCATGTGGGAGAGCTGAACTCTCCTGCTCCATGGAATATTTCCTGGGCATGGCACCTTTTTAACCCCTCAACTGTACCGATCTGCTATTTTCACTTAAATTCCTAATATGTAATATTCTAGGGGATTTGGAAAGCTTTACTTTGCTCTCAAGCAGTTCAGCAACAGAAAACATTCAAGCAAATAAAACTTCCTGATCTCAAGAGGTGTGCAGTCCTTGGTAGCTCTGTGGAAAAACCGAGTAAATTAAGCAGGAGGAGATTATGACTTTCCTGACAAAATTCAATGGCAACAAATTGCTTGTTGTCTTGTTTCAAAGGAGGAGATTGGACATAGAAAAGCAGGAGTTCTGTAAGCAAACTCACTCCTCAAACTCCCATCCATCCCATCCCCTACAGGCACCACCAGGGAGCCAGGTTTGTGTGTCTGTGCTCATGATGCACGTTAACATTTTCCTGCTGGTCTGACAGCCCTGTGTCCATGTGTATGCAACAAAAGAGCTGAAGTTTCAGTCTCAATTGGGACAAGTATGAAATGCTTGTAAAATTGAACATTCCCTTCCTAATAGAAAACTTTCATTTTGATTCAGGTGCCGTGGCTTCTCTAAGTAAGTACAGGGAAAACGTTGTGTTCCCAGGATGAGCAATCAGCTCATGCTTGTTCCCTTGGGAGGAGACAGTGTTATGCCAAATTTATTTAATAACTGCAAATTTTAGAAACTAAATACAGAAGCATATACAAAGGATCAGGTGCTCAAGATTGGCTTCCAAACGAGAGTTACAGAAAAACTACCTGTTTGGAGAAAAGCAGTGGCAACACCTCTTCTGTGTCTCGTTTGTTAATTTTCTAAAATGTGCCTACCAAACCTGCAAAAATACCCCTCCTTAATCAGATTCTGCTAGTTAAGAGATGAGCTATTATATGGTTTTTTTCTATGTAACAGCCTTTTTACTTTATAACCCTGAGAAGACATTGCCAAAGGAGTGTTGGCAGCAACAAAGATTATGATAGTAGAGATTAAAAAAAAATCCTCAACAAAACCTACATCTGCTGTATTCTATTTCTGCCAGATTAATTAAAAGAATAGTCTTGGTTTTTAAAGAGAAAGAAAAATCTGCATTTTGAGAATCAGTCAGCACAACATACTCTCCAACACTTTTGGAACGATGAACACTAAGACACTGAGCAAGCTTTGGGCACTGCAGTGGCAGACGTGCTGGTACAATGGAAGAGCCAAAAGAGAGGGGAAAAAAGAAACAGAAATTGGCTTTAACTGCTGGGAAGCAGGTCTCTGATTCTCCTGCACAGCAGAACAGCCCTCCCAACACAGCAATTTCGCAGCAGCGCCTTTTCAGTGGCAGCACAAGTTTCCTCCTGCCGGCAGGACGCCCCGGCAGCCGGGGCTGGGCTCTGGGTGCTGCTCCCAGCACTGCCCACAGCAGCTGCACAGCTGCCCCTGCTCACCAGTGCCCAGCCCCAAGGGGCCAAGCACAGCTACACTCGTTTCTTTTTGCCTTCGTTTGCACTCTGCTGCAGCTTAAAGCACATCCCCGAACCCCTTCGGATCTGATGTCGATTTTCCTTCGCGCACACATCTCAACTCAGAACCGGCCCTACCGCCCAAGGGAGGAATTCTTGGCTCCTGGCTGCTCTCCACCAGGGCACTGATGTAAAACAGACACCTCGCAGCACACCTCTCCTTTCCCCAGTAAAATGCGGGACCTGTTTCAAAAGGACCTGAGATTCACTGTCCGTCCCATTCATCTTGTAACACCTACGTGCCATGGACAGAGACTTTAGTCGGTTCCTCTTTCTGGAACGATGCTCTGATAAAGCAGTTTCGTCGTGAAAAACTGCAACTGTTTTCAGAGCAGTATCGGTTACTTTCCTTAGTGGCCCCATGGCACAACACTTGGTATAACCCTACGAGTTTATTTAGCATAACACTAGAGTTTATTTAGCTTGCACAACGCTGGCAAGCCACTTTGAAACCAAACTGATGGCTTGTCAATTAATAATTTAACATTCAGCACTGATCTAAAGCCCTGCATGCAAACCAGCTGAACAGCCTTCTGCAGCAACGAGGGCCATGGCCTCTGTTCATTTACCCAATTGTCACAATATTTAATATTCAGAGAGTGACAACACACAAATGCACTGCGGACAGGCCACCAGCTGTGGCACTTTAGTAGTGTCTTGGGATTTTGCTCCAATCCTATGAATTTCCACGTACTTCTCGTGTATTTCCAAGCCGCTACTCAATATAGACAGCTAATTCTGCCTGATGTGCACCTTAGGCCATGAGCCAAGCACCCGCTGAACGCGAAAGGAGCACACAGGGACCCAGAGGAGTTTGGGGCGTGTTTATGGAGGCACGCTACCGCCGGAGTGCCCCAGAATGCTGCCCTGGGCACAAGGAGGGCTCCCGGCTGCGGCTGCAGGAGCGGTGCTCGCCGCGCTGCGGTTCCCAAGGCAGCCCGGGGCAGTGCCCCCCGGCCCCTCGGGCAATGACAAGCGCGGGCAGAGAGGAGGGGGGGGAGGAGAAACCGCTCGACAGAAGCCTTTTTAATGACCCCCAGGGAGGAGTCCCGGTGACGCGGGCTGATGTGCGGTACCCGGGGGCAGCAGCCTTCTCCTCCTCCTCCTTCCCCTCCCAGCCCCGCTGCTCCTGCCCTTTCCTAAAGGCAGCCCCCAAAAGCACGGTTAATAAAGGAGGAGGCAGCGACTGCCCGACCAGGTGCAACTCGGGGGTTAGTTTTTGAGAACAGGATTTAAAAAACAGCTCTTTCATTTCTTAAGGAAAACCTGGGAGTCGCTGGAAAGAGCCTTTCCAGGGGCGGACTTTCAGCCAAAGGAGGCTGAGTGCGGAGCACGAGCAGGGACGTTTACGTGTGCTGAAGGATAATCTCAGCATTAATATTTTTTTAGGGTTCTTTCGTCTGTTGATTTCTTCTCCTTTTTTTTTTTTCCTGACAACTTCCTGCCTGCCTGTCATTAGAAGTAAGAATGTATTCCTTTGCCTCTATCAGATCTCAGTTAATTAGCCATCGCTGCAGCAGGCTCAAGGATTTAAATTCAAAGTGAAACTCATTCTAATCAAAACTGCAGCAAACTGGGGGTTTTGTTTGACTTTAACCTGAAAGTCAGTTATTGTATCACTGATGTACACACCGCATTACCAGCTGAGTGCTTTCAGCATCCCTCTATCAGTGTGAAATATTTAACCGGCACAAGGATCCAATCAGCACAGCAGAGGGGAATCTAGTGTGTGCATTAATTTACTCGCAGTTGAAAAGCAGTAAAGCAGGTCAGAAACATATAACCTCCTCCCTTCCCCCTCCCAAACAAACACACAGCACATCAGAAGAGTTTGGGCGGCGGGGGAGGGATTGAAAGCCACCCTGTATGAATCCAGATTGCAGAGCCAGACAATAAATTAGTCCTTCCTGCCAAAGAACGACAAACACCGCCTGGAACAGAAGAGGGGAACAACCCACACCACCATCCGCCACAGACATACCCCCCAAAATCCCCTCTCGAGTTAATTACACTGGGTAATGGTTTGGTTTTTAATCTTTGATCTTCTTGAGCTGGAAAGATGGCTGAATGATTACCCCTTCTGTGTATGACATTAATTAGAAGGAATCCAAATGCCAGGAGATACTCAAACAGTCTATTAAGGTGCAATGGCTTTGGATTTTCTGACCAGCCACATTCTCCAGGAAAGGCTTCCATTAACATTACTGGTATTAAAAGGTGGTTCAGAAGCATTCACAAGCCCTTCTCCACACCGGCAATTTTATAGATGGCAGGAGCACACTGCAGTGAGAACAGCTAAACTTTTTCCACTTCCCATTCTACCCTTGGATCCTCCAAAGGCAATCCAGTTCCTTATCTCCTTGATATCCTAACGAGAGCATCGACGTGCCATCTTCTCTCACGAGGGACTGTACACAACCTGAACGCTACGTGAACAAACCTGTACAATCCTGCAAAGCCAAAGCAGCACATGGAAACGTGACAACAGGCAAGAATGAAAGCTGCATCCAACCCCCCAGCCCAGCCTGTCAGTCGGGGGGGGCCAGACCCTCCGAGGGGCTGCTCCCCGGGACAGGGCAGCAAGGAAGAATCAGCAGATTTGCGTCAGGAGAGAATTTCCCGAGGCGGTAAATACCCCAACAATGGTAACAGAGGGCTTGGGGCTTGGGAACGCAGCTATTCACTCAAGTGCAATTAGCCTTTAATTTCTGAGCCCATTAAACAGCTTGCTGACTGCAAAGCCCAATGTTTTCAAGGCACTGCTAACTGGCAATCCACTCGTCAGAGCTCGGAATTAGCTGCTTAGTGACGTGTAAACTGCACTTCGAAGGCAACACGGAGTAGGGGAAAGAGGACGATATCTAATGAGAAAAGTCAGATTGATATTAGGGAACATTCTGGAAGTGCCTGTGCATCTTGAAGGAGAGGAGCAGGGGGAGCTAGGGTTGGGTTTTTTTTAATAACCTCACAAATAATCCCTCCTCCTTTCTGCCTCTCAAACCATGTCAATGATCAAGGAAATGAGAACAAGGCGCTTGATTCACAGCTGACTCTCTCTTCTTGTTACATCAGATCAAGAAGGAGCAGTGTGTGTGTGTAGGGGGTGGGGGCATTTCTGCAGGGGAAACAAATCTACAAGCTGGCATTTTGTCTCCTACTCCTATTAATTAGCCCACTTTTCTGCCAGAAACAGAGCTTTTAAAACTTGCAGCAGAGTTACATGTGTGCCCACTCACACACACACACACACACACACACACACATCTGCATCCAGAAAATTAAATATTTTGTGTGTGGGATAAAGACTGACCGAAAAAACCTCCAGGGAAAGACTACCTGGATCTCTATTCTTTCCCTCAATGCCAGGGAAAAGCTGCACAGTAAACTGCTAATAGTAAAGTGCAGCCCACCTAAAGCCCCGTTCAGTGACAGCCCTGGGATGGGGAGCACTGTGCTCTGGAGCAGGTCTGCACGTCTCCGAAAGGCTTCTTTGAACCCAGAGAGGAAAACTTCGCCTTGGTCTCCCTTGGAATGAGGCAGAAAGCACACGGGCATCCCCTGGGCAGGTCACAGGAGGGTTTCCGTGGCTCCCACTGACACGGGTTCTCCCCCTACCCCCAGGCCGGGTCCTCCTTGCCATGACCAGCTCCAAGTTTACATCCTTTCGCTGTTACCGGCTTTAGTTTCCCAGGATTTGCCATGTCCCGAGCATTCATTTGGCTTTTCTGCTGGTGAAAAACAAACCCCCGAGCCCCGGGTTTACACCACGTAAACACGACTGTGCTTCCAGCCTAAGTGTGGAGAAAACAAAGGCAGAGCCATTTAAGGCCAGGAACGCGCGGCTCAGCATATGGAGCCCCAGAGCAAGTCGAATGTTTCCATTGTGTGAAACTCATTCATTACAGGCACAAGATGCAGGGCAGACATTTGCCTTTTCAGAGGGGCATCCTGTCATTTTTAGACAAGTCACGGGATCCAGACCCTTTCTGAGCGGCACCAAAGCTCACGTTTCTTGACATCCTGCCTCCCTTTGTTTCAGTACTCTGCCTGTTTTCTTTTCCTCTGCATGAATGCCATTGAAGTTTGCATCCTACGTGTCTGCGTGAGCCCAGGGGCTTCTCATTTTTGCTTAAAAAGGCACTGCTTCCTCTGACAAAGCAAGGCAAAAAGGGACGCCAGTGAATGGGAGCAGCACATTGTCCCCAGTCCCACGGCTGCCGACTCACGGCCCCTCCCTCCGTTCCCCCACCAGCCCCGCCCCACTCTGAGAAGCAGCCCTTCGCTTTCTCCCTCCTTCACCCCAGCTTCCAGCCAAATTTGGGAATGCACGTTTTCCTCGGCGCGGCAGGAAGACCCGGCAGTACAATGAACTAAGCCAAAGCTTTTTTTGCCGCCCTTTTCTTCGCAGGTAACAGAATGCTCCTGGAATGAACAAATGGAACTGTGGACGGAGCCAGACCGCCCGTGGGATCGAACCAGCAGCTCCTCCATACACGCAGGAAGAAATTAAATGGTGCCGTTTCTCCCGGGGGAAAGCAGAGCTTCAGTTGTGAACTATTCCCATCAGAAATTCTGGAGAAGTCGAAAAGAAAGGCAAAAAGCCCTGTCTCTTCAGCAGAGCTGGTGTAGACGTTTCCCCAGCATTTGCACATGTGCACATCTCACGCCAAGAGAGGAGCTTTGGGGTGCTCGTGTTCCTCAGGGATTGTTGCTTGCTGGTGCCACCACGTGTGTCTCTGCAAGGCAGCCATCAAACTGCTCCCAGCAAACTTTCGACTTGCCATCGCTCCCAGGCAGAGGGGGAAATAAAGAGCCCTCACCGAGTGCCAACATCCAGACCCCTCATCCCAAAGCCAGGCTCTCATGGCCACAGGGACAAGTGCCAAGGGCAGCAGCAGCCACAGGCACAGGGACCCTCCCTGCACCCCTTTGGCAAGGGAGGAATGAAATCGTCCCAGAGCCTGGAGAGTGCTTCATTCACGGGGCACAAGAGGAAGGGGGCTTTACAAACAGCAGCCAAGAGCACGCTTTCCTGGTGAAGAACCACCTGGCCTGGGTGAAATGAGCAGGGGCCTTCCACCCCAGCCCAGGACTGGGGTGCAACCAGAGCTGTCTTCCAGGATCCAGAGAAATCCCTTGGCCTCACTTTGCCAGTTTGACCGAGGTGTTGTGAAAATGAACTTGCAGCGTCCACTAAACGCTGTTTATTTGTTATTAAGGGCAAGTTAAATCGTATGATTTTATCTCAATCCCACAGGATTACAGCTGTCAGTATTGCCCTGTTTTCTAATCTTGCCTGCTGATAGTTCCCCATGTCCTCCAAGGGAACCCCTGAGGAGATGAAAATGAGGCTTCACAGCTCCAAGTATTTCTTTGGGTCTGTGTGTGCAGGCCACGTAAGGAATTAAGTGGAGGGCACAAAGTTAATTACATGTACTTTCTTTTCCACAAATTGTATAAAAAGCAATCTACAGACCCAGAAATGTAGCAAAGCCCAGGGCCAGAGATGCCAAACACATAACTAATAACTGCACCTCTACGAAGAGGTGCTACAAGTCTGAAGAAGAAAGGTGTTCAAGGAAGGTGGAAGGAATGGGAGAAGACACACTCAGAGGGTCACGTTTCTCCCAAGAGCTGTCAATGGACAAAAAAGAAAGGGCTCAAGTGGAAAACATCTGGGAGATTTCCTTCTGCATCATAAGATAAACCTATTTATTATAAATTATGGAATGAGAATTACAAACATTTACGAATCAAAAGCATGAGTTGACCACGGAGTTCCATCTCAAGACTTCTTATTCTCCAATACACGTCGATATGCAGAGGATGCCAGTCCCAGGGTCTGTCTGCCCCAGTCTGTCCCTCCAGGATCTCAGAGCACACCTGCATCCCTCAGAGACATCCCCGTGATCCAGTGAAACCCCTCCAGAGGCAGCGGCTCCGAGTGTGCAAACTGAGGTCACAAACACACTCCCATGATGTACCAAGTCAGAGCTGGAAACTGAGCCTCGAATCACAAGACTTGAGTCACTGAGAGCATCTCCATCCCTCATTCCATTCTTCCCTCAGTGGCACCACTTCCTTTGCCAGGTGGGTCGTGCCAACCACCCTGGGCACAGTCCCCATGCCCTGTTTCTCCAGCTGCATGTGCAGGTTTGGCTGCCCCAGCACTGAGGCAGCAACAGCACTGCGGGGCCTTTGCTGCCTTTCAACAAGTGAGTGTTCAAAGAGGGAGATTATCAAACAGTGTCTATCAAAAACGCAAGGCCACATTCAAAACGTGGCTGAATGCACCACCTGATCAAATCTCACCTCTTACAGAAGTAGGGGATGCTGAAAATTAGGCACTGCAAGCTCTCTGGCATGTGCTCAGAGCACTAGTCAGTGCTTTACTTTTTTTGTGAGGGACAGATAATGCTCTGGTTCCTCCAGGGACATGGGTGGTTTAGACAGATAAAAAAATTAACCTCCCCTCCCCCTGACAAAGAATGCTGTGTGAGTACACACACGTGGAAAATCAAAAGGCAACTTGGACAGTGTGAGAATCCCAAGTGATACCACTTGAGTAGATACAGACAATTGATCAGTCAGAACAAGGGGGGGATACAGCACGTAATATTTCTCTTTTAATGAGACTTCAGAGAAGGCACCAAAAACTCCTTGGAATGACTGAACTGTACAAATATCTTAGCAGATGTCGAAAATATTGTGTAAATTTAAGAAACAAGGGAATGATATGCTTTCACTCTAACTTAATGGAAATGCAAATGATAAGATAATGCTTAAAGAGAAAGAAAGGTATACAGCAGCACTGTTGGGGAAGAATATTAAAAAGAGACAAAAGAGCTGCTAATTAAGGACTGTGCAGATCCTGGAAACTAAGACACTACACGACCATTATTCCAGAGGCCAAAGAGAGAGTAACGAGCAATAAATAATGCAGATCGTGCCAGTGGCAGTAAATAAAACAGAATTTAAGAGAAGGAGGAACAACAGGCTGGGGCCCTTCAAAACGACAACAGGAGGAACACAATGGCTTAAGGAGAAGGCAAGGACACGCTGCACAGTAACTCTGCTGCTGCCTTCACACGTCAAGATAGAGATGATTGGGTAACACACTGATAAAATGGAAACCATCTGCAAAATTTAGCCCCTGGTCTGCAGTTCTGAGCGTCTGAACTAGCTCCTGAACTACTCCTGTGAACAGCAACAGCAGAAAGACATTTTGTATATTGAGCCTCCTGCTGTGCTGGTGGAAAGCACTTGGATCCTCCAGCCAGGGAAGCTCCACAGGGAGCTGCAGTGACACAGACCTGGGTGTATGCTGGGAAAACGTTCAAGGATACAAGAGAAAGGCAACAAAAGCCCAAGAGAAGCTGCAGCAAACTTCTTCCACAACTGCTACCTTTAAGGACCAGAACAAACATTTCCCACTGGGTGCATTTCCAGCTCCTTTACCTGGCACATCCCAAGGGATGACAGGGTGCTCAGTAAGGACCGAGGCTCTGGCTCCCCAGATCTGCAGTGCACCCACTTGTTTTTACCCTTCCATCTGGGCTCCCCTTTCCTTCAGAACACCCTTCAGAGCACAAGGCAAGGGCTTTGGTGGCAGCTTTGTGCAGCAGCCCCTAAAGAGCTGAGTCCAAGTGGGAAAGAAAAAAAATCCTTGTTCCAGTTCCCATGTTCCAAAATCAGCCGGGGTTTAACCTTTCCCTCTGCTTGTAGTCCTTTTTTTTTCCTAAAGGACTAAAGCCCTTAAAAGGAACTGTTGGAAAAGAAAATAAAGCCTAGTAATGCCAGCCTTCCCCAGGTGAGGGGAACAGGCCATGTTTTACCAAACAGGACATCAATACAAATTCACACTCCTTGCAGGGGAAAACCATCTCTTGCTGCTCCTCCTGGGCCATCACCAGTGTGACTGCCCCAGCACTCAGTTGGCTTTGCACTAAAGCAGGAGCTCTCCACTAATTACATCTGAAACCAGGAGTCCTGCTAAATAAATCTAAACTGGCAAAGGAAAACATCTAGTCTTCAATCCAGACCAGATGCCCCCCTCAGATCACACCAGTGTGGGAGGACAAGGGAAAAGCACCATTCCAGGAGAGTGCTGGTGTTGGGGCGGCAATGGGCTCAGGCTGGGCAACTTCACAAGGAACTGGGAGGAAAATGGGAAACAGAAAGGAAGGGATCCAAGAATAAAAGAAAGAACCAGAACCTAGGCAGGAGCCTGTCAGGACAACACACTTTGGCCAAAGGAGCCAGCCCAGAGACACTTCCACTGCCTGGCCAACACGTTTAATAATGCTACTTCCAGCAGTAACCAGCACTCCTTTCCTTCAGCTGGGGAAGTGAAGAAAAGCAGCCTGTGTGAGCACTGCTGCCACACAGCCAGAGAACGTGCAGACTCAGCAGAGAGGCCAAAGGCTGCCTGGACACAATGAATAAATTACCCTCTCAACCCTCAGAGGATTATCGGTCTCTGTCAAGTCATTTAGATCTAAAATTTGACCTGTCTAAAAGCATTTATAGCTTGTCAAGGAATAGGTTCTGTATATTCATCAGCCATTCCAAGGAAAATAAATCTCTTTATTATAAACATTATGATTTTGTTATAGTTAATAGTTCTAATAACACTTTCTATGAACAGCCTTCACCCAAAGATCTTATGCACTACGAGTTCACACCTCAGTTCAAGATACATGAATGTCCCCAAGCAGACACCTCCACCTACGAGACACCACTCCCAGTCTTATGCTGACATGATGAATAAGAAAGAGAAGCCATCAGAAAACCAACTCAGCCAAATGCAGAGGGAGGAGGCAGGCAAGGGAGACACAGGCCAGCGAGGGAAAGNCCTTCCCAGGAACCAAAGGCAGGCTGGGCTGGAATGCAGTGCTGTGCCAAGAAGGTGCACTCAGGTTTAACTACAATTGCAGGAAGAAGGACGTGCAGCATCAGAGAAGCTTTCTGAATGGCAAGGTGGACAAAGTGGCAAGGGACAGAGATTGCTGAATTCAGCAGTAACTAAATCTGTGCAGGGGCAGAGCAATCTGTACAGGGAAAACTTTTCCAAGCTGGAAAGAAAGGGAAGCTCCTGAGCATTTCAGCAGTGAGCATGACTGAATCTCCTGCTATTCATTCTATCAGTATCCACCATTACCATCACTGCACTTCAGGCCTCACCAGCATTTCCACTCCAAACCTCAACGTCACAGAAGTTTATTATTTGGTTGTTTATCTGGGGAGGGTGTGCATGAATGAAGATGGTGCATATGCTGAAAGAGGGCACACATGTTCTCAGCTGAGAGATTTGTTGGGTTTTAATGCTCTAAGACACGTGAGCATTTCCTAAGAGAGTTTGCCAGCTTCTGTACAGTCAGTGAGTGTGACAGGCCTTGCAGTGCCACCCATGCAGAAGCTGCAGAAAACAGGGCACGAACACTCTGGAACACAGAAGGCAATAAACCCAGGCTTTTGATCCTGACAAGCAGCTTCACAGCAGCCTCTGCAGTCTTTACGCTGCTCCAAGAGCAACTCTAGGCCTGAGGAAAACAAAAGCCAACTGTTTTGGCCCGGCACATGTGTATGTCCAAATGAGCCTCCTGCTGGCATAAAGGGGAGATGAGGTGCCTGCTCTCAGGCCAAGGAGGTGAAAACAGGGCTTCAGATTTGTGATACTTACTCATCTTTCAAGATTTATGCCTCTGTAATTCCCCCTGCATTGAATCCAGTAACTGCAGATACAAAACTGGCGCACAGAGCCAGAAGAAACTTCTCCTTTAGTTTATGTGCTCTCTGAGCTTCATCCCTCGGCAGATTGACACCTATCAGCTTCAGCAGAATTAGTCTTGGCTCAGGCTGATGTGAGAGCAGATAGAAATCCAATGGAATGTATTGAAATGATTCTGCTGCTCCTTCTCTGCTCACTAATTTTCCTAAAGTACGAGCGAAGCAGAGCAACTCAGTGAGGTTCTCTCCAGTGTCAACTGTGAGCCCGAGCTCAAACATGGATCAAAGCACGAGGAACCTCACTCGCCTCAGGGGGGACCCTATGGCCCCCCAGGCTCTCTGGGAACATCCTACTGGAGCCTCAGCATGGGAAGAGACAAGCACCTCACAGGGAAAAAGCATCCCACTATGAAATTCGGAGAATTCTAGCCCAGAAAATTAAACTGTGAGACCTTTAGTCGTGCAAATGCACTGTCCTTTATCTTGGCAGAAGTGTTTGTATGAAATTGGGCATCTCAGTGGCGAGTTATCCCAGTTTTAGGACAGTGGGATGACACTGATGAGCTGCAGATTCTGTCCCCAAACCACCAATCAGACTCACCTCAGTCCAGGCCTTTATGCCTCAGACCTTGAATATCTCCTGATGTTCAAGAAAACTCCTGAAGAGCTGCTGTTGGCATTTAATTTGGCTTCAAACCCGTTAGGAATTAGCCTGAATGACACAAGCAGGAGAAGCAGGACACAGCCTTCCTTCCCTAGGGATGTCCCTGCCTTGGGAATTCTGGCTTTCCTGAGAGGCTGCAATGCAATGTGAGAGGAGTTCTGGCTGGGAGGGAGGCTGACCCTGCTCACATTGCTCATGCTGAGCAACGAAGCTTGGATGTGACCTTATCAACAAGGATTTTTCCAACTATGCAGGAGACAGAGCAAAATGATCTGGACAAACTCGGTGTCCTGGCAAAGAGCACAAGAACGAGCCAAAGTTGACTCATGCCAACAAAAACCTGCCCTCGCATCATCGTGACTTAACTATAATTAGACACCTCCATTTTTCTTCATCACTCGTGATGCTTTTTAAGGGCTGCGAAATGAGAGAAAATTCCTCCAAATTTCATACAGAAATGTTTGTAAAGAGACTTTTAAACCCTTTGCATGTTGAAGTAAAAGTTCTCAAAATGCCCATTTATTTCCAACTGGCCAGTAAGTGACAGACAGGAGCTGTAGCTTTGGGCCTGTTACAGCAAGGAAGGGTAAGGAAGTGGCTGTTGGCTTTGTGAGGACCCCTGGGATGGCCAGAATTCCAGATGGGTGCCTTGTTGCTTTAGGATTTCTGGGTTAGAATCAGACTCAGGGAGCCAAAGCAGGCTGAGTTTGCAGAGCATGTGGCACTCCTGTGCACTGCAGTGTGTCCCAGCTTCAGCCATTCACATTCTGGCAACATCTCTCTTTCAAGTCTCCAAATACCCCCAGCCCAACAAAGAACAAATCCCAGCTTCTCTGAAGCTACAGCAGAGAGAAAACGGCAGCTAAAAAAATGCATAAGGCCAACTTCAAAGTCGTTGAATTTGGTGCTTGGGCTTTGAAAAACCTGTCATTTGGGAGGGAGGGTGGGAGGCTGCTCTTTCCCCCTCCTTTTCATTAAATGGCTCTTCAGAACTTGGGAGAGCTACAGCTCTCATTATGCATTCCTCCTTCTGGAAATAAATACTTGTGTGGGTTGTCACATTAGTCAGGAGATAGATGTCAAAAACAAATTCCAGGCAGGCATGGAGCCCTGCATTGTGTGTGTGTGTTACAAGGGAGGATCTGCCAGGAAGGTGCTGGGCTCCACATGTCACAGGGTGGAGTCTTGTAACGAGGGCCTTTCTAAAGAAGGAACAGAGAATCACGATCTTGTTTCATTCCTTTCCCCACAAGGAGATGTTACACAAACTCCCCATATGGCTCATTGCTACACAGAGGAATCCTACTCCTCCAGTGCTTCTTCCAGCTCTGTGAAGCCACCAACAGACCAAGCAGTCCCACAGCTCATTCCAGCCTTTAAATAAGCTGGGGCTCCCCAGAAGGAACCAAAACCTTATTTGTCCTTTCAAGGCGCGGAGTATTTCTCCCCACCTTTTTCTGTCTCTCCCTCTCATTTTACAGGTTTGAGTCAGTTCTGATGCCTCAATCAACTTGTTTTGCAAACAATGAGGATTTAACAAACATCCCAGTGTCCAACCCTCACTCTGAACCACCAGCTTTGCCCCTCTGGAGATCAGCATCCTGGATTATTCCCAAACTGGTCCTCTGCAGAAAAGATGAGCCACACTGCACACTCCTGCCCCCATGTCTGGCATGTATGAGAATACAGGCCAGGGCAGGTACTCAACCAATGACCCAAATTCTACCCTGGCCTGGGTAAAGCAGAGCATTGCTCTTGAGAACCCAAAGGCAGAGGAGACTAAGCTGCATAATTAGATTATGTGATGAGAATCCTTCAATGAATAAATGGAGTTGTTTCAGTTACTCCTGGAACAGCTTGCAAGCCTGTTGTTGCTGTGACAGGTCTGCCCACTGCTGCAGCTCTGGAACCATAGTGGAAACTACAGTGTGGGATCTACAGCTGAGAGGGACAAGAGAGAAATTCGTTCCCTGCCTTCCCTTTTAGCAGAAACCAAATTTTAAAATACCTTTACATTGTCTCTAAGCTTAGGATACCTTTACACACCACAGTGTGAAGGCTACACGTCGCTCTGAGAACAGCATTGTTCAAATAATTCTGAGTCAAGTCACTGCTAGTGAATGGAAATGGACACCTTTAAAAACAAAACAAAACACATCAGCCCCCCCCAACTTTGTATCACTTCATTTCATTCAGAATATGGACAGAAGTAATGTATTCAAATACTGTGCCTCCAACTAAACACATGGACAGTATAAAAATAAAAGCCTTTAAAAAACCAATAAATTTTAAGGGGTTTTTCCCCCCTCCTTTACTAATTCATTCTACAGGATTGGTGTTTTCAAACTTTCAGAAATAATCACTGGAAATCCAATTATTTCCACAAATTGAAGTGGAGAATTTATGCAGCCACATGATCCCAACAGCTCTGGCTTTAGCAGTGAAGTGAAGCACTGTGGCACAAATAGCCCTGCTAGAGTTGGCTGTGAACTCAAACTAGACAATGAAAACAAATTTCCCAGCAGCGTTTGACCCTGTGCTGCTGTTCCCAGCTCCCATTCCAGTCCTTACTCATCCTGGGTGAGTCAGAAGCTTTGCAAGCTTTCACATGTCCCCCTTTTACCCCTGTGCATCAAACCCTGTCAGCCCAGGACTGTGCACCAGTGGCCCTGAACCCTCAGGACCACACACACCTCGGAAGGACTGGCACAAGGCTGAAGGACTGGCTACAAACATGAATATTCAGCTGAACTAAGTCCACTGAAGCTGATTTTGCACCCCCTGAGGATCAATGCTCTTGCACTACTCATGCTTTTATGCCTGGCAGTGTTTGCCAGCTTATGACAAGGGCACTGTGCTCTGAGTTCACATCCATGGGGTCCTGAATTCCAAAATCCTAAGTGCTTTTGTGACTCTGGGCCCGTAGTGCTTAATACAAAGAATTAGTGCTATTATAAAACACTCAGTTTGCACCAGCTCTTTGCTCTGCCCCAGCAGAAACACAGGTTCTGGAGGGGAGTTTGTGTATTTTAACCAAACTACAATCAAAGAAAACACAGGCAGGAAGGACCTTTTGTTTTCAGAGATATAATACTGCCAGACTTGAGGCTTTACAGGATTTTGTTAACAGCAGCAAAGCTCAGAAATAATACAAACCAGCTTTTAGAACTCCTCTCCATAAAAACAACAATAACCCCCCAGCCAAGATCCACAACAGGGAACTTGGAGCCACCAGCCAGAAAGCACTGGGTTTGTTCCTGTGATTTTATTTCATATAGCACATCCAAACACACATTTCCTAAGTGCCCTTGTCTGCATCCAGGAGGACTTTCTGTCTCAGGGATTGGTCTCTAATGAAATATTTGAAGGCACTGGGCTGTCTCACAACACACTTCACACAAATGCAAATCACAAAAGAAATCTGAGCACTGTCTTTCAGTCAGCTGCAAGTCACTGGACAGCCTGTGTTTTGCTTTGCTTTTTTTAAACACTCGTTCATTGTGAGTGCTTACAGTGCACTGTAATGAACGTCCAGCTCTCCCTCTTCTCCTCACGCCATCCATTTCAAAGGCTCTAGACTAAATTAATCAATATGCTTGAATCGTCCAAGTGCACGGGTTGGTGACTCCCAGCACTCTGAGATTCGTCCTTTCAGGGCTCTGGAACTGCAGGAATCTTTCTGTTGTGCCTTTCAGCCACTGGGGCAACTGCTGGGACTGAAGGGCCCCGTCACAGAATCACACACACAGTCGGTCAGGTCAGAAAAGGCCCATCGAGACCATTATGTCTGGCCATCAAATAAGATTTGGGGATGTGAATCACATTACACCTCTCACAGTATCACACCTGGGCAGGTATCTGCAAGCTGCAGTCAGGGTAGAGGAGTGAATCCCTCACAAGACGTGGTTTATTAATACTTTGGATTCTAGATTTCCCTTCTCAGGTTTGCATGCATCCAAAATAACATCAGCTCCTGAACTACAAAATCAGGAACAGAGCCTGCACTTGTGTTGGGAAGCTTCCCTACTGAATAGTCGGGCTCTGTGCACAAGGCCCAGGATTCTCAAAGGGCTGAATCAGTCCACAGGGAGCACACGGTGCTCTGCTCAGGTGACAGGTTCTCAACATTCTTAGAAAAAGCTGGACAAGCACAGACAAAAGAAATTAAAGCAGAGGGGATGTTTTGATAGCCCAGTCTCTGCTGTGCACTGGACCTGTGGATCTGCTGAGATTATTTGTCTGACCTCCAATTGTGATCCTAATTCTCTGAAAACTTGGCAGGGAAGGCCCGACATCAGGAGGAGCATCTCACATTCCTGAACATGTCCAGCGGGGACAGAGAGAGGAGCTGAAAAACCACCAGCTCAGCAAGGCCAATCCAGGAGTGTCTGTACCTCTGAGGGCCTGTCCACTGACCAGAAGCTTTGGCTTTGCTCTGGGAGCTGAGCTGGAGCAGACTCTGTGCAGAACCTGCCCGGGTACAATCCCCGTGTGCAGCCCCAGGGCTTTGCCATTTGCTCCCCTCCTCCTTCCACTGAGGCCACCTTGGGGTGGATTAACAACGGGAGCACAGTGAGGGCCTTTGCAGCTTTTTTTCTCCTTGTAACAAACCATTCAGGTTCTCACTTTCTCAAGTTCATGTTACTCAATAGGCCCCTTATCTGGTTTTTAAAGTTGTTTACTGTGAGGGAAAACTACAGATCCCAGTTTGTGAACGCCTAGATAAAAAAGGTCCAGAAAGCAGGTGGGGTGTCATTGCTCATGTCTCACCCAGCCAGAGCAGTGGCCATCAAACTGCCGGCAACCATTATTATTTTCTCGTTATAGTAATCAGGCCTTTGGTTTTAACCTGATGTGGTGGATGAGTTGCAGAAAGCAGGACAGTTCTGAAGTCACCATTTTGTTTCAAATGGAATCAATGAGAGCTGGGTAAACTGGGAGAGCTCATGGTGCCAATTACTCTGAATTATTTTCTAAGTATTAAAATACGGGTATTTGAAAGACATACGAGGAGGAAGAAGAGTTCGGTCTTTGCTGCTGATGAGAAAAAAATACCAAAAATATTTTAGGAGTCAATGGAACAACAGCTGCAATTTTCAGAAAGGCTTATTTTTTACTATGGTCAGTCAGAAAAAAGAAATCAAGGAATCATTTTCTTCTAAGGAAGACCCTGGTTTTCTAATCAAGTTGATTTCTTTTGAAAAATCTTTCCCTCGGATGCTGAGTTATCTGTACTTCCTCTCAGTGGTTGCTGTGCTGTTTTCAGCCCAGTCCCAGTGAGAAGTGAAAACCCCAAAAGCCAGCCCAGGAGTCTGGCAGGACAGGGCCCTGCTCTCCCAGCATGTCCTTGCTGAACTGAGGGTGTCAAAGGAGCTGTGAGTTTTGAAGCCACTGTGCATCTCCTGGGCCACCCTTTTCTCTCCTTCTGGGCCAGCAGATACTGAAGCCAAACCATGGTGGGTCACCCTGGGCACAAATAACCAGAGGAGGCACTCACAGGTATGAGAACCCGCAAATCCAGACACACTTGTGGATATTTGTGCATATGCTAAATTAACCACTTCACTGACGTGGCCTCTGACAGGGGCTGCTGCTTTATTAGTCCAAGCACTTTCGATTCCATTGTATTACAGGCAAATTGTACAGTGGAGCCTGACATGTTAAGTATCATTTCAGTCACGTGGGAATGACTGCACCAGCTCCTCGAGAAGTGTCTCCCCACTCTGGCTGATTTTCTGATTATCAATTTCTTACTCAAGAACCTTCAACGGCATTTATATATGAAAGGAAACGGAAAGAACCCAAAAACTTGGTCTCTCCATACAAATTTTTATCTCCTAGTTTATTCTTCTAGGAGTATAGAGTTTGGATCTGTGGAGCAAAGCAGTGAGAGTCACTGAGGAAAAGGTTTTAGAAATTTGGTAACGTGCTTTACTGAAAATGTGAAGTAAGGTGAAAATCAGCTTCAGGTTTTTAGTTAACTGAGAGAAGAATACCACTTTACTGCACTAACTATAAAGATTACTTTTGCAGTTGCAGTTCTGCTGAAAGAACCAGCACAGTTTTCCCTCTGCCAGAATGAAATGATTGGGCATTTCCTCCAGGGAGACCTAGAGCAGCACTGGCTGTTTCTTCCATTCTTTTCAAGTGCTGCATAGAAATGTCATCCAGGAACCTTCCTCAAGCTTTATGAGGGGAAAAAAAATCCCACTGCTGTGCTGGAGGTACACACAGAGAATTCAGTAATTGATATGTTGATTAAAAGATTCCTTGTGGAATTATTTTTTAAGCTATAGACTCAAATCTGTTCCTTGCACTCTGGAGACCAACAAGATTTCCTTTGTGCATTGTTCACCTTTATTGTTTCAGGAAGGGGCATGCAGTCAGACAGTGTGCTTTGCCAATGATGCAAGAGAAAGCCTTCCCTCGTCTGCCTTATTTAGGCAAAAAGTCCTCGAAGTTCTCTGCAGAATGTCACTGCTCTGGCTCCAGGACCCAGGCTACACTCACACTCACATCTCACCACTTGACCTCCCACTGGAGAGTCTTCCATTAGAGCTGGGAATCATTGCACATTTTCAGTTTTCCTCTAATGATATTACCAGAGATTTAACCCACATTTTGTCACCTTTAGCATCTCTGACACCGAGCACTTTAAAAAAAATACACAAGTTGGGGACAATACTAAGTTGCCACTGCAAGTGATCCAAACCAAAGAATGGAAAAAAAAATCCCTGCTGACTCTGGATCAAGACTCATTCATGCACATAAGGCAGCAGCAGATTGATTACTTTTTGGCCTCTTGGCACATTTACAGTTAAATTGCTTCGTTTGTAATGGAATCAATATTTCTAATTACATCAATTACAGTATTAAAAATCCAATGGTCTCCAGGAGAAGTGAAACAAGGACACAAGCCTGTCCTAGGGATGTGTTCCAGCACAGTTTTGTGCTCAAGATACGTGACTGTACAAATCAAGGAACAGAAACACAACAACTTTGGCTCCTGGGGACCTTGGGCAGCCACCTCCACCCTCCTGCTCCCAGTCAGGCTTCACATGTTCCAGGATAGCCAGACATTCCCAATGGTGTTGGTTTAACCCAGCCACTCAAAGACTGAGTCTACAGTCCCACTTACATCACTGAGGCTTTTCAGTGCTCATTAAAATAAATCCACCCCCTTTCTCACCTCAGCTCCTGAACCAATATCCCCATCCCATAGTCCCAGAAGCAAAGAAAAATTAGAGTAAGAGCTGGAGCTCAGAAAACTGGGCCAAGAAACAGGTGTGGAATGAATGTTCCGAGGAACAAGGTCATGCTGCCAAAAGCAGAGGAACTGCAGATCCAGGTAAAGTTAAGAGAGCATCAGAGGAAAAGCCACAGCCAGGCATGGGACCCCTGACGTGCTAAGTAACACCCAAGAGCAGAGAGATAACTGAACCAGGGGAAAGAAATGGGAAGTGTTCATTATTTTGCCAAAAGCTGCCTATTTGCAGTGCTAGTTAGGAGGTGAATGCCTTTGTGATCCTTACAAAATCAATGTTTACTGCTTTGTACAAGACAAATTCTCAGAGAGGGGAATGGTGAACAGGGTGTTCGATGGACAGGAAATCCCTGCACTCAGCACTGCAGGAAATTAAGACACTTACCTGATGGGAATGGCATTGACCAACCCACCAGGAAAACATGGATGTTTGTTTGCAAAGCTTCCCTCTGCCCAGCCCAGTGCTTTTCAACGCTGCAGCACTTTGAGCACAGGCTGCAGGGACGGGCTGACTGTGGGAATGATTCCCCCAAACCCACAGCTGGGAAAGTGTGTGTCCTTACAGCTGGGAGGGGGAGCAGCCCCATCCTGCACTTAGTAGCACAGCTCACAGCCCACTCTGATGCCTCTGTCCCCATTGTCAGAATTCAACATGCAGGTCCATCCCAGGGACTGAGCCCAGAGAGCCTGGTGGGAAAACACTTGGTCTGGCATCGTTATTTCCACACCACATAGATTAGTCTGAGGACTTAAATTCTGCTTGTGAGTTCCCAACTAACATTAGTGGGCTGCAGAATTTCTAATTACAAGTATTACCATTTCTAATCTCCCGAAGCCCTGCCTGCTGTGTCTGCATCCAGTCATCACATTACGAGGCCTCCATTGTCTCACTGCGTTCTTCTCAGGCCTCACTTGTTCATAAACCACAATAATCAAACTGCAGGAGAGCAGTAGCTCTGCACAGGACATTTGAATTGTAAATGTTGAGCTTTCTAGTAATGGGGGACACTTGAAAACTAAGGCAGGCTGAACATATCTGAAAATGCTGAGATTTGCTCACCACACCACAAAGAACCTGAACTGGAACAGGCAGGGGAGGAACTAAAGGTGCAGCTCTCTGACAGCTCTGGACCGAACACAGGCCCTGGAGTGCCACCTGCTCTTGGCCAGCCTTTGCAGTGGTGTGCACAGCACCCAGGAGACACCCCCCCACCTTTGGGGGGCTCCCAACCCCACCAGGCACTGCAGACCCAGAACAGAAAGCATGAAGCACTTCTGGAATTTGGGACAGCCCAGCCTCATGGTGTTGGAGTGCAGTAAGGGAAAGGCAACGCAATTCTGGCACAAATCAACAGAGTGTAACTGCAGGGAGAATGTTAATGTTATCACACAGTTAATCCATGGCTGACTTTGTCTTGGTGAACTGTTAATGCTCTTTCTAAAACAAACAGCCGGGTCATTTGCTCCTTCCTACCTCGGAGAGCTCCTTTCATTCCATCTCCACATCCCTCTGAAATAAGGCACACCATGACTAGTTTTTAAATCTTTAAAGCTAAAAACCTCTACAGTGGGGAAGAGGAACAGCAGAAAATTACAGTTCACATGAGCAAGGCACAGCCTGCCAAGAGCAAAGAAGTTTGAATTTGTCGGTGCTGGGTTGTGAATTTGGAGTGCCAAAATGAGCAAGGTCAGAACACTGCAGAGAGTGGCAGAAATAACAGCACACTCATGAGCTTCACGGACACCGATCAAAGTCAGCTTTGACAGGGCACCTGACAATGCATCATCCTTCAAAGAGGAAAGGAAGAGAACTCGTGGGAAAGGACTGGCCAAATCCTCCATCCCAACGAGGGAGAAATGGCCGATCCTTTGCTCACAGGCTCCTGCAGCAGGGGGGAGCTCTGAGCTGCTTGCAGCCTCTTCCACCTCGCCTGCAGCACTCCAGGGGGAGCGGGCAGCTCTGGGCACAGGGCACACTGTGCCAAGCCAGCCCTGCTGCCCTGGAGCACTCCCAGCTCTGAACTGCTCCCTGAGGCCAGAGCAGCTTCACACCACCCCGCCAGCCTCATCCTGCACCCCCCGTTGCTGTGCCCTAGGAACCACTCAGCTTGCCATCAGCAGCCTGAGACAAAGCCCAGGCCTGAAGACACACAACTGACCCTGGTGAGGGCAGGGCAGGAGTTACAGCCGGGGGGAATGTCGGGGTCTGTGTCATTCCATTTGCCCTGGAATACACAACCACTGAATGACACCGTGGCACGGGGAAGGAGAGGTTGCTCTGGTGTGCTTTAATTGTGCATCTCTACCTGAATTAAGCTTTAGGGATTCTTTCTGTTCACCTTGGATTTCTCAGTTTCACTGGTCTTGTTTTCCAAAAGCAGTACCATGTAGAGATTTTTATTTTAAGATTACTTATGTATGCTTTCAAGGTTTAAACCACTTCACCATTCCCATCTGTGTAAGGGAGTAACAAAGGGAGAAAATTTACACTTCAGAATTCTTGACAGAGTGTGAATACGTTCAAATTTCACCTTTCTTATTTTCTAACCAATAATAACACTAATAAAATCTACTGGTGTCCCTCCTGTCCCATATCTCATTTCTTTCCTCTGCCTGCAAGATCTAGCTATCACAGATGTATAATACAATGTATGCCAGCTCATGCAAACAAAAGCAGCACAAAGAAAAAAACTACACAGCAGTTTTGAGTCGTTCTTGACAACCAACATTAACAAATCATCTTCCAAAGGAGCTTGATTTTCACCAGCACTCTGATGGTGGATACTGGGGGGTTTTCCCCACCAACTGTTATTTCAGAATCACATGGACACCACTGTTCAACCTTTACACTGTATTGCCTTTCCCTGATACATTCCTCTTCCTTCCTTCCATCCTTCCCCACTTCCCCCAACTCTCTGTTGTGCCTGCAGAGGAGAAGCCCAGTGGGACCTGACTGAAGGCAATAAGGATGGCAGGAAAGCAGCAGGGCTCTGGGTAGGGAAGTCTGCTGCAAACTCCTGCTCACCCAGGTGCCCCTCAGACTGCCTGAGAATGCCTCCCCCACTCTAAAGAAATCTCCCCAAACACTCAGCCCACCTGGCTCCCAGGCAGCTCCCAACACTCCCACCCAAATTCCATGGGCTTGGCTCTGCCAATGAAAAGAGGCTCGAAGTGCTGTGGAACAGTCCTTTCAAGGGGCTGGAAGACCTCTGAGCACGGACAGAAGGGAGGGAAGAACCCTCTTTTCTAAGTGCCCACTTCTAGCTAACAATGCTTGCCATACCACTAACAGGCTCTCAGCACCTTAATTCAAAGCAGCAGAGCTTTTCCTGTTTGTGCACCCCCCAAATGTTCTCATGCACGTGTCAACACAAATTCGAGCACAGCAATAACATAACTGGCTTCCTCAGCCCTTCTGAGCCTTTTGTTACCCCTCCCAGACCCCTCAGGTCATGCTGAAAACCACTTATCTTGTTACATCCTTTTTTACAGGGGTCACAATAAAGCACCAGTAATAAACTGAGTCCTAATGCAGCCGTTTCTTCCTAGAATCCCAAAGAATTTCTCAAACTGGGCTGAGTTCCATCAAACCCCATCCTCTGCAGAATCCCCAGCTACTCCTGGGGTTAGGGTGATCCCTGAGGCAATCCCCAGGCTGGGGGGTATTTCCCACACAGTCCAAACCTGTCCTGAACAGCTCCTGGGGTCAAGCAGAACTAAGGACACTTGGCACTGTGTCTGTTCCACCCTCGTAGGAAAAGGTGGTGCCAGGGGCAGGAACTGAGCCAAGACCCTGCTGAAAAGTTAATTTATAAGAAACACACTGTAGAAAATGGATCTGGAAAACCCACATGCAGGAGAGAACAATACTGAACTCAGGACACTTTGCAAGACTGTTCCACTCATCCACTTTGATTTGGGAATTATGAAAGTCTTCCAGTCAAGTGACAGAACCCCAGGGAAGGGCTGGAGCTGTGTCAGGGCAGGGTCAGGCTGGGTCTCAGGCCAAGTCTCTCCTTTGCCCAGAGGGTGGGTGGGCACTGCCCAGGCTCCCCAGGGCAGTGGGCACAGCCCCAAGGCTGCCAGAGCTCCAGAGGGGTTGGGATGCCCCTCTGGGGCACAGGGGGGATTGTTGGGGTGTCTGTGCAGGGCTGGGGGTTGGACTCAATCCTTGGGGGTCCCTCCAGCTAAGAATACTCTGTGACTGTAGGATTCTAATCTACCTCTGGTGGGGGGAATTCTGGCAATGCACCTTAACTAAGGCAAAGGATCAGAAGAAATGAACTGAACTTCACTCCAGCCTCTTTTCTAACCCCTCCACAGTTATTTAGGCATTGTCCAGAAAGCACTTTTACACATCTGTGCTTTCACTGCCTTGAACCACGAAGACCAAGGAGGGAAAGCTGATGTTGCCACTGCAATGCAAATCAGAGCTGACTCTGGGCTCCAGTAGGAGCTCAAGTGTGTGAATGCCAACAGTGCCCTCATTCCCTTTGACTTTACGTGTTTGGATGTGCAAAATTACAGCTGAAATAACAAATGCGATGCTGCTTTCAAAAGTAAAATATCTTGTATAACTCAGCATCGGTTTTCATTTTTACCTTTAACCATTATTCCTCCTTGGCAGTAGAAGTCAGGTTCTTAATTATGTGACATTTTTCACTGTAATGTAAGGAAACAAAGATCCTTGTAAACACACTCACATTTATAACTTATTTACAGTGTGCTTTCAGAGCTCCAATAATTCATGGTGCTAAGGGTGGAAGACTCCAGCTGCAGGATTAATGCTTTGAAAAGTTATTAGCCAAACTAGGAATTTTATTAGTCAGCTTTTCATGGTAGACATGCTCTGCTGGGATTTCACTGTATCAACGCTTACTTCATGTTCTGACACTTTTTCTAACCAGCCTAAGATATTATTACTGTATTAGATGATGATTTACTCATTCTATTAAGCCCTGACACTAAATACATTTTATGCTAAATTAGGTCTTTCTTAAAAAGACTTTCTTCCTGATAGAGAAGAAAAAGAACTCTGTTCCAATTAAGAGACAAAAGTAAACCACTGCAAGATCTTAAAGATAATAAATGTATTAATTGTCCACCCTTTTCCTGAAAGAAACACTTTATTTTTGAACGTGATAAGCTGCTTTAGAGAGCAAGCTACAACAGGACCTACCATTTGTACATTCAGCCACAGAGCTCACTGCTGCAGGGAAACCCTGGTGCCTTGCTGATTTTTGTCTCTAAGGTAAAAAGCAGCAGCAGGTAACTGTTAGTTGTGCCCCTAAGGAACCAGGAGTCCTAAGCAAGACCACATTTGCCCTGCACCACAAACCCTGGGGGTTTTCATCCACACTCAGCCAAGGGTGAGGGTAGAGCTCAGCTCTGCTGTCAGGGGCAGGCAGGAGCCTGTGGGAGCACAAGAGCTTTGGGAAGTGAGGCTCCAACAGAAACACCATTTCCAACCACTCTGCTCGCCAAGGGGAGAACTCCTGACTGCCACTGGAGACTTGCCTCGGTCTGAATGGCCTGAATGTTGATCCTGCTGCTGCAGCCAGGTCAACTGGTGATAAAACTGAGCGCGTGCTCATGTGAAACCAGGAAAAAAATCACACTTCTTTGTAAATTGTTTCCCTAAGTGCCTCCTCGGATTGCACCAACTGAGCCATTCTCACGAGCCAGGTACTCCTGGTTTCCATTTCTGAGCACTGGCATGCAGACACACATTCCAGCTCATCAGAAGATATGCTAGATAATCCAGAAAGAACAGAGAGAATGCCATGGAGTGTCTGGCAAGGTGTTAATCTTCCTATCACACTAAGGGTTGGAAAGGTGGCTTTTGACACCCCACTGTGTCGCCTCTACTTTTGACAAGAGAGGTGTGACCCTGCTCCTCCCGGGGTGATGGTGTAAAACACTGCAGCCACACTGCTCCTGGAGTCAGGTGTCAGCTGCATTTCTGAGCACCTAAGGACTCGCTTCCCCTTCAGGATATTTTGCATGAACACCTCAAAAATGAAGCCAAAGAAACACCAATGTCTTGGCCTTTGCACGCTCAGATGGCACAAACTAAGGGCACGAGACCTGATGTGTACCAAGTCAGACAAGACTATCAGGGAACAGAACCACAGCACCAGCACTGAAGGACACTTAGACACTCCCCAGGGCGCCTGACTTGGTCCTCGACTCGAACAAATCAGTGCAACTCCACTGATGCACCACTTTCCCTGCCCTGTTTACTGTCTTGTGACCAAGCATCTGACAGAAACTGCTCACCTTTAATTCTGGGTTTTGGTTCATCCCCACAACCATAATACACTCTGAGGAGGTAAGCTGATACCTTCAGTCATTTATGATGAACAGAAGTCTGGTCTGCACACACAGAATTCCACCGACTGAACCGAATCGGTTTCTAAATCAATTGACTTCAATTGGAGCAGCTCCAGGCGAGGACACAGCAATTGCTTTTTTTTTTTTTTTAGGATGGCTAATATCACCTGAGCTTAACTCACTTTCAACAATGTCTGCACAAGGAGGTTGCAGTGATTTTATTAAATTGATTTAGAAACCAATTCATTCCAACCAGTCCTCTTTGTGTGTAGGCCAGGCTACAGAGCCAAGCGCCAAGTGCAGCGCTGCCAGCATCACTGCTCCCAGGAAATGAGGCAGGCACCAGCGGCAGGAAAGTTTCCTGGACAGCACCCGTGCCAGAACACAGCCAGCCAACAGGGGGGTGTTTACACCATGGTTCCTCGGGGCAGTCATGCCGTGTCACACCTTGTTACACTGCAGCCAGGCTGGGGAAAGGGGAACATGGCAATACACTGAAACACCTTGGAGCTACTGCCATTATTGCTAATTTTTATTACAACAGATGGGGAGAAAACCCCTCATCCTTCATTTTCCATTTGAAACTTTTTTCAAACATTTTGGATAAACTAAGGCCTGAAGAATTGAATGGAATTATTTTAACAGGCTCGATAAGAAATTAGTCCTTTATTTTAAACATAAAACCTAGAGCTTAGTTAATGCTGTGGTGACAGAAGAGTGAGATGATTCCCTTTCCATCCCAATCACCTACGACCAGCTAAAGGCATCTCAAGAGCAGTCCAAGATGTGCAGGGACTGCATATTCAAAGGTTTCCAAGACTAACTCCAAAGCAAAAGGCAGAATTCAAGTTTCCTGGCAGGAGGACAGTCCCTTTAGTAACAGTGACCTGAGAAATCCTTGCTATTCTGTCTCGTGCCAGGGATGTGATGTCATGGGATATAACCGTGATGCCACCGACAGGGAAACGCTTCCCACAGCAACTGGGAGCGAGTGCAGAACAGGCAGCGCTGTCCCTGCTGTCCCCCACTGCCAGGGGCAGTGAGCAGGGGGATCCCAGGGGATCCCAGGGCACCCAGTGTCAGTGCCCAGGCTGATGGGTGCTGCCAGGCCGTGCTCTGTGCTGGGGACAGGGCACACAGGGCTCCCACAGGGCACACCCTGTCTCTTGGCTCCGGAGATAGAACCAGCCCTTGTTCCTTGCTCAGGGTTCTGGCACCTCTGGCAGGTCTTTGGTTTTTATTCTTTTCAGAAAATGCAAGGATTTCTGACAAGCTGTCGGGAGAGGCTCAGAGATGAGCAGCCCTTCCCATCGTGACACTCCCCCTCTCCCCTCCCCATCCCCGTTTCTTTCCCAACATCCCTCCAGTGCAAGACGGGTCCCGGGGCTGCTCCCCTCCATCCTCCACCTCCCAGCTGAAATCCCAGGAGACTTTGTGGCTGCCAAGTGTCTCAAATGCTTAACTCACTCTCACTGCCCTCTCACTGCCTTTCAAAGATCTGATTAATTACTTAATGTTTACAAAGCACTTTGAAGATGAAAGGAACTCTCATATCAGTGCTAAGTGCCACAGTTATTTACTTTCCTGGCTTTCCTTTCTTTCTCCTGGTAGAGAGAAATTGGTGACCACCTGCATTTTGGTCTGCCAGATAAAACTGTGTTTGGTCTGTGGAACCGAGCAGCTCATGACACACACGCTCTGTGTCCTGTCAAACCAAGGAGGTGCCACCACATGAGAATGTGGTGGCTCAGACTCTTTCCAGGCAGGCACAATATTGCACTGACATGTATTTAACAACTGAACATTGCTGCTGCTTTTACAACTATTTTCTCACAGCCTTGGAGGCAGCTGGAACAATCTCAGATATGGGGATGAGTCAGGGAGGTACAGCCCAGGCATCACAAACCAAGAACAAGAAAGAAGCAAAGAGTTGTGAAAGACTAGGGAAGAACATTTAAGAGAAACTCTCAACTTCTCTCTAAACATCTCGTCCCAGGAAGGGCAGCAGTGACGTCAGAAAAAGAGACTGTAGCTGATTTATGCTGCTTCACTCTTGTTCCCTGGCAGACCAGCCTGCAATCCACACCTGAAACACCAAAGTCACAGGAACTTCTCCAGGACTGCCACGATGACTCATTTGGGAATTACACTGAGCGTCCTTCCATGGTTTTTCACAAGATTTGGTACACAGATTATGACTTTGCTTCAAACCAAGAATACTCTCTCAAATTTCAGCCTTCCTCCAAAGCTTTCCAAACGCAGGATTAAAGAGAGATACAGTCCCTGACAAAATGAAGGCTTTCCCTGAGGCTATAAATGAGAACTTGGCTTTGAGCTCCCCAGGGAGCCTGGCACAGCCACTGGCTCTCCTGGCTGTGACTGCAGGTTCCCCGAGAGCTACGGAATGAGTGGAAAAATGGCAACTTGGAATGCAGTAAACCTAGGGCAACAGGAAGTAGTGGCAGCAGACAAAGCCAGGTGCCAACAGGAGCCCTGTTCTCACATGATGAGCTGCTGCCTGCTACAGGTAAGTGTAAGGTGTGATTTGCTGCTCTTGCTGAGCTCAGCTGGAAGCACAAGCTGATCAGTTTGCTGTCCCTGCACAGGCAGTGCACACTCAGCCTGCCCAGAGCCCAAAGCCTTACCTGGCACCACACTTACACCCAGAGCTGTGCAAATACTCCACACAGTCCTTGGCTGCCTCTGACGTGTGTCACAACCCAAGGGCAGCGAGAGCACTCCAGGATAAATGCTCTTCTCAACCGGATGGAAAGCCATGTTCCAAATGAAGTTTTCAAGACTCCAGTTAAAGCTGCCTGCTGGAGGAGGGCTGGCATTTTGCACCACCAGGAGCATTTGCCTTTGCAGAAGTTCCATGCACACAGATGAAGGCAGAGCTCCACGTGCAGGAGGGCAAGGCAGCTGCAGGCACTGAGGGGCCATTGGGCTTGGCTCTGAGTGCAGAGCAGGACCTGCCCCCGGTACATGGGGTGCACGTGCAGCTGCCAGGGTGTGTTTAACTCTCTTGGCAGGATTCCATGGGGTGAGCAAGGACCCCAAAACCACGTGTAGAACCTGCCAGCTGCTCCTTTCTCTGCCTCATCCCCCAGTTATCCTTCACCACACAGTGGAAAGAGGGAGACCACCCAATACACACCAGCACAACCCACACTCTGCCTCCCCCCCTTCCCTTTGCTGCATTCCCTCTGGAGCTGTCCAGCCTTACAATCCACCCTCCGGGCACAAGAAGGAGAGAACACACGAGGGGAAGTAAAAGACACCATCTCAGTGAATGAACTGCTGCAAAATTCTGCTCTTAATAACATTAATACTAAAGGACTCCCTGGAAGAGACCATAAGAACAATTGTTTCTGAACACTTCAGAGGATGAGGCATGGCTTTCCTTTCCCCACTCCAGAGTGCTCTTTATTAACTTTTTAAATCTTTTGTTTCTAAAGTTTCATCTAAAAGGGATGTCCTATAGTGGAAGAAAACTGTTTGGTTGGGTTTTTTCATGACTAACTCTCAATGGAAATTCTCATCATTAGAAACCTGACATTACATTTAAAGAGCTGTGAGAGAAAAAGGCAGAATTAATTAGACACATTATTTTTCCTCCAGCATGTTTTAAAAATTAGCAGCTGGAGAAGGAAGGAGATGGGGCTGATCCTGCAGCCCTTACACACAAGGGCTGCTGCACTGGTGACTTTGGGAATGCAGACAGGGACAGAAGGACCAGGCCTGCAGACAGGCACAGGTCAGGCCTCTTGCCAGAGTATCCTAAACACTCTCACTCCCCATTGAAATAAACCACTGGGAACCAAAGGGGCACTTCATGGGTACTGGATTGTAAACCCCCACGTGTTTAGGCATCATTAATGATGAGGATTTTTCAGTACACAGGATTTGAAAGTTTTATGCTCCTGACATTTCCCCATTCCAGTAACCACCTCTCAAACCACGGCTGAGATTTTGATCTGAGCCTCAAAACTTGGTTGTGTTGTCTGCTCACACATATGGAAACACCTTCTATGCTTCCAAAACCATCAGATGGAGATCTCTGACTGTCATTTCATTCCCACTATTCCAGGACAGAATAGCAACTTCCTGGCTGCCTGGCTCCTGTAATCAGAGAACAACAATTCAAATTCAGGCCAAAACTGTCTTAATTATAGGTCTGGTGGGCAGAGCTCGAACTGGAGATGTGGAGTAAGTGCTCCCACTCCTCTGTAACCCAAGGAACGCTCCCTGCATCGCCTCCCCACACCTAGCACGAGGCTGCTGCAACCCTGCTTCCCTCAGCTTCCCCTAAATCTTCGTGTCAGGAATTCTTTCAGCCCAGGCAGCTCCAACTCAGCAGTCAAACACCTGACTGCCCTCACTGGGCCCCCCTCCAGGACACCCAACCCAACAGGGAGCCTTTCCACCCTGGAAACTGCTTGAAATGTTCTCAACAAGTCTACTACCCATGGACATCTTCTGGGTTTGGAGCAGCTGACAAAATTAAAACATCTCAGTAAAAAAGAGTTTACATGCAGAAGTTACAGAGGAGACAAACAAACCCAACACAAAAAAGTTTGCAACAGTCAACCACGTTGAACAAAATAAATACCCCTTGTGAAAACAATAAAAGATTAATCTCAAGTAGCCATTTCAGTGGCTGAGTCCAGCTATCTGTCAAGAAAAGAATGACAACAGCAGCAGCCATCAAATATTGTAATTATCTGGTTTTCCTCTCTCTGTTGATGCTTTCTTCCCTGATTTTGGAGAGTCACACATTTGTCTGAAATTCATATCTTGCCAATTATGAAAATGCAAAGAATTGTCATTTCAGACTTTAAACAAGTCTATTTACGCCGAGAAACGGGAAGCCAAGACTTCAGATGGTTCAGCCAGCATAAGTGCACTCACTCCAAAGGAGTAACATCATTTACACCAGCTCAGGGTGTGGGTCACCGTTTTAAATTAGGCCCTCAGTTTATTTAATATCTTCTTGCAGAGCTGTGAGACTCCAAAGCCACTCTGTCCTTACTTCTGTCTATTCACAGATAAGGCTGGTTCCTTAGAATCTCAAAACCTGCTCAGGTCTGAAGTTATTACTTCCTGCTGGGAATGTCTGAAAGGAGTTGGAATATTCATCTCTCTGAAGAGGTCTCTGGGGAATAGATCAGTGTTTTTCCTCATCAGATGCTTTCTGTGGAATTTGATAATCCATGGCATTTTCAGCATTCTGCACACAGCATTATTCTTAAGGAGTGTCTCATTATACTGCAGCTCTAAAATGTTTGGGAAGGACCAACAGACAGTTCCACCTTTACCCTGCAGACAAATTGTTTCCTCTTGGTGCCCTCACAGCAGTGAAGGTAGGATTTCTAACGAGCCGTTGAAGGGAAGCCCATCATGTGAAGTCCTCTCAGCTTTTTCACACACTGGCCATAGCTTATACCTGCCCTTCCCACAGGGTGTTTTGTGTCTTTGGTCTCACACTGGTCTGTGCTGCCCCTGAGCATCATAGAGTCGTTTCTGCAGGGAAGGCCTCCCAGAGCAGAGCCCAACCCTTGTTCCAGCACTGCCAGGGTCACCACTAACCCACATTTACAGCTGTAAGTCCCCCCATGGATGGGGATCCACCACTCCCCTGGGCAGCTGTGCCAGGGATGGACAACCCTTTCCAGCAAGAAATTTTCCCTGATATCCAACCTAAACGTCCCCTGGTGCAACTTAAAATGTGTTTGCAGCTTGAAAACAACTACAAGTTCCCACGTGCTGAAGCCCTCAAATGTTCAGGGCTCCCCAGGGTAGGTGGGACAGTAAGGAGCGGGGAGCGCTGAGGAGCAGCAGCACCACTTTCAGACAGATGTTCATCGTCTCTCTGAGAATGGTCAGAGGTGTAAATGTCTTGTCCTGCAGTCAGAGCTCAAAGAGAACCAAATCTTTGCTCACCCAAGAGCAGGAGCTGGAATGTTGCCCGAGCTGTGTCCAAAGTTTCTCACATTCTCCTGCTTCTCAGCTGTGGCAATTTGAAAGTGGCTGCACCCGAGGATTAAACTGTTTGTTATCACTTTCCACATGTTTCACCTCCATCCATATATCTCATGCTAATGACAAAACTCACCATTGTCACTTTATGCAAATCAAGGCAGTAAATGTGTTTCTTTGTGTCCTAATTGTATGATAAGTTCACCTTTTTAATGCTTTTTTCATATTCACTTTCATTTCCTTTTAGCCAATCTAACTTATTAATTAATCAGCTGTCCTGGAATATAATCCAGCCACAGTGCATTTCACTTAATGCAATTAAAACCCCCGAATGTTTTCTGGAGGGAATGTTTCTCAAATGGAATAGGTCTTCCCTCTGGGAATTGCTGAACAATTTAGAACAATGTAATCCAGAGAAGACCAGTCTCAGTGGGAGCTAATTTTGTTCCTTGATACTTTTCTGTACAGAAGCTCTTTTCTGGGCAAGACAAGATTCTGAAATCTTTACTCAGTCATTGAGCAAACCTTCCACTGAACTCATTCTCCTCAGTGCTGTTGTTTCCTCCTCAATTTACACTCCACTGAATTCCAGGAATTCAGAGGGATTTCAGTGGAATTCAGCACGTGCACCCAACCTGATTTACTGTGCCAGTCACCTCCAGCCCTCAAGTCCTGCCCTGCATCGAAACCAAGTGCTGGGTTTGAGGCAGGTATTAAAGACAACATGGAACAGACACCAGTACATTGCCTCAACTGAGGGACCACAACCAAAAGGAAATTTAAAAAAATGACGTGCATCTATCCAGACGAGCCACTGGCTGCTGGGAGGCTCAGCACAGCACAACACTAACAGCACAACTGCTTCCAAAGCTGAGATCATCCCACAAACAGATGTTGCATAGTAATAAACACCAGGATGAAACTGTCAATGCATAAGGGAAAGAAGGGAAAGACAAAAGATTGCTGCTTCCCTGTCAAGTCACTATCAGGTAGTGCATGAACTCGAGATGCAACTGTGCCAGCACAGCTCCTGGGCTGACCTGCAGGGAGGGCAGGAGCCAGCCTCCAGTGCCAAGGGCCAGACCCTGCAGGCTTTTCCCTTTTTAAATGAGTGCCTTTCCCAAGAGACAACCAAGCTTTCTGTGAAGGAGGTGAGGGTTTTTTCAATGCAGTTGGCAAAGTGGGAAGTGCAAAGGCAAAAGAGAAGACAGTGCCTGTGTGTCTGAGCTGCTCCAGGTTTCCCAGGGCAATCCAGCAGGCCCTGTCAGTGGTGAGCCCAAGGGAGTGCTCTGGCCCCTGGGCACAGCTGTCCTGTGGCAGAGCACAGGCTCCTGGTAAAGCATCAACTCCCTCTGCCACCTCATACAAACACTCCTCTGGAAACAAAGAGGGCTTGGATCTCCTGTAGGCAAACCACTGAGGTCCCCAAATCCTGCTCTGCTACAAGGGAACAAACCTGCAACAACAGCTGCTCCCAACAGCTTTGTTACAAATTTATGAAGTGGAAGTCCTGACAGAGAAACTCAAGATGAAGTAAACTCCCTTACTCTGTCAAGTGCACATTTTTCTCATTATTCAACACTTAACAGGGATGACAGCCAAGATTATATAGTCACTCATCTTCTGTGCCATTATACCTTCTGCATGATTGCTTCAAATTAAATCTAACAGTCAATGAAATAGTCAATATTTAATTTACCCATTGCAGGTGGCGATTTAGCTCCAGTTACAATATCATTTAATGGCAGAAGTATTGGTATTTATCACTTTTTATGAGTCTTCAGAAGATATGGGGTTCCTTCATCAGGCAAAATGTCCATGCAGCTTTGAGTCATATGTCACTCTTGGAGTGTGGATTCTGAACTCCAGGGCCTGCTCCTTTTCCCTGCTCTTCTGGGGGCTCCTGACCAGTGAAGACACATGAGGGGCCTGTGTGAGTCTCCAGAGATCCAGTACGGTGGACTGACAGCACCTACCCTTCTGTTCTTGTATGAGCATCCTCTGCACTGGTTAGAGGAGCAGAACATTTGGATTTAGGAGAACCCGATACACCAGTGACAGTCCAGGGCACTCAGGGTTAATTCCCACTCCCTTGACCTCGCTGGCTTACTTACATAAAAGCCATTACACAAGCAGGGGGAGTCCAACCAGAAACATTTTGGTGACATTCATTCCTGACCTTTGGACCACGCAAGAGTTCACCAGCTGGAGACAGATCATTTTCTCCCTGTTTCTAGGGGAGAAAACAAGCAGTGATGTTATTGCTCCCTGTTAATGATCACACCACAGTCTTCTGCTTTTTGTTAGCACTTTTTTGGGTGAACAAAAATAGGCACTTCAGCTCCCTGATGACAGACTTGATGCTGAAAACCTTTCCCCCTTAGAAATGGGACTTCACATAGCAGCAGTTACTGCAGTATAGGAAATGTCATCACACCTCATGGACAGTTCGGCTCTTGCTTGAAGGTCAGAAATTAGAAAGAAAAGGCGCCACCAGGCTGAGCATTCAAGTTTCCCTCTTCTCCTTGTGCTGGGAGGGGACTCGGGCCCAGCCTGCCTTAGTCCCACACACCTCAAAGGAGCACTCGCCTGCATGAAGACCAGCACTGAAGTGACTCCCGGGGGGAAGGGAGGGAAGGAGTCTCTGCAGGAGGGGGAGGCCGGTGAAAGTTGACCCAAAACATGAGCAGAGGGGCACAAAGAGCTCGGCTCTCTCCCTGCCCCGAGAGCTGCAGGAGCTCATCGGTGCTTTGGGGCCAAGGAGCTTTGCGGGGGCTGCCTCAGGAAGGGTTCTACCACCCCCTAGTCCGCAGCCAAGCGCAGCTGCGCTGTTCCAGTCGCGGCAGTGCGTTATGTCCCCCGGCAGGGCCCCGCACATCCCTCCCTCCGCGCTCCCAGCAGCCGCTGGCAGCCAAGGCTCCCCAGCCCAGATGCGACCACACGGGAAAGTGTCCCCTCCCCCCGCCTGCGAAGCCCGCACCAGCTCAGCCCGAAGGCCACAGTACAGCCTGTGCAATTACACAGTTGATACAGAAAGTTTCGCAAAATGCGCTTTTGTTTCCTCTCAGTGATTTAGTGAAAAATCTGCTTTGGGATTAATTTGGGTAACAATCTGCTTTGCTAATCATGTGTTTGCACATGCTTGTTTGAAAATGCATGTGTTGTGTATGTCACCACAGAGCACACAGTTATACTTTGCTTTCTGTTAATGTGGAAAGATCTGGTTGAAAAACAGGCATATTTCACAAAAATATCTCTGAAATTTTGTCCCTGTTTTCCATCACAAACACTTCCATTGGTTGAGCCTGTCACAGGCATCTGTGCAAAACAAAAAACTTCTCTAGCTTTCATTTCGAAATTTCTCACTACTTTAAATTTCTGAACCAGACCGAAAGTATTTCTAATCTTTGTTAAATTGACATAACAGAACAATAAGCCTGATACTACAAAGATTTTTATGCTTCACAACACCAGGGAATTCTAATAGTTTTTATGGTGCATTGAATTTCCAGGTCTAAACACAGACTGATTATCNGGCTTTTGTAGCCATATGCTCATCCTCATAAAGCTGCACAGTCAATTAATGAGTGGAGTCATTTCATATTTGTAGCTCTTTGAAAATAACATCGTGCGCACAGCTGAGGAGCCCTCGTCCTGCTCAGAGCCCGGTTGTTAGCCCCGTGCCCTTTGAATGCAGTCCCTGCAGATGCCGGGCCCTCGTTTGCAGGCGCTCGTGTCAAGGATGCCATGGGAAAGCCCCGCTGACAGCGGGGAGCCCGAGCGGATCTGTGCCCGGGCGCCGCGGGGAGCTCTGCCTCCTCCTCAGCAGCAGCACGAAATCCCTGCCTCCCCCCGGCTCCAAGGGGCGGCAGCAATAAATCAGGGTCCCAAGCCCGCTGAGCCCCGGGGGTGACCCGGCAAACCCCCTGCTCATGGCCATGGGAAGGGGCAGCAGGAGGTGCCCCACACCTGGGTGTCTGGGTACAAGCACTGCTCCAGGGATTTGTAGGTCAGGTGATGATTCAGCGAGGGTTTCCTCTACATTTACCAGCGTGCATTTGAAGCCTGACCCTGTGCTGGCCCACGGGTTGTCTGGGGGTTTATAGTCACCGTACCTCTGGCCCACTTCTGTCACCCCAAACTGGTCCGAGATGCTTTCCAAATGGTCCTGCTGCCACACAAATCTCTCAGCAAGTCCGTGAGAACTCCACAGAAGTGTAGCAGGTGGAAAAATTGCACTTTGAGGCTCATGAGCTCTAATTTATCAGCCAGCTCTTCCGAGCCTCCAGCCACAGATAACAAGAAAAGCCCCACTGGGAGGAGAGCACAGGTCTCCAGGCAGGAATGGTGTGCCTCTGCTTGGGAAAAGCACGAGGGCTGGGAAAGCAGCAGCAATAACCTGCTCCCCCAGCGAGAGGCCGTGTGCCTTGGGAGGGTCAATCACACACAGGCTCAGCTCCTCCACTTGCTCTGCCCCCGCCTCTGCCATCCACCACCACAGCCTGGGGATGCCTGGCAGAGCCCAGAGAGCACTAGAAAGGACTCCTGACCACCTGCCAGCCCGTCAGAAAGGCAGACCCCTCACAAGGGTCTGCGGCAGATTTTCAGACAGGCTTCACATCCCCGGCACTGAGCTGCTTGGAAAATCCAACAATCATCTTCCAGCGAGAGCTTTGGAAAGTCTGGCTGTAAATCCACACTCCACTCCTTTTGTTTCATTAATTGGCTGGGGGGGGGTAATTTCTTCTCTCCCTTTCTGCCCTCAAGTGTCATCCTGCACTGAAGGCAGCTGGTCTGGGCTGGTGCTCTGGGCACAGCCAGACCTGCTGCCCGTGGTGATCCACGCTTAGGAACACACTCTGAGTTATCCCCAGCCTCCCACAGAAATATGCCTCCAAAATTATCCCAAGCCCAAGCAGGCGAATAATTGCCTGAATTTAAATAAAGGCATTGCTACGGCCCATCCCAGAGACAGTACAAAAACATCCTCTCTGGCTCAGCAGGTCCCTGAGGCCCAAAGTGTGGGAGGCTGAGGAGGATTCCCCTGTTTGCCTGCCCCAGTCTAATGCCCTTCCCTTGTTCCTCTTAGGGGCCACTCCATTATCAGAGATGGGTGGCTTGGTCACTCTGAATGTCTTACAAATTCTCTTGCTTTTAAGAAGCCAATACCACTTGAAAGCAAGGATTGAAAAATTTCACTCCCAATACTGTTTCAGCTTCCCGTCCCCAGAATAAACCCCACCAACTGGGCAGGGACATGCCAAACTCTGACACCGGGTTCCCACCTCCCTGGCACAGCAGGAATCCCTAACCCTGGCTTTCCAAGATTTCCTGGCATTTCCAGAGCACGAGGGACTGCAGACACTACCAAGAGAACTCTGCAAATTACATCTTAAAAGAAGTTTGTTTCTCCAAACATCCCGGGCAAAGATAGCAAGCTGGGCCCAGCAAATTGCTGTGGCTGTGACTGCAATTTGAAAACAAAAAGCTTCAGCTTGTCTTCTCAATAACTTACTTCCACTTCAGGGAAATCTGAAGAATAGACAACACTTCAAAGTTGTTTCAGGATTTTAGAAACTTTTCTTTCCCTCCAAAAGAATCTTATCACCTATACCACTTTCAAAGAAACCATTACAGGGGCTGTGAAGGTACAAGCTGATGTGGAGATTAAATTTTAACGAGTAATTAGGTGCTTGTCCTCTCTTTGATTTCACTGAGAGTTAAAAGCTACCATACACCTAAAAAACCTCACACCCCAATCTTGCAGTGGTATATAAAAAGCAACGCTGGCGGCTCCAAACATTCAGAACCTCAAGACTAAGGCTCCTTCCCACACATTCAGGAACAGAAATGAGCTTGAAAACTGCAAGATATGAGCAAAATAGTTACAGGAGGGCTCCTGTGAGTGAGCTTGAGCTTCTCTCCACCATAGGGTGAGTTAAAAACTTTTCATTGTTTAGAATGAAAGTTTAACATTTGCTCACAAAAGCTGAGCCTTAGTCTGAAAAGTATTCACTGCTGTGAGACCTGAGATAAAACCATGAGGGCTGCCAGCAGCCTGAGCCCCAGAGAAGCAGCACTTTAAATCAGCAGTCTGGCCTGGCCTTGACACCTGGCTTAAATACAAGCAGCAGAATGTGTGTTTCATCTCTCTGGACACAGAATCACAGAACCATTAAGGCGGGAGAGACCTTTAAGCTCATTCAGTCCAACCATACGCTCAGCACCACCACTGCAATCCCCAAACATATCACCCAAAATATGGTGGGACAACCAGGGGTGTCTCTCCCAGAGACTCCTGGAGTTGCAGCAGCAGGATCTCTGCTCTCCCATCAGCCCAGGCCAGAGGGACACTTGCTGGGCACACAGCCATGTCCAAAGTAAATGTGACTTTCCCACTAATTCGCTTCAACGACCAACAGATCTTACACTGGAACAGAACTAGAAAGTGAAATAAAACCCCCAGGAAAGTCCTGCCAACGTCTGTAAACAACAGGAGGAAAACCAAGGGGGAAATGTCTGTTGGGTGTGCCCAGTGAGAAGCCCAGCAGCACCCTGGGCTGTGCCACACGCCACGGGGGGACCCCTCCACATCAGTGAGGCTGAGCAGTGAACCATGGCACCACTGGTCCTGCTGCTGCTCCTGCCAACAACTGGGATTAGAGACGCTCCCTTCTGGACTTGGCCCTGGAAGCCCCGAGAGAAGCCAAAGCTGATGCTGCCCTCACCCAGCCCAGCCTCCTGCTCGTGCCCCGATGTCACACGGGGCTCCCTGGTGACCCTGCGACTCGTGCCAGCAGGACACGGGGCAACCGCCCCACAGGAGCATCTCCAGAGCCAACCTGCACATTGAGGCAGGCAGAGAGGCTAAACTCCGTGTGATTAACCAGCACAACAAACTCTAATGACCAAGGAGCTCGGGCCACTATTTGCCAGTGCCTGCTGCTGAGTTGATCAGAATACAGAACTCTTTGTGCAGGGAGGAGATAGTCTGTTATCACACTGCAGCTTGTCTTTCACACCACATGCACCACTTACTACACAACTGAAGCACAGCTTAGCAATTTTATTCAGCCGGTCTGCCACAAAAACTCAATTTAAAAACTGCGTTATTGTAACTTGTGGATATGGATCCCATTAACCAGGTCCTTGTCACTTCATATAAGAACCGTTTCTTCACATTTAAGGTACAATTTTAGTAGGAGCTTTTCTTGCCCCCCTTCTCTCTCCCGTGTTATCTCAATCTGACTAAAGTTTCTCCATCTGCTTTGCTGTACTTTTGTCATCCCTCTGGCATTTTAAGACGGGAGGTTCATTTTCAGGAGCCTGTTTGCTCACTGGAGGGGCACGTCCTTGCTTAATATGAAGTGAAGCAGGGAGTAATCCCTTCAGGTGCCATGGAAGGCGTTTAAAGACACTTTGTTGCTTTCCAAGACTCTCTCTCCACTACCCAACAGTACAGCATAAACACTAAATAGAAGCCTCAAAAACTGGCTTTTGAAGGTTCTCAGGTAGGCAGATCATTTCAAGCCAGCAGAAGGTGAGACACAAACGTCCTTTAGAATCGGGGCTGCTCTGTGAGACGGTCAGCACAGCACCCTGTCACCTCTGCTCCACCATCACCTTCCCATCGGGCTGGGCATTTCAGTAGGAACCAAAGCTCAGCTCCATCACGTTGGCATTCTTACAGCATCTGCAGCAGACTAAAAGCCATGGAGCAACACGAGTATTTCTTTGTGTTACAGGATTCCAGCTGCAAGCTGCATTGGTATGGGGAATGCCTCATTCATCCTGATACACTGTCTAGGAAAACCAGGCTGATAAGAAATCAATTTGAAGTCAATAATATTCACTCTCGCTGCTGTTTGCTTCTGTTTCCCTCCGTCCAGGCACTGACAGGTGAGTTTCCAGTTGCAGACATGTTGTCAGAGTGCTGCTGGGCACTGGAATGTGGTGCCAGGGCCTTGTGAAGACACAGCAATGGCTTGTTTCTCCCAGCTTCGTTAGAAAGAGTGAGATGTAAGGGCCAAGCAAGGCCTTGACTCTAAACATTTGCTCACTTGGAAAGGATTTGACTAATGTCTACCCACAGTGTGTCACTTGTGCTCATTTTTGAGGACTTGCACAGCTCAAGAAGGAATTGTAAGACCTGACTTCTCTCCCCTAGCACTTGTTTTGCATGGGTGAAATGACTGTTGTCAACGGGACCATTTCTAATTTAATTAAAACTGAAACCAGATCCACGTGCTATGCTATGGTCCTAAGACACTGTGCTTAAGCAGTGAAGAGGTCACATGTGGTGAGTGGCAAGCTACAAAGAAAGCAAAGCCAATTGCCAATGGTCAAAGTTCAGGAAATCCTGTTTGTATATACTTTTTATTGCTGAAGGTACCAAAGCTCTCCTGAAGGATGTGCACTGACCTTGGACCAACGACTCTGAGGTCCTGAATTCACCAGAACACAGCTGGGGTTGTATTTGCCACAGCATCACAGCCAACACAGCCAAGGCTCTCCCAGATGTGTAACACAGCCAAGTCCAGAGCTGCCAGCGGGACTGTGCCTCAACCAAAAGCCCTCCTGAGAGGAGAGCAAAATGGCAGCAGACACTGCCTGCTGTGACACTGTCCCAGGGAACCCCTGCCTGCTGGGAGCTTTGGTCCCTCCCAAACTAACTTGGTGCTTCCCACCCTTGGGCTCCCTCTAGAACACCGACACTCTGAATGACCAGCCAAGGCCCTATGCTGCTGCTGGAGGTGATGGGAATGCCCACAAGGAAAAAGCCATAAGGCTGCAAGGAAGAACCCGGGAGTCCTGGCTCCCACCCCTACACTCCCCTCATCAGACACCATTTTCCACGAGCAGTTGCCACCACAGGATTTAAAGCACTCCAGCTGCAGGGCAACAGGCACAAGCCCTGGTCAGAGGGAGGGCAATCAGTTCACAGCAAACCAGGGCACCTCTGCAGCTCACAGCAAGGCCATGGTCTCTCAACCTGGTCATTGCACTTCCTTCACCTTTAAAAGGTAATTTTATACGGGATCACTAAGGAAGAATAATATCCTGTGGAGTAGAACTTGTAAGGGGCAAGGTTATCTACCCCAATACAGCTTCAAGCCAACCAGACTCCTCACCTCCTGGAGTAGCACAGCTCACACTGCTGGCACAATTCCTCACAGTCCATAAAAACTCCTGCAGGAGTTGACCATCACAATGGAGGATCAAGGCCTTCAGTGTACCTGCTTAAGTCCTTCCACTGCTCATCTTCTGGGAATAAACTGCACATCCCAAGTGGCAATTAATAGTGATACATGTATATAGTTGTTTTACTCCACACAGCTCCTTAGCAAAGTGATTCATGCTGAAAAAAATATTCCTCTTCTTGAACTTCATTTTATCATTCGATTACCATCAGTATGTGAGATTAAATATCTTCTCAAAAGAAAAAGACATTGTAGTGCTTTTGAAAAGAAACTTTCAGACTCTCATGCTCTAAAAGACAATATTTGAGCACAAATACTCCTTTTTGCAAAGTAAGAACTGCTTTGATCTCTTATGCTGCAGTTAATTGATGCATTTTGGCATGTCAGAGCGCCCCGGGGGGAGGGGGGGACAAAAAACAAACGACAACCAGCTAGAACTTCTAACAAATGCCAAAGAAAACCATTTCCCCTTCCACATCCTGTACTTATTCTTTCCACACTGGTCCTGAAAACAAAAGCCCAATTTTCAAGGCAAAGGACACCTAGGGGGACTTTATAGGCCAAGTATTTATCTTCTCAAAGCCCCCTTTCACAACATTAAACCAACGGGTAATGTTAATGAAGCCATTCAAACCCCCCTCCACATCGATCCCCCGCATTAAAGCACTACAACGACAAACCATCGGTCCGTTCCACTGATCTTTACCCAGGCACACAAAAAGGCTGAGTCCCGATGCACAGCTGGCTGAGACTCCTATTTCCTCCCCATGTAAGAACTGCAGGGCCGGAGCCTCAGCGAGCCAACAAAGTTCCCTTCGGGAAGCTCATAATATGCAGGCTCAGGCTCCTGGAGGGAAGGTGCAGCAGAAATCAGACAAAAGAGCTACTGCTAAGGCAGAGATACTCTGCTGTTGTTGTATGTATTTAGCAGTTCCACCCCAGCTTGTCCACATCGAGACAGTCTAGAGGCAGAGCCCAGTTTTACCCAGCTCGGTGCAGAGGGCAGTTAAGACAATACACAAAAATGTTGCCTTTTATAGAGAGTTACATATTCCTTTCAATGGGATGCTGGCGAAGGGAAGGAGAGGCGAGTCCCAGACGGGAATGAAGCAGGGCTGTGCTTGGGAAGATGCACCTTCCATGCAGGAAGCTCAAGGATGGCCTGTGACCACCGGGGTGCTGCTGCACTGGCCTGATTTACTACGGCTTCTGCTTCAAGTGGTCGTCAAAGCAAGTTCAGGCACGGTTCATCATTATTATTTCATCAATTAAATGCACTATGCTCAGCTGGCAGCCAGTGAAGTAGGCTGTCACAGATGCATCCAAATCCAGGTCAAAGGGGGTCTTTGTTCTTCAAAAAAAAAAAAAACCAAACAAAAAATCCACTGTGGAATGAGATGTTCCATACTAATCAAAACAGAAATGGTGGAAAAAGCAAAACCTTAAGATGTAGCAGAAGTTGACCAAGGGGAAAAAATACCATACTTTTGTCTCTCTTGTTATTCACTGGAAACACTTCATCTTCATAGGTTCAATGAAACTTCCATTAGGCAAAAATTCCATACTCGGCACGGCTTCAGCAAAATGCCCTTGCTGCAAAAGGCTTGGGAAAATCCCAGGCATTGGAGGAATTTTTTTCTTCTCCAGAAATGTCATTGTTCCGTTTTGAATGCAGGAGACAAAGGCCCCATCCTGCCCCGCCACTGCAATGGCCTCGGAGCCTCCGGGGAATCCGCAGGCTCTGCTCGCAGCTTTGCTCTCGCGGGGGTTTTCTGCTCCTCCCAAGGAGCCACCCACGGAATTCCTTCCCCAGCCGTGGCACCACAACGCCAGGGCGCCTGGGCACTGCTGCTGCTTTCCAAGCACTCCTTTCCTCGGCTCTGGCATCTGTGGGCACGACCTGCTCCGTGCCGAGGCTCAGCGCGGCTCGGAACCTTCAGAGTCACGGTGGAGCCTGCTGCAAGTGTTTGAGGCATCAGATGGACCGCGGACACTTTTAACGGAGGTTAGGGCGCTTTCTCCCTCAGTTCTCTCAGCTCGTACCGTGGATATTCTCATTTGTCCGACCTCGTTATACAGGTGGCTTTATACAGCACTGATCGCAGAGGGGGGTGACAAATGCGCTTCCCTTTGGAGGTTGTCAGCGCGGGGATTCAGGCGCCCTGCGCCCCGGGAGGGTCTCAGCTCAGGGCTGGGTGATGCCCCTCAGGAACAGCCCGGCCCATTTCCACACCCGCCGCAGCACAAAGGCCCTGCCCTGCATTCCCCAGGAGGCGCCTTGTTTGTTTGTCCCCGAGTGGTAAAATAATCAATAGCGAAAACGGCAATAATCGATAACGCTTCCAAACCTAACGAGAAGCCATTCTCCACTCATACCGAACTGTCAGCGTCATTAATAAAAGCATAGGGTGCTCTGATCTTGCTCCCTTTTCAATCAATTCATTTCAGCGGGCGCAGTCCGAGTTGTTCTGCCCATAACGTTGTTGTCCACCCTTTATTTCTGACATGGCATCCTGTGCCTTGGCTCTGCTCCCTCCGGGAGCTGTGTGCTCACAGAACCCTGAGCTGCCCTGGGCACCCCCCACCGCCGCGGGGAAAGCAGTGTGTGCTCCAAGAACTTGGGTGGGAGCCCCTTCTGTGCGAGAGTCCCAGAGCATTTGCCCGGGAAGTGCCCCACTGAAGCTGGGCTCACCCACCCTCAGCAGCATTCCCGACAGAACAAGGCCTTGCCCAACACCACCAATGGAACACAACGCTGTATTTCACTTGGCACCTACAACAATCATCTGCTCCAACCACCCAAGCAAGCACTTCAGGGCTGAGCAAGCTGTGAAGGGCACTGCCCAGAGGAGTGTCCCTGTCCTTGGGCCACCGTGGTGCTGCTGGGCAGCTGACCCCGAGCCCAAACAAGTGGCCCTGTACCTCCAGAGGCACTGAAATCACAGCATCCTGCCTGTTCCTCTTCCTGACACAGGAACCACAGCCATCACTGCCCAAACATCCCACATCCCACGGCTCAGCTGAGTCCAGCCTGCTGGCACAAGGCACTCGTTTTCCTCACAAGAAACCAAACCTCAGGAATCAATAGGATGGACAGGATAGCTTGGCTTCCCCAAGCTTTGAAGCTTACAGGGCAGCAGCTCTTTTAAAATGACTACTAATCCTTCAGGAACAGCAGTAAGGAACATTGCCCTGAGAACAGGGGGTCTCCACTAAGCTCACCAGAGCAGCATTCCAGAGAGGCCCTTCAGGACAAGCCACGCTCATTAACACACCCCACAGCACCCAAGGCTTCACTGGAGCTTCAGGGCTGGCACTTCCCAACTGCAAGTAACACGGCTCGTTTTTCTCCATTTAAAATTCATTTTATTATTCGTGTAAAAATATATTACCACCCTTGTCTCGAAGGCAGTTCATTACAAAAGCACCTCTCTGCATTATGTCAGATCCTAATCACCCTGCGTGCTCATTCTGATGACAAATTAAGGTAACTTAAGACTGTGAAACCTTGGGGCTGCATATGTCATTTTGTGTTTCTGTAAAGGGGGAGAAGCTGGAGCTGTGACTGGCATCCATACAAGTGCCACACCACTTAAGCAGAACAACAGAGTACTGATTTTGTGCTCCCATTACTGGTGTTAAAATGCCACACACGAGGCCGTAGCGTCTTGTACTAAAATTTTAGCACATTGTATGACATAAGAACAGGCCACCCCTTCTCTGTCCAGAACTGAGAGCACAAACACAAAATAAGAAAGGACAAAAGCCCCCTGTGCTTTGAAACAAAGCAGAACAATCCAAACTCGTGCTCCAAACAGAGCACAGCTGTATGGCCAAGGGCAGACGCTGCTCGAATGAGGGGGTGAGAACATCCACACGGTTTAATTTTGCAATTCCGTATTAAAACATGCTTGGGATGCCTCCAAACATTCTTTTTTTGACTCTACTTCTGCGGATGCACAATAGCTGGGATCATTCCAACCACCCTGCACCGTTGTAATGAGCTTGAAATATGCACGAGGTTATTGCACACACGAACCCGAACTGCAAAATACAAACACAATTAATCTGCATGAACACACTGAACTTGGTGACATTTCCCAGACACCACAACCTTTAGCATTAGTTCAGTAGCTGTATACATGCACTCAAGAGAGGAAAGGACTATAAAATAAGTATCTTGTCAGTGTCTCATTTCAGTTTTCCCTAGAAAAAGAAATACCTGCTGGCTCAGAGTTCAACTGCTCCGTGATAACCATGCAAATGAGAGTCTCAAATCAGAATATACTGTGTTTTGTCCAATTGCCCAAACCCCTCACATATCCTTTTCTAACAAAAATGAATCATCTAGTGTCCATTAATTTTGCAAAGGTAAAACAAAATTGAAGCTCAATTTAAAAAAGAGCTGTTCCAATCTTTTAGAAGCAGCACACTTACATATGCAAACTGCAGTGCTGCACAGTAAACACAGAAGAACTGGAATTAAAATACACATTAAATGTTCAACAAAATGGCTTCAAAGAAGCAACTCCTGCCTCCAGGATGAGGATATTTAGGTAACTGTACTTAGTCAGGGACTTTGTGGGCTCTTAGCTCGGTTATTCATGATGAAAAGAAGGCAAAGTCATAAAATGGCATTAAAGGCACATTATCTGCCAATACAGCCTGCTACAAACGTGATTCTTACTTGTAGAGCATCAGCTTGAACCAGAAACCCATTTGAAATCCCGAGGTTTGTTTCATTAGTGTTTGTTCTGGCCTGGGTCAGTGATTCCTGCATCCCTTTTGCTTNGGAGAGCTTTCCTGAAGACAGCTCCAATTAAAGACTCATTCAAAAGTGCCTCTTATTTACCAGAGACGTCTCTTGGATATAAACCAACAGCTCTTTTTATTTTTTTTAAGTAGCTCAAGTGTATTCGGCTATCAGTCTTCCATATCCTCATGTAAATACATGTTTTTACTATTTTTTTGTTATTTATATGTTTCCAGGCCTCCAGTTAGATTCTTTTTCCAGAGAGCTGGAAACTGAGGCTGAGGCTTTGTCAAGACAGATCTCTGGTTAGACTGACCCTGCTCGCTCTGAGAGTACTTCTGATACACAATAAACACCTCAAGGCTGACAGTCCTGTGTGGGCTGCCAAGCAAGGACACAGATCAGGGAGACTCTATACACAATAATAGGGGCTTACCCACTGCATCTCGATTTTGGGCCTACAGAAGAGTTTTCTAAACCCTCAAGGATGCCCCCTAACCAGAACAGGCACATGAGCAGCTTGGGGAGAGCAGGGTTGGGCTGCAGGGAGGGCTCCTAACCAGCCTGTCAGGCCATGGCTCTACCTTGCTCTCCCTGCTGGGACCATTCAGAGAAGCTGGATGAGGGCTCTGAGCCTTTCTGCCACTATACAAAAGCAATATCTCTTAGAGCTTCATTAGGCTGTGCCAGGACTGGATAATCTTAATGAAACAAGACTTACGTAGGAAAAGATCCCTAGTGACTACGCGCACTCTGATACAACTCTGGAAAGGTTAGAGAGCCTCAAGTAGGATCGTGAAGCTGAGCTGGAGCCCTTTGTCCCCAGTGCCCAGAGGAAGAGGAGGGAGCAGTGTGCCCCCTCCCCAGTGACACCGGGGTTACTGTCACTTTAACAGCTCCTACGGCAGTGCTATTATCATTCAAGGCTCCTTAGCAGCCGAGTGCAAATATTGTGACTGGCTGACCACCTAGAGTAACCATTGCCCAACTGTGTAGGGTATTTGTGTTTCATATGGAGGGCTGTTGCTGTCACCAGGCTATAAAAACCAAAGTGGCATTCCCATCCCTGCTGAGGCTGTGCACAAGGCTGACAGGGACGGAGCCTGGCGCCCTGCCTGGTGTGCACCGCGCACCAGGTCTGACTGTGCAGCCGGGGCAGAGCTTCCCCAGCAGCTGCCAACGTGGCAGCCAGTGGAATAAAGAGGGGAGCAGCAAACAGGGACTGGGCAAAACAGAGGGAGCCCCACAATGATCTTGGGGCTGCCTCACTCGACAGGATCCCAGCTGGAACTCCAACAGGTGTGGGACTCTTTCAGGTGGGAATCATCCCTACACAAGGACCCTTTGAGGATGGGCCCCCACCAGGTCTTGTCTACAACTGACACTGCCAGGGAGAACCTGGGACAATACACAGCCCCCAGTCAGGTGCTCAAAGAGGAGCTGTAGGTTCTTATTTTCCTAGACAGATCCACCAACTGAGTTTTACCTGACACTGGTTAACTCTTGCGACCTTACCCTGGGACTGAGGCAGTGCTGTGCTCCCCTCTGACACAAAACTACACCTCCCAGAGTGGCCAGGGGTTCCACTGACAGAGCAGGGGAAAGGGTTGGGCACTCCTGAAAATACATCCACTCATCTCTGCCTCCTGCTGGGAGATCACAAAGTTCAGAGCAGGAGAGGCTCAGTGCCTGCAATGACCCCTCTTTCTCCACCTACTCCTTTAACAGAAGCACTGCAAAGCTGCCCTCCACATGCAGAGGTCCTGTACCACCACTAAATGCTGAAATACTGCAAAGGCTTGTGTCAAATTGATGCCAAAGTTAAATGCACTGACTCACATCAGAGGCAAACCTGACCACTGCCATTAACTAAGCTCTGCTCACAAAGGAGGTGGACTGCTGCAGCTTCAACTTCTTACAGAACAAAGGAAGCAGAACGTTCTGTAAATGAATGCACAGGACAGTATAGGATCCGTTATATACAATGCATAGGGATAGATGGCAGGATCACAAACTGTATCATGGGCACGTGCACGCCTGTGGAACACCTTCCCTTACTGACAGCACTTCCATTTTCAGGAACTTGCTCTGCAGGAGGAAAAGGGCACCCAGGCAGGGAGAGAGCTGGACTGAAACAGGGAGGAGAATGTGCACCCTGGGTTTCTGTAATGGATTATGGGCTCTGCCACAAACACTTGTTTTCACTGCACTGTTTCCAGCCTGCCTTTCCCGAGCACTAAATGCATCAACACGGACAAAGTTAAGAGCCCTCAACAGCCACACTAATTAATTCTTTCAGTGATGTTAAATCCTAAATCAGATTTTGCAAATTGCTACTTGGATCACTTTTGCTGGTACCAAACAAACTGAATTATTCATAACAATGGCACTAATCAAGTCCTGCCAAGCCCAGTGACCCCCTGCTCTCGCCTGGTCACTGGGAAACAGGGAGAGAGCAGGAGGCTGCAAGGTGAAAGTTGAAGAGGTCCAGGAGGATACTGCAGCCAGAGATGCTTTATGAGGCCACACTGTGCTAGGAAAGCAAGGCAGCAGATCTGCTGTCCTACGAAAGGAGGGGGAATTTGCACAAGCTTCCAGTGCACAACTTGCAGAGAGGAACTGCTCAGGAGTAATAGATACAAACACAGCCAAGCCATATTTCACAAGTGGCTTCACAAAGCCACATCTTGGGGGAATATAGCTGGGTTCTCACAGCCTCGGGCACAACTGCATTATGGGGTTCCCAATACCAAGCAGAGCAGCTAGCAGCTCCAAAACCAGTGCCCACTGCAGTACTCCCCACCTGTGAGCAGCAGCTCCCAGAGGGTCAGGCACTTCCCAGGGCTTCCCATCTGCACACAGACAAAGCTGCAGCGACCACACACTCCACTCAATGTCCTCATCCAGCTGCACACACACACACACACACACACCATGACACACCTGCACCGCCTCAGGGGACCTAAAACATGGGACACTGGCTATCAAACACCACCACAAAGTACAAGAGAAAGAAAAATGGCTCTTGGCAACACAGGCACTGCTCCATTCCACCCAGAAGGGCACCTGAAATCAGTATTTCCTGACTATGACAGCCACTGAAGTTCAACGGGGAGAGTATTATATAGTGAACACCACAAAGAATGTTTTATATAAAGATTAGACCTAGTAAGACACTTGTCATACATTCCACAACTGCCCCATGATTTTTCCAAACAGATTTATTGAGGGTGACCAGCTGAATAAAATACAGTGTGACCTGCAATGCTCCAGTTAAAGAAACATTGTCAGCTTCAAAAACCACCAAATTTACTTGATCTACTATAGCTACAAATGGTGACTGACTGTTACAACCAAACTACAGCAGCAAAGAGAATACTTTAATTTTTTGAAGTGAGCTTCACTGTACATTTGACAGCAACTTGTGCCTACATGGGTTCAGAGTTTTGCTTTTCATGAGCTGTCTCAGGCAGCAGCTATCCGGGGTTGTTATGCTCACATTCACTTACTTCCTCTTGGCAAAAGACTCTTAGGAGCATCACTGGGGATGCAGAATAAAGCTTTTACAATTTAAAATTACATATTTTAAAATAACTCAGTTGGGGCCTCTATTTTCAGGACGTTCTCTAAGTCCGTTTCAAAGACTTAAAATTTTGCAGGAAGGCTCAAGCTGGTGCTCACACAGGGATTACATACACACATGTGTATATATACATATACATATATATATATATATATATACAGAGGTCCTGAGTCAGAGGGACTGCCTCTGGCCAGGTGCCCAAGAGCAGCTGCAGCTGTGAAGGTGGGCTCTGGGCTGGTTTGGCTTCTCCAGGCTGTGTGCCAGCTCTGTGCAGTGAGTACAGCAGGGCACGGCAGGCCCCCACTGACACCTTCTCAGCAGTGCAGGAAGCCGAGGAAAGGGGTTTTAAAAACAGCTTTTAATAGCTTGGTATAAAGCTGGCCTGATTTAATTTTTTAGGCATGTCTCTAATTTTTTTTTCATTAATGAAAATTCTTGCTCTCAGGTTTCATAGCTCTCAAAGAAACAGTTGCCAGCATTGATCGCTATAAATGTACGCTGTCAGCATGATACCATTATCACCTTTTCTTAAATTAATATCAGGTAGTTTACTCCATCTCAAGCATATATCCTGAGACAATCAGTTTAATGGCCTCTGCAGGGCCCTGCCAGAATCAAGACAGATAGAGCACGACAGCCAGAAGGTTACCTTATGTCTCTTCTAAGGCATCATTTTACGTTACCTCTAATTCTGCAAATCCAATTTTTCCATATTCGAAGCCCCTCGTAACATGATTTATATCACCCACCCTTTTTCTCCTTCACTTAAACTTCCTGTTTCAGCTGACCAACAAATACTCCTGGCAATAAAGGAGCCTTCCACAATTCCAGCAAAGGAAGTTTGCTGTGGACTGCTGTCCTGGTGCTGTAGTTTACGTACGAATGCTCCAAGGAATCCATGCATCCCCAGATGGCTCTCACTCCTTATGTCAGCCAGCTCCCTAAAACCTGCAAGACTGCAAGGAAAGGATTCTGTTTGCACTGGGAAGATGCAGGACAGCTCATATACTGTTTAAAGACATACTGTGCAGTTCCTGTTGGCTACGGCTGCAAAGCCACATGGGCACCATGATTTCAGTGCAGCTTCTTCTGCTGACTAGGTCCTACCACAAAGAGAGTGCAGCTGTTTGCAACGAGGTCCAGATCCATAAACATATCCATGAGCTTTGGACTGTAAGGAACTATCAACTGCAAAGTGCCTCTGTGGCTCTGCAGATGAGTAAGGAGATCTCTGCCCACCTCTGCCACAAACCCTCCTCGTGACCTTGGTCACAACCACTGCAGCCTCCTCCTTCACCTCACCTGAGCAGAGGGAAGGAGGACAAGCCTTATCTGCAACGAGGGCTTGGGGAGTTCGGTATTAATATGTGCTTGTTAATTCCTTGGAGAGCTGGGCAAGAGAGAGAACTATAAAAGCAAAGCCTTATTATTAAAGGAAGTTGTAAGACCAAAAGTGGGACAACTTGTGTAATCCTGCAGGAGGGCTCCCAGCTGGGAAGGGCACTGGGAGGGAGGCAGTGACAGTGGGACAGCTGATGTGCTCCCCAAAGGCACTGCAGTGCACATTCTGTGTACTGGTCCCAGCCTCTGGGGCTGGTTTCCCCCCCCCCCCGTGCTCCCCCTGCCCTGGGCAATGCCCTCAGCCAAGGACCGACACAGAGCTCTGCCCAAGGGAAAACCAAACCCAGCTCTTCTAACATTTCCTCACAGCACAGGCTAGCTGCTCCTTCCCTGCCTGCTTGCCTTACCCAGATTTTACATCCAGGTTAGCAATGGACTCAGAGAATTGTACAAGGTCTGAGTCACTCAGAGTGATCCCCAGGACATCACAATGCAGGAAAATCCTCCAGAAAATGCTCTCTGTTGTTGCAGTAGTGACTAGAGACAAGTGATCTGCTTAGTAAAACACCCAGAAACACAGCCTTATTTCCAAAGGCATAAACATCTCTCCAGAATTTTAAGACCAGAGCCTGCGTCTCATTTTTTCTATTTAGTATTTGCCTCATAACTTCAACTAGTTGGAAATGCACACAGTTCTAAAGGAGTTGATAGGCATGAAGTCGTGCAGTATTAGCCACCGATATCTCTCTTACAGAGCTGGCTGTCCAGCAATCTTCAAATTTTTTCCATGGGAAATCCCAATGTTTAACCTCTGGCTTTTGCTGCTGTACTAACAAGTAACTGTCACACATTTAAATGATCCCTTTTTCTGTGACCTATCCCATCTGCTGGGTGATAGAAGCACTTGGTAGAATCTGTTGTTTTGAAACAACAAGCAAAACCCCCACAGTAACGCAAGAGGTATGCTCAGGAGAAGGCCAGAAACATTTGGCTTGTACCAATTCCTGTGGCTGCCTTACCTGTCCCCACAGAGCTCACGGACAGTGCACAGCTCTGTATTCATTCATACCAGAAGGCACTGTATTCTGGATGCCTGGTAATGGGATTACTGCTCATACACCGAAAGCAAGACACCCCAAATGGTATCATTTTATTCCTCAGGAAGGGGATGATTGTCAGAGCCAGCCAGGGTGGCTCAGTACAGCTCCTGGAAATGGGAGAACATGCTCGTGTCCCAGGATCCACAGCAGTGTGTGACAGAGCTGCTGCCCACAGAAAGGACAGCCCATCTGAGAAGGGATCTCTTTGGAGCAGCACCTGCAGCTCACAGGACTATTTCAGGCCCTTGTGACTAACAGAGCAGTGAACCTGGGCTGGTTCATGGACACATGTGCTCATTCTCCTCCCCACTTGCTCCTCAGGCAGACAACAGCAATTGGGTTTCCATGTTTCCCTGCCACAGGTGGGTCAGGGTGACCCAGCTGGAGAGGGCATTTCCTGCCTGGGGGATCTTGTTCCCCAGAGGGTTTTACTCTCCTCAGTCTGACCCCAAGGAGCCTCTTCTTGCTACAGACCCTGATGCCACCAGCAGCCCCTGCTGTGGGTCAGAGGCCTGAGCAGGCAGGAGGCACATTCCTCCCTCAGTGAAGGCGTCTGATCCAAGGTCTTGTGCAGCCACAGCAGCAGACACATCACTCCAAGGTTCTTTCCTGCCTCAAACTGTTTGCCAAGACACAGAGTGCAGTAGCCACAGTGAAGACTTCACCAGGGAACAATGATGAGGCAAAAAGACCACTAGAAGGAAAGCCAAGAACCACCACAAGGGTAAGGCAACACCACAGAAAAACATCTGTCAAACACTATCACAGTCTGAAGTAATCAGAGCGACTAATTATCACTAATTGTAATATAGTTTCTGTCTTGCTGCTAATACATTTAGACTTGCTAATCAAATCAAACTACTCCACCTCGCTGTGCCGGTTTCAAATACACATTCCAGCAAGGACAAAAAAAGCAGCTTTGTTCTCTTTTGTTGTTATGGTTGTTTGGAGAGGCCGGTGGCTTTTCTTCATCTCTTTCACACTGCGACAACAGGAGCTTATTTGGCACTCAACGTTTCTGTTTAGATGAGCAGCACCCTCCCTCCCAGGGTGTGCACAGGGCCACTCTCAGTGGCTGGGCAGCTGTGGAGAAAGACCTGACCTCCAGCATTCATTGAGAGGCAAGGCAGTGTTGTGCTGACAAAGTAGACACAGAAGCCTTGGATTTAGTTTCCAGCTCCTCTACAAACTTCCCAGCAGAACCCTGGCTGCCTTGCTAAGACACCTCTGAGCCGTAGCTGCCCCCTGTGCAAGTGGGATTGCAACAAGTCTTTGTCTCACCTGAAAACCCTCCGGACACCAAACCACCCCCAATGCACTTCTGTGCCTGGGTCAACACAATGAGACCCTTAACTGGCTTCTGGAAGCTCTTTCTTTTAGTAAAAACTGATTAAAATGTGGTTCCCAGAAGTCAAATTTTATTTGTGAATATGATTTCCTTTCGCACAACAAAAAGAATAATGGAATCTTCCCTTAAAAAATGCACTGTTCTATACATTTTTAATAGATGAGCATCCTAGTGGGGACTTAAGGTGTAAGAGGGATTTGCACATGCTGGAAAGGAGTTTCAGGAAGGTAAAAAGGCAGTTCCAGAGTCCTGGTGCTGTTGAACTGAAATGAACTCGACTCTTCCACCCAGAGCACAGTTTGCCACAGACACACACCTAACACTGGTTTAGGGTTTGAGTTTATGCCCCCAAGTACCAATATGGTCCTTGGACTCCTCAAGGCTCCTGAAAGATCGGCCCCTTCCCTGTCTCTGAGGGCTTTCTCCCCCCCTAACTCCAACCCCCTGCACGCCTGCAGCCCACAGCTTTGTGAGGGCAAAGCAACAGCAGCCTGATGTCCTGCCACAACAGAAACAGCCCCAAAATGCTGCCAGCAGCACAAGTGCAGTGTCTCCACTCTGCTCCAAACCCTCAGCCGCTTTGCTACAAATGCAAATAAGAGCAGTTTTTGTAACAGGGGAACAGGATTGGAATATTTAGCAGCGCCTAAAGAAGCAATAACCAAATTAACTCGCAGCTACCATTAGTTGCCAACTTAGCACAAACGTTTGACATTCCTAACAAAGAAGAAAACAACTAAATATTTTATACTGAAGAGTGCCTCAGATTTTAATTAATTTTTAGTCTTTGAACTTTGCAAACAGCTACTTGCAACGGAGTTTACAAAGGCCATTTAAAATTGTGATGTTGATATAAAAATCAATGTGCTTTCACAAAAGGCAACTCGTTAGCAGCAAACATCCCTAACAGCCAGGTTTTCCACATACAAGAAGCACCTTGAGGCTACTGAAGCAAACAGTAATCAGGGAGATTTAAAATTGTGACAACATGATCCAAATTAGCTGAATATCATAATAGAAAAAATCTGACCTGCTCAAGAAAACTTCATTATGCCCAAGAAGCACAGCGTGTAGACACATGATGTCCCCTGAATTCGTTGCAAACAACTGTCGTGGGAGCCTGACTGTGCCGTGAGAGGCACTGGCACTGCACAGAGCACAAGCTGCTGACAAGCTGAGAGCAGCTCCAAGAGGTCCTGCACACCCTCAGCCCCCTGCAGTTCACCAGCAACGTGAGGATGGGATCACGTCCTGCTGTCTGACATGGGCAGGACAAACCCTGCTTAGAGCAGACAGATGTGACCAGGGCTGTCCTGCACCTTGGAAAGCTTCGGTGCCAACACCCAGCCTCAGCCCTCACTGACACTCATCTGAAGGGATGCAGGGGTGTATCTCAAGGCTTTTTACATGGTCGCATCAGACGAGGGCACAGCTCATCCCAACTGTATTTACCTGCTGCTTCCAGCTGGGAAGCAGAAAAATCAGTATCTTGTGCTGCCAGTATGTGCTTAGAAAGGAAGTGAAGCACAGACAGGTAGTGAGACACATGGTCAGTGCCTGCTGCAAGCACAGACAGGACCTCACTGGGATACCAAGTCCCTGCTCCCAGCCCACCAAAATCCAATAAGAGTCCATGAAACAAGTCATGACACCAACCCTACACACGAGCAAGCCACAAGTTCCAGACCACGTGGGGGCTCTGTGCACTCTGTATCTCCACACCACCTAACTAAGCACAGTCCATATTCAGCAAGTTTGGCGAGGAGCCTGTCAGCAATGGAAGCCACAGCAAAAACACCCAACCAGAAACCAGAAAGCCTTCTGGGCTGGAGGATCACACACCACACCCCCCAGGGGGAACGAGATGAGGCTGAGACATGGGAAGGAACTGGAGTTGGTCTGGCTTTGAGGAGGAGCCAGTGCTGTGGATGAGGGTTCACAGATGAGTGAGGACAAAGAAAGTGTGTGGGAAGGAACAAGGGCTTGCACAGCACACATCTGGCAGCTCTAGCACATTTCCAGCTGCGGCTCCAGCATCAACAGACACCCCGTGGATTTTGCATGACTTGCTGAAGGTCTGTGCAACTGTAAATTGCTGTGCTGACTGCACTAATGTATACATAAGAACCTCTATTTCTGGGAGACAGAATATGGATAATACTCCTCATTTGAATTTTTTGGTGATTATTCATGTAAAAATTGGGGCATAGTTTAATATTAGTTACTAACAGTTATAAATAGTGAAGTGCTACAGAACATTGTGTGGAAGAAGGCAACCCCACGGAAAGATTTTATGTGACAGGTCCACGGAATGACTCCCTTCTGTGGCACAGTGCAATACCAGCCACACCAGCTGTAACAAAGCTGCCACTGCACTACAAGGGACGTGGCTGAGCTGTGGGCCTTGTGCTGCAAAGTACAGCCCTGCTTTCCTAAGGAACAGCAGCGGCTGAGTGGCAGCCCTTACCCTGCCCAGGGAGAGCCTCTGTCAGCGGGGGGAGCTTTGGGAGAGCCAGCTCATCACACCAGGGCAGGGGCAAGGGTGGCCACAGCCCCACCTGGGACAGCCCCTGACAACAGCAGCCCTCTGACAACTGGGCCATTGCTGGATTCAGATGGAGGCTGATGGCAGTGACAGCAAGAGCCACAATTCTCATGAGAACAGGGCTCCTCTGGGGGCTTCTGGAACAAATGAGTGAGACAGTGAAACCTCCTGCCCTGGCCTCACTCAGCCCTGGCCTGGTGCAGGACTGTACAAAGAGCTCTTCATTGGACATTGACCCACCTTAGCTCACCAGGTTTGCAGACTTCTCCTCAAAACTTCTTCCAAACTTAGAGAACAGCAGTGGAGTTGTATCCTCTGAAGGGAAGAGCAGATTTGTTTTGTATTTGAACAAGAATATTCTCAGTTGTGTATACACTGCAACTGGACTACTCAGCATTCTGGTACTTGGCAATCTTGAGGGTATTTATTCTGAAATTAAACTATTTGAAACAACTGCAATCTGCTGCTTCCATTCTACAAAGGGGAAAGGAGGCTCAGGTGCCTCAAGGGACCAGCTGAATTACACCCAAGAAGAAACCACCAACACAAGAAACAGCTCTTGCATCTCCAGAGACCCAAAGCAGCAGAGACCACAATATTCCTCCAGGTCACGTCAGCCCTGGGCCCTTCCTGTGCCTCCCTGTCACTGCCACAATGAGATGAAGCTTTGACATGGCTACCAAGGGCTCAGTTGTTCTGCTGCCCTCGCTCAGAGCCAGCTGCCTGCCGGAGGACAGACAGTGCAGCCCCCGCAGGACAGGCAGTGCCACACCCGTGTGCGCGGCAGGTGCCGCTGTGCCTTCACCCTGGGCAGCTGCCGATGCAGGGGCAGGTGGTTTGCCGGTCCAAGCCCTGCCGCTTCCACCACCTTTGCTGTGCTCATCAGGTTCTTGGAGTGGCCTGGAGCTCTGCAGGGCAGCAAAGGGGGCGCTGCAAGATTCTTTCCTCCTTAACAGGGCATAAGAACAAGACTGAAATACTTAGAACAAGGGCATCTTTTCAGCTCAGAGTCCACCCCTCTTCTTGGATGGCGGGTGAAACTCAGATAAGATTGAGCTTAAAAAACCAGATTCTATAAAAAACCAGATTTTAATGAAACCATTTTAAAGCTCGCTTTCTAAGGAAGTGACACTTGGAGAATTAGAGTATTTTTGTTACTTTGAACCTTTTGTGTAATTTCAACAGAACTGGACAGGAGGGTGGACATCCTGAAGATATTAAGTTATCAGCAAGCATCCCCACAATGTGAGATTCACTACCTGGCCTAACTGAAGGCCAGGCACTGCAGACCTCCCCTCGTAGTAGGCACTACGTAATTAATATTTGAGAACATCTTTGTATGCCCCTGTCAGTGCAGAACCTTAGATCCTTAAGCACCAAGACGTGGCCCAAAGCCATCCAGCCTCCGGTGTCCACAGTGTCTGTGCTCTCAGAACAAGGCCATTAAGAAAGCAGAAGTGCCAGAGGACCACCAGGCCCAACCAACATCAGCTCTGCCTTTGCAGCAAGTTCAGACCCACAGCATCTTGGCAGCCTGACTTAACTGAGCCTTGGTTCTGGAGGGGTTTGGAGGTCAGCAATACGGAAAAGCTTCCTGCAAGGTCTGTTAAAAAGCAAACCACCACCTATTATAATTGTGTTTCCACCCATGCACAGCTTGGCCTTGGAAACACCAGTCTGCAGAATTAACTCTGACTCCAGGCTCCCAGTCAGATGAAGCCTCTTTTTGCTTTCCCTTGCAGCACCAGTGTTTCACCCTCACCTCAAACTTTACAGGTCACTGCTTGACCTTTGGGGGTTTTCTTAATCTGAGTCAAACCCTTTCATATGCTTGGGGACCTCCAAGGGAGAATGTCCATACACATAAATCCATAATGTCTCAGCTGCTGCAAGACTGACCTGTAGCCCACGGAAGGCAGTCAGAACCAGTCCAACCAGTGTGCAAGTGGAACCAAATCCAGGCTGTATTCCAGGTATCTTTCAAGCCACCTTGAAGTGCCTTTGGATCTGGCCCCGCCTCTACTGGTGACAACACCACCAACTAACAGGAAAGAACAAGGCCAAGTCAGAGTTAAACCAAACATGTCCCAAAAAGGCAGTACCAGTGCCTGGACAGGCAATGATAATAGAAGTCAAAGGAACTATTAACCTTACTCACACACATCTTCTCTGAATTTTACAGTGCAGTGCCCCAGGAGCTGCTGGCCATGGCACTCAGGGCTCTGCTCTGGCTGACAAGGTGGTGTTTGGACAAAGGCTGGACTCTGTGACCCTGGAGGGCTTTTCCAGCCTCAGTGATTCTGTGATTAACAGCCACAGCAAGTCACACCCTGAAACAACTACGGTAGGGGAGGTATTTTGGACAGGAGAAGAACCAGCAGAAACTAATTTCCGCACTGACTTTTTAACTAAGAATTTGTATAAGTCTTTATATTTTTGTAGTTCTTTATACTTTCAGAAGGCCAGAGATGTAGTAACCAAGTAGTCCACCACCTTCAACTACTCCACTGAAGTATCCTTTCACTAAACTGGCAAAATCTTCACCAGTTTCACCTGTGTGAAAGGAAACTCTGGGTGCCACCAAGTATAGAAAACCTCTCCTTCTTATGCCTGACTAAAAGAAAAAATTTCTTTTTAAGATGGACTCTGACTTTTTGTCACATGAGGAATGCTGAGGTACCTTCACCCCCTGAATCTCCACAGGCAGCAGACCCCAGCACTTGAGCTCAGCTGGTAAAACAACACCTTAATACCCTGTGGCACACACAGAATTTTTTTCTGGGAACTGAGGAGAGAGAAGGGGAAAGTGAACTGACAGACACTCAGGAGACAAAGGAAGTTTTTTATCCAAATTATTGAGTGAAGGTGTAATCTTTTCCAGTTACCATTAACACCCCTTTTTGTCAGGCTGACCCTCCTGTGTGTGTTGCACCACGATTACACCACACTTGCTTTCTCCTCACTTTTCACTCCCATTTTCTGTGCCACCCACACTCGGAAAAGGATGGATAGACAGACAGGTGGATGGACAGATAGGCTGGACTTCAGTGCTGTCCCTTATTGAAAGAAAAAAGCAGCAAGGATTAAAGCCCTGCACGTTGCTGCTTTCCTGACAGTGTTTAACACCCTGCCCAAGATCATTACCAGCCGTTTCACAGGCTCCCTCCCTCACTTTCCAGCATGCATCTGTACAAACCATGCCATCTTCTGGTGCTTCCTGGCAGCGAAAAAGAGACAGCAGTGTCACAACTTCAAACTGTAACCCCCATCTCCTGTAGGGAGCCCTCTCTTTACCACCCAGTATCTGAGTGCAGCCCTGCACTCTGCTCTTCCAGGTACCAAAATCCCAATGAAAAACCGAGTGCCAGCAACATTCTGACTTCCTGTGGGAACGCCAATCCTGTGCTACAAACTAAGCAATCTGTGCTTTTAGAAAAATCTCTGAACTCAGGTTATTATAAAAAGCATTCCCATGACCAATGCTGTAAGAACCAGAACAGAAAATGACTTTGGAATCAGTACCTTAGAAAGGCAAAAGGGGGCCCCTGTCCCCACCGGGAAGTCTCTGACAGGTGGAACAGACTCTGCACAGGAGGCAGAGATTGGCTCACACGAGCTACCCTTTCCCCCCTTCCCCTTCCCTGCCTCCTGCAGCAACAGTTCAAACGTGACAGCTCACAAACAAGCAGCTGCTGTGCATTTCCTCCCCCTGCAGCCAGCCAAGGCCCCTCAACACCTCTGCAGATTCCCCTGGATATTACAAGACTCGTTGTTTGCTTCCACTTTCTCTATTGGAAAATTGTTCCAGGACCTCATTCTTCTTGTCACTCTGGGGCTGACACAAGATCCAGCCTTCGATCCTATTGTAGCTGCACTAAGAAGATCACTATCAAATTTACCTTTACACACCTTGTGCCTCACAAGTTTTAGAGAAACATCTGTTACTCCCCACAGACCATTGCCCCGTGTCCTGTCACTCCAGGCCCCTGTAAATAGTCTCTCCCCATCTCTCTCATACCTCCTGAAGCTGAAAGGGGCAATGATGTCACCCTGAAGCCTTCCCTTCTCCAGGCTGAACCATCCCAGGTCTCCCAGCCTCTCCTCACAGCACACCTGTCAGCTTTCAGGACACTGGATCATCCTACAAAATCCATCATTATCATTTGGATGGCACTCGGTTTAATAGGTGGCAATTTCAAAGAGCAGCCAGGGACTGAATTGCAACTCAACTTTAAGGAGATCATAGAATGGCTTGGGTTGGAGTGGACCATCCATTGTTCACAACTACATGTTATTTTTCTATAAAATAGGAGAGCACATTCGTAACAGTGGATGAAATGCATCCCCCCCAGGCAGCCTAAGCCAGGAAAATTCCACCTTGCTCACTCTGTATTTGCAACACACTCAAAGATGACTTTTGGGGAAAGTTTATTCTGTGACTTTCAGGGCAAAACATCAGCTACTATTGCCTTCCTTATGGTCTGGGAGTCCTGGAAGAGAATCTCACTAAGCCAAACCCTAAATAAACACGGGACCAGTACAGACCCAGATCCAAGGAGCTTAAAGTTGAGGATGTTTAGGAGGAGAACTTGAATTAAGAAAATGTAAGAGGGAAAAAAACATAAAGTAACCAACTATAACCAATTTTTAAACCAAGAGGCTTGAATTTCAGAGCTTAAATCCAGATTTAGTCTCAAGTAAAAATGATCAATCTGAAGGTGCCAGAAGTAGGAGCTCATACTGAAGGCCTCTTAAGCTCTCCGAGTCAGAAACTCACAACTGCAACACAACCAGATTCCCAGCCAAGGATCCACACTGAGCTCAGACTGTTCTTAAAACGAACCTCCGACCCTTCCTCCACCTGCCCCAGGCATAACTTAAGAGCTCAGTGCTGGCCCACATCCCAAGCCAAGCTGCAGCACTCCTGTGAGTCTGCACCCCAGGAGCTGCTGGTGGCTCCTCTCCAGTGCTCAGGGCCAGCCTGGGGGCGTTTGCACACACATGGGGGGAGAAGGGAACGACCTCCACTGGCAAGGAACAGCCAAGGCTGCACTCCCACACCGGGTTTGGCACACGGAAATCCCAGGCTTTTCACGAGCCTCACTTATATTATTCATGCAGAATGCACTCAGCTTTCTATTGTTCCTGCTCTCATTGTTAATAAATGAGTCTTCCCTCCAGCTGCGGATGGAAGTTCCTTTAAGTTTCCTTCAGTACAAGAACTTCTGTAATGAGGTGCAGTGCCAGCACTGGGAGTGTTAAAGAAGTTTCTGGAAATGTTTGTACTTCTGGAGAAAACCAGCATTTTCTTTCTTTATTGAAGGAAAAAGGAACAACTGGAGCTCAGTGATTCGTTTTGGCCATCTGACATACAGGTTCCTAATTCCTTCCTAAACGTTTTGGAAAACAATTAAGCTCTTCAGTTTGTTCTCTGTTGCTGCAACGTTTGTGAGGGAAATTTCTGACCATGTGAAGCCTCTTGTTTTGACACCTCACAAATATTCCCAGCACTGCCACATGAAAGAAGTGACCCCGAGACTTGGCCTTCCAGCCCTGTGCCTGGCGTGGGAACTGCTTCTCCTGGCAGGACACGAACTGTTGCAGAGACTGCCTGTCCCTTGTGTTACTGCCCACACAGCTGCAGAACAACCCCCCCTTTGTGCAGATCCCCCCCAGGAGCCTCTGACACTTCAGGCTGCCACCATTAATCCTGGCTCTGGGAGAGATTCTGCTGCATTCCCCCAGCTCACAATTTATTCAATCCAATGTTAGTTACTAAACAGAAAAAAGTTAAGTTAATCACACAGTGACAGAACAGCTTTTGGCTCCAGTACCACTGTGCTTCAGAGGCAGGTGGGGCTGCACCCTTTACCTCTTACTGCTTTTTAAAGTTCTAAGGACTTCATGCTCCCACCCAAGCTGAGATACTGCAGATCCAAAGGGGACAACAGGCAGGCTGTCACCTGACAGACTGAAACCAGAAAACTGGAGTCAAAGCCAGCCAGCTAGCCAGAGACAGTCTGGAGGGAAAAGAAACTTCTTTCCTGAACTAAGGACTCAAGAAATGTAACAGTTGCCAGCTAAGAGAAATGCACTTCTGTTTCATTAACGTTAAGCAGAGAAACAATTCAATCTCTTTCAAAACCCATCTCCTGTCTGCTTGCAAATATCCCTATGAAATGGATGGCTTTGCCTCTTAAGCACCAACCCCTGACACGCTGGCTCCTAATGAACACCAGGTTTATGAAGCCATCCTCAGGAGCAGTGTCTCTAAGCCAACACCCTCCATGCTGCCTGGCTTCTCCCAACACTCTGGGCTGCCTTCATCCACCCCCCTCCCTCCTCCTCACCTGCTTTTCTCCCTCTGGTCAGCTTCTGGTTTTTCTCACACCACTGCAAACTCTGGGGAACTCCAGTGAACTCCAGGGAAATATTTTTCTGGATTCACCCCTGCCTAGCCAGCAGAAAATGTGAGTTGAGTTGAATAGTATTTACTTTGCTCATTAAAGGCATTTCCCCCCTTTAATTTATGAGAACAGGGAAATCTAGATTGTCTTGCTCTCACACATCTTCAACAGGATCATGCTCCTCCACAGACAACGACCACTCACAGACTTTTCCATTCAAAACATACAAGGAGAGCTCGGTCTGCAATCAGGAGTGGGGAGAACAAAAAGTATTTCTTTCACGAAAGATAAGCCCTGTAGGTCATTTGAAGGAGGGAGTGCAGTATTTCAGTTGGTCTTAAAACAGTTAATATGTATTTGCAGTTTAAATGGCAGGTTTTGTCTAAGACTGAAAAAAAAAAGAAGACTACCAATGCTTCTGCATTACATTGCAGTTAGTTTTGGAGGGGTGAAAGATGACTCAAACAACCCCACAAAACATGGAGAGCAAGTGACCCCCACATCTGGGAGCTCTGTGTGTGCAAGGACTGCAACACATCTGTGGAATAAAGTGCCCTGACAGAAACCTCGGCTTGTTTTCCATTTAAATCCATGCCTATTCAAAACAGTCATATCTGAATTTCTAAGAGCAAGCAAAATCACTATGCATTTACCATACTAAATGCCTTTCTCCTCACCCAACAAAACAGAGCAGATACAAATGAACCAATCAGGCTTTCGAGGGAGCTATCACTGTTAGAAAAGCTACTCTGCACATTCCAGTTGAGTCACCACAGAGAAGCGGGAGAAAAAAAAACGGGGGGGAAAAAAGAGGGGAAATAAATTACTGTGTGCAACTCCATCTGCAAACTGCCTCTCCCGCACTGGTATGTAATAAAATGTGTTGCTAAGATACAAGCTGCTAAAGAAGTTCATTAAAGGACACTTTAAACAAAGCTGCCAGACTCTTTTCCCTTTAAAGACTGCTTATTTGGTTCTGTCCCTTGTGTTTATAATTAGATCCTCTATAGGAGAGCCTGTGCTCCATTCAAGCCCACTCAGCAAAGCATGTTAACAAAATAACGTAAATAAGGGCCGGCTTTAGGTGGTGTGTGTGTACGGGCTGTCGACAGAAATACAGCTGGATTCCTGCTTGGATTTGAAATGCAAAATAAATGCTTTTCCAAGGAGTTTCTCGCCGAGCTGCAGAGCAGAGTTGTCAGCTTCTGCACCCAGCACTCAGACCTAACTTTTAGAAAACACTGTCAAGCAAAGAAAACTGGTTTCTTGCCTGAAGTTTGGAGTTTCTGAGATGCCTCCATTACAGGCTTTTATGTGCAAGCCTTTGTTATCTACGCTGAAATAAAGGACAGAAGTGTTCATCTCTTTCCCCTGGCAACCTTTCTCTTTTTCCATCTGGGTACAAGTTCCTAGGTGTGTGTTAACCATCAGCAGAATTTCCTTCATCTGAATGTATTCACAAGTACATCTCTTTTGTCACACTTTACTGCCAGGAAAGACACGTTATCAAATGGGTCTTCACCTGACCTTATGTACAACACCTTTAGTCTCTGCAGTAACACTTGCATGGTAGGTGTGTTTTGGCTGAAGGGAAGAGAATGGGCAAGGCTTCCTTTGCTTTCCCTCACTGTAGTGAAATGATATCTAAAGAAATAATGCCAGCTTTTATGTGTCTGCACTTAATAGCACATGAGCTGCATCGATCACAGAGCAGAGTTAGGACCAGCCATGAGACAGGAAATGCTACTTGGCACTTTGTCACCTGCATCCCCTAATAAATCCTGGATCACAGTCCCCACTATGTATATATTTTTAATTACGTTTTCAGGCTCATTTGCATGCGCATATTGGCTTTCTGCCTGAGCGACATCAAAGAGAAAGACCTTATGCTCACACCCAATCACACACACACAAGCACGTTTATCCTGCAGCCTGTACATTTCTGAGAATGGAAGCTTTTCTCGTCTCTCATCTGAAGAGAAGCTTCGATTCACCAATAAATCTTTAGGCAATCTTGGCTGATTCCAAGTGCTGTAGAAAAACAGAACGTTACCGAAAGCGCAGGTTAATCTGTGCTGCACGTCAGAAGTATCAATGATTCTCACTTGACTCACTTAATCAAGATGTAATATCCAATTTCACTTTCTGCAACCTTCGGAGATTTGCCATCGACAGCCGACTCTGCGCACAAAGGTGATCGCGCTCCTCCTCCCCGAGAAGAGGGGAGCCCCATCCCGAAGCACCGCCAGCACCGAGAGAAACCAAGGTGCAAACAGAAAGGACTCACACACTCTCGAGACGGAGCTGCTGTTTGGAGCCCAGCCGGGCACCTCTCTCGACTCAAAGCCCCGCCACAGTGCAGCCTGCAGGTGAACACACCCTCCTGGCCACAGCCCCGCCAGCCAGGCTCCTGGGACTGAATTACTACAACTCCGAAAACGAGATCGCCTCTCAAAAGGCCACATGAACAGCACCCACCACATGCCCTGAGTGCTCGGCTACTTGTAGTTTTGATTTTAGCGCAGCCACGCTGAGGGCAGTTGGCTGGTCTACCCTCACTCACCCCAAGGGTGGGTTTGCAGCTTAAACTCCACCATCCCTTCAATTCCTCCACGGGTTAAAGAAAGAAATCCTCTCCTCCATCTCCCCCTGTCTGTGTCTATTAAGCAGAAGGGTCTGCCTGTCCATGTGCAGAAAGCCCTGTGGTCCCTATTAGGTGTCAGCAGCTGCAGGTTGGAGGAGAACTGAAGCCGCATCAGCAATTTCACACGACGCTCGGGAAACTGCCACTACATAACAACAAGCAGCTGACTCCAAAAAGAGGGGTGGGGGGAGAAAGCATGATGGAGGAAGTGCATTTTGGCCCCAGATGGACAATTCCCAATAAAAAGTAGTGCCACCTTAAGTTTAAAAAAACAAATACGTCCATGTAAAAGCCCATGTATATACACACCCACGGAGCTGGGTGAGGACTGGGCAGACCAGATCCCAGCCTGTTACACTGAAGCAACTGCCCACTTTAACGGCAGAACAACAAATTTGCATTTCAATTAGCCCAATTCTTTTTTTGTTGTTCTTCTTCTTTGTTCTTATCTTCAACTTGCAGCCCCTTCTCGCACTTCCCTTCCCTCCAACTCCTCCGCGTTCCAGTTGCCCTCCCTGACACTGTAGCCACACATACACCGTTTACCACGGCCTTGTCTTATTGATTTGCAAACTTCTACCCTTTAACTCTATCGATTAGAAATTGTGTTGATGCTTCAGATTTTGTTTGGGGGGGTGGGGAGGGAGAGGGGAGGTATCATTTTATAATCGAGCACAAAAATACTGCGTATTTCAGCTCTGATCACAAAGAGAAAGCCATAGAAGGAAAAGTTAAAAGTAACTCTGTATGAACGTGTCTTTATACGCCTTCATGCTTTCAACTTGAAAATCAAATCTGGAATGAGATGAAAAGGGATTTTCTCTGCTTGAACATACCAGAAGCGTTCAGACTGGTGCAGTATCCCACTGGAAATGTAATTCCAAACCCGTGCTCAGGACCTCTTCTCCAGCCCCACGCTATGGGAAGGGCACCGTCCCCTTCTCCCACACACAACCTGGAAAAGATCTCCCCACCAGAGCATCGTGTACTTCCGAAAAAAACCTGTTTGCTGCAAGTGGGAATCAGATATTTTATAATGTGTAACAGGTAGCAAGTGCCCTTTGTAAAACCAGAAGTCAAATAAAAAGGTATTGTTGGCATAATTCCTTTTTCTGAATAGACAAAGGCATCATAAGGAAAAAATTGCTACATCACAGGGATAATCATCATAGCCAGCTCTTCTAATGAGGCATCATGGGATTACTGGAGTTATTATAAGAGTCATCTTATTGAAGAAATTCAAAGTTAATTGAAATCAATTGTACTGTTCTGACAGCAGGTGTTTTAAGTGGCTAAAATATCAAAGTGAAGCCTTTAAAATGGTTAGAATGAATGTAATGCTCACTTCTCAACTCCTGGCCCTGCCAAGTGATCCACGGCACAGGTACAGAAAAGTGTACAGTCCAAGAAAACGCTGCAGTGAAAGGACATTTCCTGTGCCAGTTCAGCAGCTCCCAAACCAGGACACCTTTTCCTTACAGATGTGCAACCCCACGAGTTTTGTGAGGGCAGCCTAATGCAAGGCAGAAAGCCACACTTCCATTGTGTCCCATCTCCATGCAAATGTCTTTTTATTACCCTTTTCCCTCATTATCGTGCTACTGAAAGGCTGGAATTGCTGTTATCCCAACTATTCCCAAGTTTCTCCTCCAAGGAGTTGAAGGGAAATTCCTCCCTAGTTTTGTCACCTTTTCCCACAGACGGCAAAGCAACCAATGAATTGCCAGCTGAGTCTGCAATTAAAAAAGAAACCAACTGGAGGTTTCTGAATTCGAATCCAGAACTGATCCCAGGAGTCCAACTGATCCTGCCCAGGATTCCCAGGAGAGTCAGTGGGACCTCAACGTGTGGCACAACTGCCAAGTCAAGCTCCTACTTAATACCTGTTGTCTTTGTATCTCAAGACTCAATGCAGGGACTGGAAAGTTTAGCACTCCCTTGACTTGCTGGATGAGGAGCTTGGTGCCATGATTTAGTCGATGGGCTGTTAGATTTTGGGTTGGACTTGATTATCTTTAAGGTCTCTCCCAACCTTGCTGATCCTGTGATCCTGAGATACTGTGACTTCTCTAGAAGCCCATCCACGGAAGAAGTCAATCCATCCATGGATGGAATTCCTGCCACGGCACTGGGGGGTACAGTGCACACCTTGGGGCAGTTTAACATTGCTCTGGAAGTGCCTCTCAGATTTTACTGCAGTTTTCCCCAAAGCTCATAGCCCTTATTTTACCCTGACCCCTCGGAAGGTACCCAGCCATCTGAGACACTGAGCTCTAGCAGATGTAACTTACCCTGTAACACGTGTAACCAACGCTGCCACCTCCAGGCACAGAACAGCACCCACTGCAACAAAGCAGGGCCTCCCCCAAGACACAGAGGCAACATCAGCAGGACCAGCCACCTTGAGCCAAACCATTTCCAGGGACTTGCACATTTCCAATGGCTCGTCCTTCTATCTTCACACGCCCGACACTTCCCACAACCAGGCTTTGCTGGTGATCACCACGGGCAAAAGACAATCAGCAATTTAATTTCAGATGCACCACCCCAAAAAAAAGCCAATCAGCGAGAACAGAGGCTGGGAGAGTGTGCCTGAAAGCAATGCTGGTTGTCTACACAGACAGCAGATTATGGCAAAGAAATGAGGCAGTGCACAAGTGAATGGCATACACATAATGTCTTTCAGGAAGACATACTTTTATTACCGTGCTCCAGGACAGGCTGTGTGAATTCAGAGTTCAGCATGGTTGAAAATCCAGTGGCCCACATGTGCTCACTGTTAATTTTTAAGACCTGACTTAGCACTTAACATTTATGGCACTAACAAGGGACTTCTGACAGGAGGTTAAAGGTTTGTTTATTTGTTTATCCTGATCTGTTAATTAATGAGACGACTTTCTAAAATTAAGAGACCCTTAATGACTCTAAGGACAAAGAAAGCAAGAAATGTGTGCAGCAGGGCCCCTCTGGTGTGCTCTGGAGGCCAGTGCTGGCTCTTATGGCAGCTCTTTTATTTACATACAAATGCTTGTTGCTTGACAATTGAGATAAAAATGTTACTGCTGCTCTGCATGTGCTGCAGATTGAAGGTGTAAAACCACTGGACCAACTAATGGAGTCTTCACACATCATATCTTGTTAAGGAAGAGATAGCCCACTGCAGTGCCACCACAATTCATCACAACTGCAGCATGCAAAGGATACACTCTGGGCAGAAGGCTAACTTTGCTCTTTCTGAGTTGGATGCCAAATCAAGGACTGATTGAAGCTGCATCCTTCCAATAATGAAAATGATGGCTCTACAGTACTTGTTTGAAAACACTGAGAAAATACTAAAACTCTCTTTAATTCCACATTTCTCTAAGCCACCAACACAAAAGAAGCACCAGTGATTGGCCAGGGATCCCTAATTAGATTGCAACTTTAAACCCAACTGCACCTAAAAGTCTACTTCCTACATTTACCTCAACAGCTGAGTTTGTCATTTAGTTCCTTCTTGTCTTCACTTAAAACTTAGAGGGAGAGGAACAATTGCCACAAAGGCCAAAGGCTACAATGGAGAGGTGATGACCAGGGACAGAGCCAACCTCCCCCCCCACTCCTACCAGCTGTGGATGAGGTGGATCCACTCGTTCTACTCCCCATTTCACCACTCACACGTGCACTTTAATTGAAGTGGGATCTCAGGGCCTTTTGTATTCAGTGCATGCACGATCCAAGGCATACATGATTGAATTATGAATCAGTTGGGCCTAAACAAATCTTCGGGGGGGCCAAGGGGGAGCAATGTAAGCACCTAAGTGGGGAGGTTCTCTTCACACAAGTTCACATGGGTGCCTTTGGATGGGCACACAGTGAGGGAGGGCCTGAGGCCACCCAAAGCCCAGCTCCTGTCTCAGGAGCCTCCGGTGCTCCTTCTGCACACCAAGGACCCAGAGTTCATGCACGAGCCATTACTAAAGGAGTGAGTGCTAGTTAGAGCAAGTCTGCACAGTCCCAGCATGGGTGGGTGACTCGGCCACGGGCTGAGTCCCCCAAACTCATCTCACTGGTGGCCTGAGACAGACTGCAGAGTGGAGCTTGGGAGCTGGCAGCCTGGAGCACGAGGGCACCACAGCACCCCCAGCCTCTTTTTTATGAGCTCTTGTTGCACAGCATGTTGAAAACAGCAAAAGAAATCTAGTGTTTTACCTAAAAATGGCCAAATTTGCCATTTACAGAATTTAAGTATTTTGTTTAGTTACTTCATGGCCTATAGATTTATTTACAAGATTATGAGGAGGGCAAGTTGCAAATATATGACATTGTTTGCTAGTTAGTTTGGATTATATATAAATATGGTGCACAAGCTCAGCAGAAACCTTTTTCCTTGAGCTGAATGAGAACATTCAAACTGTATTTTCAAATGTGTCTCTCTGCCTTATCTAAATTCCAACATGACACATAATAAATAGCTTCTCATTTACTATGATCATAAAAATTTAAACAGCCTTGAAATAGTTGCTACAATACAGGGGGAAATGATCAAATGTATGTTCTGAATACCCACTTAGAACAGTAAAACTATTTCCATATTGAAGAAAGAACACATGAAGATGCATTGTTGCAGTAAAGGCTGTTACCTCGTTTAAAAAAAAAACCCTTCTACTCAGTGTAGTAGTATTAGAGTCAACAACTTGCTGTTTTACACTGCAAGAGAAAGGAGTAACAGCCCTTAGCTATCATGTAGTGTCGGATTTGCTTGAAAAAAGAAAGTATCTGATTTGATTCCGTACAGTGATTAAACATCTTTGTGCTCTGCTGAGTAGGGTATTCTCTCCCCTCCCCCCTCCAAAAATGGCATCAAAGCAATCAAAATGGTAATGTCGAGCATGAATGGGGCCCCATCCCCCACCGGCAAACTCCGCAGACTTTTCTCCATGTCAGGAGGAACCAACACCCCTTCCTCACAAAATGGAAGCTTCCACTACCAAAGTGCGAGCGCCGACAAATTCCCATCACAGCCAGCCGGCAGGAACGGGGCGCCGAGCAGCCCCCGGGGCCCGCGGGCACGGCTCGGCACGGGCACGGCTCGGCACGGCTCGCACGGGCACGGCTCGGCACGGGCACGGCCAGGAACGGGCACGACTAGGCACGGCTCGCACGGGCACGGCTCGGCACGGCTCGCACGGGCACGGAGCACTTTGCAACTTGCCCCGCAACTCCGGCCGCCCCCCAAAAGGCGCAGAGAGGCGCAGAGAGGCCGAGCCCGTGCCGTGCCGTGCCATGCCGCGGGCGCTGTCCCCCCGNTGGGAAGGGCAAGGAAGGAGAGGGCAGGAAGGCTGCCCGGCTTGTTTTGTTCCCCTCCTCCGTTTCGGGGGGTTTCTGCCCCCGCCCCTCCTCCCGGCCACTGAAACAGGTTCATCTGTTTTTATTTGTATTTTGGAAAGGGGGGGGGGGGGGGAAAGGGCGTAAGTGAACTTGA
>VXBA01004007.1:507752-572633 GCA_013399895.1 Serilophus lunatus
GGGACGGAGGGACACAGGGACACACGGACAGGGATGGAGGGACAGGGAGACAGGGACAGGGATGGAGGGACAGGGAGAGGGATGGAGGGACAGGGAGACAGGGACAGGGATGGAGGGACAGGGAGACAGGGACCCACGGATCCAGGGACAGGGATGGAGGGACAGGGACCCACGGACACAGGGACACAGGGACAGCCTGAGCACGAGCAGTTGCCCAGCAGAGTGCCAGGGCCAAGATCTTGGGTGGGCACAAAGTCCTGCTCCTGCAATGACCGAACAGGGGGGTTGGACTGAATCTGCCACAAAACACTAAATCCAAGCATCAACAACGCTGTGCTCCACATCTGCTTGGATGCCAAGTTTAAAAACTCAATTCGCCCCAAAACTAATTAAAGACACTAACATACACTGAAGCCAACTTCATCAAGTCCCCAGTAATTAACACTAGTTGGAAACAGAACGTGCTGACAGCCCAAAACAATGTATCCCGCGCCCATTAAACCTCAGACATTCTGTCCAAACACAACTTCTTACATTAAAATCAGACCGAAGAGTCACGGTGAAATATTCTCAGCCTGCCAAAATAAGGAGTAAAGCCTAAACTGAAACTTTCTGTGACCTTTGCAATGAAATAAATTGGTGTCACGAGAGCCTTGACTTAATATTTGGTAAGGTAAGTGGCTACGCTTAGAGCATTTGCTTAGTGTTGGCACACGGCTTAACGGGTGAAAGCAAGACCTTCCTTTCTCTCCAGATCATTCTGTGATGGGCCACAGATTCCAACAGAACAGAAATTATAAACTGTAACCCACAACGAGGTGCATTGCTTTCCATTTCTTGATACTAATCCTGTTTTCTGGAGAAGTTGTGTAAAATACATTAGTCTGACCAACACCTTTATGCAATAGCCCCTGAACCGCTGGAGATCAGTGTGCCCCAAGGTTTGCTCAGAGCCTCCCCTTCCAGCCCCTGCTGTGCACAGGGAGCGCTCACAGCTCAGCGGGGCAGGGCAAAGGGAAGGGGGCAACACAGGGGCTCCGCAGGGCACAGGTGCAGCTCAAGCATGGAAACAGGGCTCTGTGAAGGGGGAAGTGGCATGGGCTTGGACACATTCTTCCTTGACCACTGGAAAGATTATCCTTGCTCTTAAAAGCTGCGGGACTTGAAGCCCTCCTTTCTCCTGGCGGTGGAGATCCCATTCAGAGCCTGGGTGGGGACTTGTACACACAAACTCCTCTGCCTGTGCTGGAGAGAAGAGGTGTGTCCTGCAGGCTAAGAGAAACAGAGCCTCTGCTCCCAAAAGTTTGGTTGGTTTCTGTATGGCAGAGTTTGGAAGAGCAAGGACCAAGAGCCGGTTTTACAACACTCTGCTCTTGAAAAGCTTTCTTCATGTGAATCACTTTGACAATCCTTGCTAATAAAGTTACTCATGTGCACAAACATCTGTAAATCAGCAGCTTTTTCTGCAAAAGGTTATCACAGAAATGTACTGATGATGGACCTACCTGATGGGATTACCTAAAAATGGCCTGCACAGCATCACTAAGACCAATAAATAACCCCTCTTGTACCAGCATTTCCTGCACACCGACTCGGGACCAATCCCTGTATCGACAACACGAGACCCAGAAGGTTCTTCGAATGCATCCCAGTACAGGCAGCCAGGAATCCAACAAGAGCTGCTGATGCTCCTCCCTTATCAGATATGGGAACTGATTTAGGACGAGACTTGCAAAGATAAACGTGGTTCTTTTGGGTAACGTTGTCTTTCACTACGATTAAATTGGAAACTCCACATCCCCGCCTGCCCCTGCGTAGTACTTTCTCTTTCCTAAAGAAGTGCTACAAAGATACAGAGGAATCAAGTACTGGACAGCGATTTTTAAAGGCAGTTAATGGCTTTATGGCAAATTCCAGGCACTTGGAAACCTCTCCCCAAACTAGCAAGGAAAAGTATCTGAAGATCAGCTCACGGGGAGCTGGGTAAGAAGGGAGCAGCTGCTCCCCACGGGCTGCCCTGGGAAGGCACTTCAAGTGAAAGGCACCACAGTACAAGGCACTGCCACCCCTCCTGCAAGAGCAGGGGCTTCTGCAGGTGGAGGCACTGACAACTCAACTTCAGATCCAGCAAGACAAGAAGAAAACTGGCAGAGCTGGAAGCCTCACTGAGGAGGTTAGGGCTGGACAATCTGTGCAAGATGTGTAGTTTGTCCTCTGTTTTCCAGAGACCTCCCTCCTGCAGTACATTCCTTCCCCTTTTACGATCCTCTCTCCAGCTTAACTGAGAAGATGCTTTAGAAAACAAGAATTATTTTATGGAAGGAATTTTTTCCTCTTCCCAAGATCAATTTAACTAGAGACAATGGAGACAATGGTTATCTTGGCAAGAGGGAGAGGTGCAGCCAGCTCTCATCTCTGGTTGGAAGACCTCTGGGAGAGGCAAAATCAATCAGGAAATTCATTAGCTCCCTGTGATTATCAGAGAGAAGAGATACAAAGAACAGTGAAATCCTGATGTCTAAGATATGCACAAGGCAGCAACAGTTGACTAAAGATCCGATCCTCTGGGTTCCTTTCTAAGCCTTTGACATCCTCACGGTCTCATTGCCAGGAGGGTCCATATTCCCACAATTCCTTCACCAGAGCTGCAAATCAGTCCTTCACCCCAGGTTCTTAAGGTGGCCCTCACACACAGCTGCAAGAAGCCTTAGGTCCTTTCCCTTCCTTTGCTTGAGAACAATCCGGGTCACCGGAGCAGAACTTATCCTGCCTCGATCGTTTCTGCCCCGTGCATTTGAAAGCTGGGAGGACCCAGCTATTAATGACCCATTGTTAGGCAAGAACTACCCCAGGCTGCACTGAATTCCTTCGGAGAGTCAGCGTGGGAGAGGAGAGCTTGCCCTCTCGGCCGTGACAAAGACCTCCGCTGACCTTTGGCAACCCCTCTTAACAGGAATTCCTTAAGCCCTTATTCCTCGTGTGCAGCTTTCTTCCTCATCTTGCTGTCACCTTTGTTGGGGGGTTTTAGCACGCTTTCCATCCTCTCCAGCTGCTGCTCAACTCCTGTGCTTTAGCCAGGGAGCTCCTGCTCCATGGGAGGGCTCTGCAGGTACAGGGGCCAGCAGGGGAGGCACAAGCCACTTCAGCACGTCTCCAAGGGGGGATCTGACATCTGCTCGTCTGGCCATGCAGACAAATCATTTCTCCTACTCTCTTCCCCATCCTGCCAGAAAACACTTATTCCTCTAAGGCAGAATGGAAGAGAAACAGCAAATCAGCTTCTTACCAGATTTTCCATAGTACTGCTTGTGACTGTCATTGCCATTCATGAACTGCGTGGTGTAACGGAGAGCACCAAGTCTGGAGATAACCTCAAGTCTGGAGGGCAGTACATGTGTTAAAGGGGAGGATGAGAGTTCAGAAGGACTGTGACAAGCTGGAGAAATGGTCTGAAAAAGTCATCTGCAATTCGATATGGGCAAGCATTAAACGTGAAGTTTATGCAGGTAGAACCAATTTCACAAACTCAGGGACGGGAACCAACTGCTCAGTGGCTCTGCAGGAAAGGGACTGGAGTTATAATGGATCAAACAACACATTGTAGCAAAAAAAGACTCAGAGGCATGAACAGAAGTGCAGTCATTGAGACAGATGAAATGCTCTACTCAGCACTGTCAAAGTCTTGTCCACTTCAAGAAAGACGTGGCTCAATTAGAGAGAAAGCAGAGGACATTAAACAAGACTCTGGAGAATGTTTAATGGCAAAGAAAGTTAGTTAAGGCTTGGGAGCTACAGCAGGAGGACGGAGGAGAGACATGTTAACAGTCTCTGGACAGATAAAAAGAGGAAGGAAACAACTGGTTCTTCACATCCAGGGGGAGACAACAAGAACAGTTAAATATACACTACAGAGAGGGAGCTCCAGACTAAGTATTACAGAAAATATCTCTAAAGGCCAAAGTAGGTAACGCAGGTGCACATTTCCTTGAGAGGTTGTTGGAGTCCCTGGTCTTAGAGATCTCTAAAAAGAGGATAAACCACCAATCCCTAAGAGGAATGGGAGAGGCGAGATGACCTCTTAGGATCTTTTCTGGACCACTGTAGTATCACCCCTCTGATGACACAGCTGGTGTATCACATTAAGGCATCATAAAGTGCATCTCCTACCAGCTCTCCTTGCTCACACAGTTCCTCCTGTCAATGCTTGGCTGTGCTGTCTTGGGTTTCACTTGGCCACACACAACTCCTGTCGCCAGTTATCCCATTACAACAGGTTTACCCTCATGCCATACCACCTGTTGCTTCTGCTGTTAAACCATCATAAACCCACATTTCCCACTGAATGCTGGAACAGCAAAAGGACAAGTGATGTTACATTTCCAGTCACCTTAATCTGGGGGAGGGGGACACTTGGTAAGAGTTCCAATAGAAAACACAACCTGAAATGTGTTTATCTACTTACTTTATTCCTTCCACATCCACCAAAGCGATTCGCACACCCTGAATTCAGAAACACCCTTAGTATCCAGTCAGGACAAGCACAAGATCCTTCTTAACTCCAAGGCTCTGGAAGGATACCAACACACTCTCCTGGCTTTGTGAGAGCAGGATCACGCTGAAACCTGTACAAGCTGCACTCTCCCTCTAACAGGAGCCAGGATGCTGTTCAGGGTGTTGCCATAATCTCCAAGCAGGTACACAGTGATTTTACTGTACAATCAAGAGACAGCAATACTGCATGGCCTGTTTCCAAAAGTTACTCTACAAAACTGGCATTTACAGTCGAGTGTCTTGAGGCTTTTCTGCAGTTTTGTCCTGCCACTATAAGGGCTAATTCCCTTCCCTGGCCTTTAGTGAGGCGTTCAGGTTTGACTTGTGGCACTTGTGTCATTCTACACTCATTCACATCAGCTACATCCCGGTTCTGGAACACAGACTTCCCCAACACTGAAGGTTTGAGAGCCTAGAGACTAAGTCTTTCAAGCTATTTATACCTTACAAACTTGGATCCCAAACACCCTTAGTGATGTGGCTCATCCTGCAAAGCATCGTGTTGTTATTTCAGGTGTAGGTGCCTGCATAGCCTTCAAATCTGGCTTTCCCCTCGAGATAGGAGCTCACCTTGTGATCTCAAGACCGCTGTTTTTTTCCTTCTCCATTATCAGCTCTGAGCGTTTCTCCAGTTATAACAATATCCCCTGTTATAAGCCCTTTCCTGTTCTTCCTTTCATCCTGTCCTTCCATCTCTCTCCTGTATGTCCCCTGATTTTTCCCAGCTCTCTCATGCCCACAAGTAAAAGGACCTCTGAAAAATGCAGATATTCCAGTGCAAGGAATTAAAACAAAGTTCTCAGCAGATTCCTTTGGCTTTAAAAAAAACATTTTGAATCTCTTTAAATAGACTTTTACCTCCATGTCAATGACCACACAAAGTGCAATCCTGTGAAAACACAAGTGCTAATAACTGCCCTCATATGATAGAGCAGCCAGCCCTGACCACTTGTGGAAAGCTGCTCAAGAAAATGATCCTTCCTGGCTTCCACCACATCAAAGGGTTGTACAGTGCAGAGAGAACATGTAGCACCTTCCTGCAAGGAGGGGCTGAGAGTGTAACCCAGCCCTGACTCACACCCGTGGTGTCAGTGCAGGATAATCAGTGCCCAGGAGACCTGGGCCAATGCAGTGAGATTTCCTAAAGCCCTCACACACTGGCCCAACATCACTAACTTTCAAGTGAGGAGTAAAATTCCGAGGAGGTATAACAGTGCTGAACACTTCTGAAAATCCCTCCCATGACCTTGAGGCTCAAGGAGTATTTTAAAATTGGATCAAGTTCTGGGTGTTTCTCTTCTCATGCTAGAAAAGGGGCTATCACTGGGTTTTCTTCTGGAGAGTCAAGTCACTTTGAGATGCATGAAGTGACACAGCTGAAAACAGAAGACAAATTCCCTAGCTTTTCTTTCTTTCTTCTTTTTATTTAGGCTGGAAGCAGGAGAACTGGGGGACACAGCCAGTACAGAATAACACTGTGTCAGAGTAAGAGGCTTAGTAAAGAGACCCGCATCCCCCAAATGACTCAGTCGCTTGGATTTGTGATGCTTTAACTCTTCCAGGATGTGTGCATTCACACCCGAGTCCCACTGAGTCCTTGGGACTGGGCTGCTCCTCTCCTTGGGGAAGAGAATCTTATCTCTGCTGAATGTCACCTACTCCCAGACACCTCTTGTTAATGCAGAATTTAACACGATATTGAAGTTCACAGCAAGTTCTCTCCTGCCTGTCTCCTCCCTCAGAAATGAGCAGTCCAGACCTTCCAGCATCACTCTCCAGAGTGTGCCTTGACCTGGTTTTTGGGCAGGAGGTAATGAGCCCACCATTTCTACAAAATGCTTTCTGAACAGGTTCAGCTCCCAGTGGCACCTGAGAAAGCTTGAGCACGTGGAAACACAAACCGGACTGAAAATCACAGCAGTGGAGAACACATCGTGTGCTAGGCCTGAGGTTTCCCAACCCGCCAAGGAGACTCCAAAGCCTCTTTCCAACAAGAGCTGTGACTGCAAATCTCTCTGGCTGTTTGGAAAACCCCGTATTTAAGCTTTCCAGGATGGTAAGGTAGGAGAGAATACACAGCTATGAGCCCGAGCCTACCCACAACTCAACCGCAGTGTTACAAAGAGGCAGCTCTGCCCCTGATCTCTTCCCTCAAACAAACAAGTCATCGCAGGGGAAATTCGGTGTTTGTCCTACTACCCTAAAAAGCAGGCCTGGCTCCAGCAGAGGCCCCAGAGTTTCTGCTCCCAGCCATCTCCTCGTGGTCAGTGTAGAGGCAGCACTGACACCAGTCACCTTGGCTCCATCCCGGGTGACTCACCTGCCTCATGGCACATTTTGCTCTTACACCAAGTGCCTTCACACGCATTCCCAAGGTTTTGTTCGCCCATGAGCTGACAGGGCTTTAACCTAAAGCCACTTTTACCTCAACTGAAAATATTACATTAATTTCTGTGGCAGAAAGCAACAAGGCTTTGCAGTGCAATGGACAGACAGTGACCCAGCGGGGAGCAGGAGCATCACAATGGAGCCTTTCCCCCTTTGGCTCTGTGCAAAAAGCCCCAGCAGCACCAAGGAGCATCTTCATGGGACAGCCCAATTTCTGCTGAATGGCATGAAAAGATGAAACAGCTCATTTCCCTGAGTTCAGCAGGCTCCTGCACACAGGAACCCTGCTTAACATTTCGGCTCAACAAAGCCCTAGGGCGGAAAATACATTGAACTCCCATAGCGGAGGACCAGTAATGGCTTTTTAAAAACTGTATCAATTTGTATCATTTGTAGAGCACAAATATTTAATCTGGTTTTAATTACAGAAACCACTTAGATATTGTATTTCTTTCTCTCTTCCTCCTCATTCTTTCAACTTTGTTGTTGCTGCTGCTGTTTGTCCTTCACTTCCAGCCTCACCGTCTCACAAGGCTGATCCAGCCCCCAGAATCCTTTTATCACTCTGCCTTGAAAAAAGAATTGAATTTCTGTTGTACATTGGTGTGAATTTGTAAATAACGCTCGTTCGACAAATTTTGCTCCAAGGATCACTCTGGGAATATATTCAGATCAATACCATCCCTGTTAATATCACTGGAAAGCAACACTGCACAGCACCACAGCGAGGCTGTGGGAATATCATCTTCAAAACAGGGGGTCTGAGAAAGTCAAACGACAAGTGAGGAGCAACAGGGTATCGTTCATGCAGCCCATGCACTCATTCTCTGGAGCAGGGGACACCAATTATCTCCTACTACTGCAGCAGCACACACATAGGCTCCCTGGTATGCCAACTGTGCTGGGAGCTGCACAAGCTGAGGTTAAAAAATGAAATGAAACGAAATAAATAAAATAGTTACGACAAAGTCCCCATGTTCGATGCAGTTACTAGTTGTGTCTTAACACCTAATCATGGGGAACAGCTCCAGAGACTATTAAAAGGTACATTCTGCATTCTCAGGGTTTTTTGCCTCTCCTTTAAATAAACATACTGAGGTTCCTTAAATAGTCCTCTCTGCACTAAGCATAAGTGCAACAAAAGATATGCAAAGGCTGCAAAACACAGAGCATCAGAAAAGAACAGATTAAACCCTTGAGTGAATGAGGCTCTCTCCTGACCACCACTATCCCGGCAGAGCATTCAAGTGCTCTCAGCTCCCTCTCCCCCAGAAGCTGCTGCTTCTCCCCCAGGAGGTGGCATGGCCACGCTGCCAAGGCGAGGCCAGGCACTCTGAACGCCACAGCCCAACGTGGCTGCCAATCCCCCAGCTGCACTTGATGCAAGGTAGCCAGAAAGGCCACTGATGCCCCGACACTTCCTCCTTTCCACACTGCACTGCCAGCCTATATGCTTTCCCTGGGTTTTTCTGGGCTACATGTCAGCCTCCCTGTCCCTGTCCCAGTTAAATACTAGGTGAGTTGTGTAAGAATGCCAAGCAGCTCATCCTATTATGTTCTGTAATGCCCATTTTACTCTTTATGTCTCTGCAGAAACCTTTTTTACAAATTTGTCCATTCTTGAAAGCATTGCATTTGACTTGCTTTTTCAAAGTGCCCTTTTTAAAATGCTTAAATCCCTTTCCAGGCCTTTTATTCATTGGGAAAAACTTGCAAACATATCCCAGGCACAGGACAAAACCAGAATCAGAAAGCGAGCAAAGGAAGCCCAAATTGCCTTTGAACAGCTCATGATTTTTTTATTCAGTCTCATGACTGGGTAGGAACAGGCTGACTCATGATGTTGGAGGGCCCTGGCTCAGCAATCCTGGGTTTGCTGTCAGAATGTCTGCATGTGTCTTCTGGTCCCCACACTCACCCCTTCATGTCACCCTTGGCTGATTTACATTGCTGGGGAAATACATGAGTGCAAAAGTTAAAGGAGAGAAATGGGGAAAAATAACTTGGACCTAAACATTGTGACTTGGAGAGGTCTCTCCTGTACTGGCTGGCTTCTGTTCCTAAAGGTTTTCCTTCCAATTTCCAGTTACAAACCTTTACTGTAAAAAAGCATCATGAAAACAAATGGGAGCTTATTAAAGGGCTGGGGCAGTAACTTCCCATCCTCACTTTCCCTCAGTGGTAAGTCCCTTTAGGATTACTTTGCAGCAGTCAAGTTAAACAAGCCCACAAGTTTAGCAGGCCTGGAAGTGAGTCCATTAAGTCTCTACTCTCCCCTTCTATTTCTTATCTTGTGTCCATCTGCTGCAATGTTGGTGATACAGAGAAGCTGTGGCTGCCCCATCCCTGAAGTGCCCAAGGCCAGGCTGGACAGGGCTTGGAGCCACCTGGGATAGTGGGAGGTGTCCCTGCCATGGCAGGGGGTGGCACTGGGTGAGCTTCAATGTCCTTTCCAAACCATCTGTGATTCTGTGATTCCACACGGTGGCAAACGATGAATAAAATGATCACAGAACAGGAGAGAAATTCAGCAAGGACAGGGTGAGAGCAGCCATGTTTTCACTAGCCACATGTTTTAAGGAAAAAAAACTGATATCTGAGCCCAGCCTTGAACCCCTTAGAAACATCATATTCTCCCTGAGCTTAGGAGAAGTCAGTGAGCACCAATGCGGGATGGCTGTCCTGACAGGACGTGGGTATGCAGAATGAACAGAAAAATCATATGGGCCACAGAAGAAAGTATTTAGAGTAAGTTTACCCAATTCCTGCAACATAGGATGTTGCAATGGAAAAACTCCACTCCTGCTTGGTTCTGCACTCGGCTTTGGGAAAGCAAAGAATTACATAAGTGAGTCTGCTTTGATCAACAAATGGTTTAGAAAATGTGTTGTCCTTCCTTCTTATACTCAGTCTGAAGGGACTCCAACCTCTAATCAGAGAATGATTGGGTTGAAAGGGACCTTTAAAGGTTATCTAGTCCAGCCCCCCAGGCATGGACACAGACACCCTCCACACTTAGCATGTGTGGAAAAAGACCCTTCATCTGGCTCTAATCCATAGTTCCGAACCCTGAGCTAAAGAAGTGTCTGAGCCTGTCCTAGAGCAAGGCTGTATCCAACTGGCAGCCTCCAGATGGACTAAAAAATGCAGAATAGAGGGCCATCACCCCAGCAAACCTCCTGGCACAGCCTCGTTTGGACAACCACACTGTGACTGAGCCACAGAAATCTGAACACACACAGAAAACACCAGAGCCTGCAATTGCAACAGAAGGCAGGAGGCTCAGATATTTCCTCACTGGAACAGGTGGAAAGGGGAGGATTGAGAGAACCTGCCACCATCCCTCCAGCACTCCATCAGTGGGAGGCACCAGGAAGTGTTTGCAAAAGGAAGGAGGTAGCAACGTGCTGTTGAGGGACAATGGGCATTTGTTCTTAGGAACAAAGGGGACCTGGGGAGAAAGCGTGACCCCAAGGGGCCCACCTGAGACTTAGTGTCTCCTTAGCACCTTGCTCTCCTGGCTGGGGCTTGAAGTCACAAACCCTGTTATACTACGTGTAAAAACCCATAAATCTAAGCCCTACTTGGCTGATATAAAACCACCACTGTGGTACCAATGATAATTTCAGTGAAAACAGCACTGATTGTTAGCAGATTTCAGCAATCCTCAGGAAGGTTGAAGCCCAGACGTCAGAGAAACGTGGTGGTGTGATGGAGTGGAACAGCTTGGATGTCTTTGTTACAATTCAGAAGCAAACAGAATACATTAATGGAAAAGCTAGAGATTTCAAACTACTCCCTTCAGAGTGATCATAGTATCAGCAGCACAGGTGTGTATTTTTTAAGATATACACAAAGACCTTTAAAATAAAATAACCATGGCAAGGTATCCTGGGACGCCAAGGACAAAATATTGTGATGAAATCTGCAGCAGAACAATATCAACTTGCTCTGCCAACCAAGCCAGAGAAGTTAATCCAATCCACAATTTAAAGTAAAATTCAATCCTGTATAATGACATGGTATTTGTCATCACAGTCAATTGCCACACAACCCTTCATTCAAACTATCACGGCTTTGCTGAAGTCAAAGGTACAGCTGAGAGCACAGCGCTCACGGGGAGACCACTGGCAGCAGTTCTAACGGGGGCGTTTCCAAAAGCCTTGCTAAGGTTTCAGCTCCCACTGTTCTCACTAACCACTTTTACACCAACACAGCAATTAAACTTCTTTCTCTCAAGCGCAAAAACACAGGGACTAAAAATAAACCTGTTACAAAATATGCATTTTGTTTATACATATTTACACAGACCTCGGATCTGCATGTATGCAGTACCAGAAGGATAAAGCCATCTGATGCACAAGATCAGCAAAGCAATCTGCAGGCTCTGCAGGGGCCAGAAAAGAAACATTTGTATGATGGCAAACAATATTATGCAAGACACGCCTGTGCTTTACTTCGTGATGGAGAAACAGTTGCATAAGTTGCGTATCTGGAGAGACTGGCAGTGATCTTGTTTGGCCCCGCACAAAAGAGAAAATCGCTCCTCCACGTATTTATTAAGATTTCAAAGCTAAAGCTAAAACCCGCGTCCTTCCTACTTCAGCATTAAACTCCGTCGGGTTTCCCCCCACACCTCCCTTTTCTTTCTTCCCCTTTTCTCTCGTTTTTTTTTCACGTGTCTCCAGAGTTGGATTTTGGAGGCAGCAAGTTGTTCCCTGTCTCCCGTGACCTGCTTGTCGCAGCCCTGCCTCTCTCGTCTCCTCACAGCACACGGTGTGTCAGCAAAGCGAGTACGTGTTTCAGCCGAGGCCGAGGAGGAAAAAGGGTGGCCGGGCCTCCGTGGCCCGCTGCCCGTGCAGCCTGCCGGGAGGTGCAGTGCGGCTGCTGCCGTGGAACAAAGGGGCGCGGGGGCTGCGGGCAGGGAGCGCCGCCGGGAGCCGCGCGGGGCACCGGCCACGGGCACCGTGCCGAAGGGCGGCTGCGCAGCGAGCGAGCGAGCCAGGAGCCCGCAGCAGGGCTCGCTCCCGCAAATCACCTCGGCTTCGTCGTGCTGGGGCTTTGGCCACCTTGGCGGGGCAGCCCGGTCCGGACACGCCGTGGGATGAACCCGGGGAGCGAACCTGTCCCCCGGCCCGGCGCCTCAGGGCAACGGGAATTGCGGCTCCTCAGCCTCGGGGCGCCAAGCTGGGAAACTTCTGCCCCGCTCTGTGCTTGTATAGAGCTGCTCTTTAATTTAAACGGCAGCAGGAAAAATCCTCCCTTGGATTTGATTTCATTCAACTTCGCGTCCCGCCAAGACAACAAAACTGCCAGCTTCTAACACGTTCATTTAGATACTTCTAAATGAACAATAAAGGGGGTGTTCTCTCTCCGGTATTGTCGGTATTTTTAACCTACGCCCAGTTTACCTACGCACGATTACCCCCTACACCACTACTACCAGCCGTCAGCTCTTTATTTCTCTATTTTCTAGCTAAAGGAAATAAAAAGTGAAGCGATTGCTTCCCTTCAGCCTCCCGAGCAAGCAACTGCGGGGGTAGGAAATGGAAATTCTCGGAAGCCTTCGGGGGCTCGGCCTCGTGCTTCTGAAAGGGGGGGTACTGGCGCTGGGCCACGCAAAGGCTTTTGCTCATGTTTGCCACGAGTTTTCCTGGCGACTTTTTCTCAGCGATTGCAGCACAAGGCAATAGCCCGGATCTGCCTCTCTGGCCGTCTCCTCTGCCTGGGTAATTACTTTAAGTTCCAGCTCCCCTTCCCCCCCGCCGTTAACCTTGGATCCACAGCTCCCGCTGATGACTCTCCCTCCGTCCCTCCACTACGTCGGCTGTTACTTTTCATTTCATGGCTCACTGGTGAAACTCTTGAGCTCTTCTTCTCTTTCCACGTCCAACCTGTTTCCTTCCCCCGACGCTTTTGACTTTGCCAAGACCTCGTCTATTACACTAAAGCGGCCGGGTGCGGCGTTTTAGCGGGGTGAGGGGAGGAGGAGGGAGGAGAGCCGGCGTGCCCAGCCAGCCAGGAATGCGGCCGGAGGAGGGCGAGGGATGCTCCGGCATCTCCCCTTGCCTTGCTGGGGGATGCTCGGCCGCGGCTCCCAGGACCGGGCTTTGTTCCACACCCGGGGCCGGTAAAGTGCGCCCAAGTTGAGCCCCCGTTTACACGCAAACACCGCGGCCCTGGGCTCGCTCAGGGCTGCTGCGACTCAAAGAAAGCAGAGAAAAGCAAGCTCCACCTCCTCCAGGTCCGCAGGAATATCCTACAGCATCCACCCTTCCATCCCTGGTCCCCGTCGGGACCGGTCCACCCCACTGGGCCGGGAACGCGGAGGCCGCCGGGGGACGGCTGGGTCTGGGGGTGTTTTCTTTCTTTCTTTTTTTGTTTTGTTTTGTTTCCTTTTAATAGGCGAAGCAGCAACCGGAGAGATCACATGAAAGGACTGATCAGCAGGCACGCCTCGTCATCGTGTCAGGTGGGGGAAGGGAGGCACATCCGACTGATTTAGTGACTGGCTGGGGAAAACCGGCTTTGACTGGGGAGAGGGTCTGTCTGGGGGGCAGGGAGAGAGCGGAAGGGTTAAGGAAGGCGCATCTGCCGAGCTGAGCAGGCAGCCCTGCGAAAGCGGCTGTGCCCCCTGCTCCCTGCACGGCGCTGCACCAGCATCGACGAGAAGAGACCTGTCGGTCACTGGCCGGAGGCCCTGCCCCTGCCGGGACCGGGGGCTGCTGCTCGGGAGGAGCCGGGACGTCTCCCACCGACTTTGTCCCCCAGAGCCCCCGAGAGCAGCCCCCCGGGTGTGTGGGACCACCCTACGTCCCGTTCCGGGACGGCATCATTTTCACATGAATTACAAACTTAGGAGTCTGAGTGAGACTAAGGTTAGGATTACAGAGTTTCACGGAACCACTGCTGTCTGCCTGATGGGGACACTTCCAAACTGAAGTCTGAAGGGTCCTTAATGCTGCCTGAGACCCCCTGGTCTTGGGGAGGAGCGGGACTCAACAGCAGCCCTTCTACTGTCACCCCTCAGCAGGTTCTCCACTGGCTGACTCTGCTGGGTCTGGGAGTCCCTTGCTCTGCTTCCCTTCAGACCCCCTGTTCCCCACCACCAACACCTTCCCTACAGCAGCAACAGCACTCCTGGTTGTGTCTGGCCAGGTCACAAAGCGATCAGCCAACCACTACCACGTCCAAAAAATAAACTGCTTTTCCAAGATTCCACCCCGCCACACACATTCCAACGCCTCTGAAGTGCCCGATGTTAACACCAGCCATGGAAAGGTGGTCATCTGGGGAATCATCAACTACAGGAAGAAATCACCCATTGAAGATGACATTTCCCTTGCCAGCACTAAAAGAATTTCAATCTCTTCCTTGTTTCCTTTACCCTGATGTGTAAAGTTGCACATTTCCACATGCCGATGTGCTGCTGTGTAATGTGTATTAGCAACCTACAGTACTTCACTGTACCTTGTTCTAATTCTGTATCACCCTTAAGATACAGCCGTACTTCTGTGACAAAAATAAGAATTTCGGAACACAGTGTTCAGTACGCACAGCTACAGCGTTCCAAACGGTGACAGCAAGTGCAACCTTTCAGCAGAAATAAGTGGTAAGAAAAACAGACTTCTCAGAACTCAGAGTTACAAAAAAACTAGCAAGCTTGAATCCACTTGTCAAGTGGGCCCAACAAAGAGGCTCTAACATTTTGAATAGGGCTGGAAGGCCATCTTTGACCTGGCAGAGCAGCCCCCTGCACGCTGTGGGGATAAGTGTGTATCAGACAGATCTAATAGTAGGCAGCTGTCACGGTGATGGGTGCCCAGAATAACTAGTTACCCTTGTCTCTCTCGCTGCTTGCCTCTCCATCTCCCACTTAGGGAGCCCATACATCCCCCCAGCCTCCTCTGGACCACCCTGTGTGCACAACTGGATCCCAAAGGGCTGGCAGCAGGCCCTGACTGCCGAAATGAACTGGGCACAAGCTGCCTGCACTTGATGAGCTCTCACTCGGCGGCAGCACAACTGTCAGAGCCCAGGCCAGGCTGCCCAGCCCAGCTCCTCACTGCTGGTAGGGCAGGAGAAGGAACACGTGCTGCAGAAACAAGGCAGCAGAGTGCAAGCTTTCCTCCAGCAATCCTAAGAAAACCTCTTCCCTGTGCCAAGACAAACTTCAGTGTAACCTTTGCATTTTCCTACCAAATCACTCAACTCCCACTTCTCTCTCTCTCTCTTTTAAGGACATCAGTATTTTTCAGTCATAAAAGAGTCTTTGTAATGTACTCATTTTCTGAGTCCTTTTGTTACCTCCATATAATTCTCCCAGACAATTATTATCACAGCCATTGTTACACAATCCAGTTAAAGTAGTTCTTCTGCACCTCCGTCTCTTTTTCCTGCTACAAAATGAAACGTTTGAATGAATACTTACATTCCTCAACATAATGAGCTCTCCAAAAGCAAGGTAATGGAAAGTGCATATTAATTAACAATGCTAAATTGCGGGATGGTATTCATATCGCATTGAGAAATTAGGAATAGAGGAAAAAAAAGTTGAGTTTATTTTCTCTGGCCCAGGCCATCTTTAAATAAAGTAAAAATAAGAACAGACCCAGACCTGGAATATAAAACCTCTCTCATTCATTTTCTGTGCAGAAATGAGTGAGCATTTCCTGTCAGTTGATGACTCCCTAGAGGGCTCTGCGTCACTGACCACCAACAAGTGAGAAAACCTCAAATCCTCTGCTCAAGAGTATCATAATCTCCTATCAAGGACATTTTACTTTGCTTTCTGCATCGCTGAAAGGGGCGGGAGAATTCCACAGCCTTCCCTGTGCCTCGGGCTGAGCCGACACTGTCCCCTGTGGTTGAACTCCCACGGCCACACACTCCCTCCGCGTGCGGGCAGCGCCGCACAGCACAGCCAGGGCAAAGCCCCAGCCTTTTCAAGCCACACTCCTCACTCGCACAGACCCGCCACAAAGCAAAGCATCTTCCTGCCAGGGCACTGGGGCCTTCGAGGAGCACGTGAGGGGCACCTGGGGCTCTGGGCCAGAGGAGACTGCAGCCGGGACAGCCCCAGTGCCAAGAGCGCTGCGCACACCGCAGAGCCTCAGCCTGCTATGCCAGGGCACTCCGGGTGCCTGTGCTCCCTGTAGCCAAAGAGCAGCTGCACCACACGAGGGTAGCGCCCCCACCACAAAGGACAATTCGTTCGTACTTAATTAGCAAACGAACGCTTCCAGAGGATGCCTTTGAACCTTGAGTCGCCACGTTTAGCCCATTTGAAATGTGTTTTAGTTTCAGGTGCCCAAAGCCCTTGCTGGCCATCTCAGCCTCCCAGGAGCTTTGCTACTCAGGTTGTCTCAGTTTGGGATGCACCCTCGGGTGTGTGTTTGTATTTGAGTCTGGCTTTTTTCACTCAATTATATGCAAGCAATTAGGTTAAGACATAACTACAGCACGAAAAAAACACTTTAAAAGCCTTCATGTCTTCCACACTCAAATTTCTCAGCCAAAAAAGTTTGCATGAATTGAGGAAACACTCCTGTGCAAAAGCCCATTCTTGAACAATTTTGAGCAAAGACACTGCATCAAGTTTGTATTCCAAGCCATAAACAGCCTGGATGTGCACAAACCAGTGCTTGTGTGTTTGTGGATACACCTTGAAAACTAACAGGCTTCCAAGCTGGCTTCCCTCGCCTGGCAGCCCCACCTGAGCAGTGGGAAGCAGACACCGATGCCTTCCCATTCCAGCAGGCACCCTCTGCGATGTGACCCCAGATCCAATCCAGCAGGAAAGCAAGACTGGTTTGAGTGCTGTAATTACAGTCCTTTTGACTGAAGATGGTCCTGATGAGTGTAGCTGATACAGGCATCAATCTAAATATAGATGGGCTCCACGTGACTGTAGCAGATGTCAATTTGCTATTTAAACTCTGCTCTCCCCCCCCCCCCCCCGACTTGCAAAGAAGACAGAAACGACCTGAGGAAGAGGGAGAGTCCAAGATCTCACCCATTCAGTCACATGCAAAGTGAAATCCCCTTGCAGAACTTTCTGAGGATCAGTGACAGGAGGTGAATGGCAGGGCAAATTCACACTGAAGGCCACACTAGAATTGTGACTTTGACTGTGTCATCGAAAAAGTTTATTTGGCCCCGAGGTAAAAGGGGAACAGGATCCTGTGAGTACCCCCTGGTACTCACTGTGGGGACCATGGTGTGGCCAAACAACAGACAGTGGAGACCTTGCCCCACAGTGCCAGGGCAAAAGGGAAGCCCTGGAATTGTTCTAGCTCCAAACTGAACTGCAGCCCATTGACTGGAAATAAAGATGACAGTAAATGAACAACAGCTCAAATACTGAAGAGTGATCCTAAACCTAGTGCCATATGGCAGAACACAGCAGTGATTTTTACTCTGTGTCACTTCACCTGAATTGCCCCGAACCAGGCCTCCTTCTAGGGATGATAAGTAAAAGAGATACAAAGGCAAAGAGTAAGAGCCTGTTATTGATCACCTTGATTTTGTTTCTTGGCTGCCCTGGAACAAATGCCCTCTGGGAACTGCACCTGATCTGTGGGTCAGCTTTAGAAACAAACTCACTGCTTTGCTCTGGAGACAAACTTTGCAGTGCTCTGTGTTTCATTCAAACATATGAATCTCAAAGGGGCACTAATCTGGCACAATTTCCTTGTGTGATGCATCCCAAATTACACTTGGAGAGGGGTGGAGGGAGGCTGGTGGGGGAAGTCCTGTATCCCTGTATTTCTGTGGTGGGGGCTGGGACCACTTACTCATTCCATACAAACAGTGTGATGTGGGATTTCCCTCGACAGTGTTGGGAAGAAAGCAGAAGGACTTTGCGCTGCTCTGGGAACAACCAGCAAGCAGAGAAAGTGTGATGGCATCGTGGAATTTATCTCAGGTTTACATGCAACAGGAATTCAGTCACATCGGTCCCACTGTATCAGATCCCTCAGGCCACAGACCGTGCTGACATTTGTACTGCTTATTTTTTTATTAAGGCACCAGCCAAGAAACAGTTCCTCCGTTGAAAAAATTGCCCCAAATTGTTTGCACTGATTGCTCCATCTTTTAAACTTTTTCAGCACTGATATAAAGTTATTACTTTCATCTGGATAAAGTATTTTCACCACTTGTACAGTGTTTTAACCTTAACTGCTTTCCTTGAGCTCCAGAGCATCATTCCTGAGCCTTGCTCCACTGCCTGAATGCCAAAGCAGAAATGCCTCTCCACATCCTTGACTCAGATTAGTTCAGACTCCATCTATTTTCTCTGACATAGCTTAAAACTGCAAATTTTAGCAGGGGACCAGCTCTGACTTGTTATTGGACATACATGAGGAGCTAACAGATGTAGTAGAAAATATTTGTTCTCTCCTTAAATGGAATTTTGCCCGTGAGATTCTTTATTTAAGTGCAGAACTTATCCCACTAGTGGGAATCAACATCCCCAAACTTACAGCTTACTAAACATGGAAATGTAACCACAGATAATTAAGGGAAAGATTTTAGGATGCTACCAGAACAATGAATAGATAAGTTCATTTTACTTTGCTTCTGAAACAGGAAAATACACTTGGTCGATTATCACATCTCAGCTGAGGGGAGGTAAATCTCTACCACATTTGAATTCAAATGCTGAGGATTAGCTGACTAGATCAAACTGATGTTATTTTTATCATCCCAGACAAAAACCAGAGAAACTTGCTTTGTGTTCCCACAAATGGCCACTTCCTGTTCTTCCAACTGTGTTTGCAGAGAGAAAAACACAAACTGCACAGAACTGAAATGTGTGTTTTGGGTGCCAAACTAAACAGTGAAGCCAGTCTGAAATACTTTGTTTTCCTGCCCTGGGCTTAACAGGACTTCTTCAAGTGAAGCACAAGGCAGTAATTTCAGCAGTTAGAGATCTACATTTTCCTGCCTTTCCAGCCAAAACCTCACCTTACAATGAGTTAACTGTCTGAAAATGTTACTAGTTCTACTGCTGAGAGATCTTCTCTAAAACAGCATTTTTCCATGCAAACACTTTCCCTCATTTATAATCAAAGGAAGACAAGCCTGAGCTGTCAGTCAAAGTTAAAAGGGCCATTTGTGATAATATTAGAGAGCACATGGGAAGATTTTGTCATTCTGCTAACAAAGGACTTCAAGCATGGCTTTGCCTTAAGAATGGGAACTTTTAGAACAGGATTTGGGATAAGCAGTCTCAGATGACTTTAGCAGGAATGCTTTGTTTCAGGTGGAATAACCTTGTTTTCCAGTTCTGCAACTGAACAGAGTCTATAAAGCCCACCAACAATTTTCACTCTTCCATGTCATTTTTTGAGCCTTTCCCACTTCAGCTGAACGGTACTAAGAGCTGAGGTTGCTTTTTTTCTTGCTTGCAAAACAGGGGCAGGAACCAATTGGAGGAGAGGGGTAACCACAGCCAGTCCAGTGACAGGAACTCACCTATTCTCCATCTCATTAAAGGGACAGCAAACCCCTGTGCTGGGAGCTACACAAAATAAATACAGAGCTACCTGCAAGGTAGAACAACCAACCTGCATGCTCTGGCAGCATCCCAGTCCCCGCAAGAGCCACAGCAGTTTCCCTTCAGGGCAATCCCAATGGTTCTTGCCTCCCCACCTTGCCCTTCATTCTGTGTGGGAGGCTGGATCTCACCTGTGGTGCCCTCCTGCTCCACAGAGCCCGTGGTGGCAGCATCCCCACCTTGCCATGTCCCTCAGAGCTGCCCTGTCCTTGCAGAGCCCCCAGGCTGCTGGCACACACTGACAATTCACCTATTCCTTGGTTCTACAGACACAGGACAACTCCACCTCCCCGTGCTGCTGCAGCGTGGGCAGCCAACTTGCAAGAGAATCCTTCACACAACTTTTGATCATCAAATGCTGGTGCCAAAGCCCAAACTTCTCACAGCCAAGTGAAGGGAAAGACTTGTCCACCTTAGAAGCAAACCCTGGCAGGACTGTGTCAAAGTAAGTGAAGGAGGCACAGCACAGCCAGGCTCGACTCCAGCTTCCCTTTTTCCATGGACCATGACTATATTGACTCCTTGTTCTTAGTTCTCTTTGCCCCTAATTCCTTGGTCTCTTTTCCCCCATCATTGCTTCTGTGTTCCAGGACTTCTGTACAGTTCTACATTTGCCTACGCATAGGCTGTTTAAGCAGAGTATTTTTAAGGTGCTAAAAGCATTGGAGTCCATTATTAGAAATGTAAGGGAAAATAATTGAGACAAGTTTACCAGCTGCTCATACTTCTGGTCCTTCCAGAGAATTTCTAGTTAAAACAAACACATACACTTGGCAGGTTATTTTCTCTGAAGTGTCTAATAGTGTTTAGTGGTTTCAAAGTGTCTTTCTACAGCTAAAGAACTGCAAATGCACATATGCAAGAAAACTTTACCTACTTTTGTAATTATTTTATTTGTGCCTAACGAGACATTTACAGGAGTGGTTCTGTGGCTCTGAAGCCACTAATTAGCCACATGTATTCAAACGTGTTTTTGTGCCTGGGCAGAGAGTACTTGCCAACATACACAAATAATTGGGACGGAGCAGAACCCCCACGGTGAGAATTCTCCCTCTTCACAAAAAGACATATTTAAAAAGAAAGGTATCATTAAAAATCTTGTCAGTGGGAGATGAATGGAGACTGTTCTCCCACTGGGCACCAAGAGCCCTGAGAGCTCTGTGCTGCCCAACTGGGCAACCTGCAAAAAGCCATTTCACCTTCTTTCCCTGCCTTAAATGAGTGATGTGCTCCCTTGTGTGATGTCCTGGTGCAGAACATCAGGGGAGGAGATGAGTATTCTGATTACCATTACCCTTCAACAGCTCCGTCCATCTGCCTCCCCCCAAGCTTTGGCCCCCACGCCGTATCAGAAGCAGAAACTCTCAGCTGATCTTTTCCTACACAGCCAACAGCAGAAGCCTCTTGCCTGTAGTGGGATGATCAGACCTTGCCCTGTGAATTACAATGGAGCCCCCATGTGTACTGCTGCTCGTCCTGCCTCATGGGCCATCACACAACACCCACCCACACTGGTTCAGCTACAGCTCCTGGGAACAAGGCCCTTTGTCCATGGAGCTCCCCGGGACCCTGCAGCCCAGGCAATGCACTTGGACTTCCCCCAGGGTTGTTTTTGAAGGCTGGTGTGGACACCAAAGGCATCGCAACTTGTACCCCTTTTGCTCCTGGTCCAGGTTGCTCGGATGGCACAGGTTGCTCCAGGCACAGGAACTGCACAGGGTCTCTCCAGGAGCCCAGTCCAAAAGCAGGAGCCCTTGCAGCACTGCAGACCTTCCACTCAGCCTGTCACAACTGGGTTTTTTCCCTTCAACTTGGGCCCATCCTTAATAAGGCCTGCACTCTGAATCCTGAAGTCTCTCTACAGTAAACACCCCCACTGGTCTCACTGGGATCACACTGCCAAACTGATACTTTCAGGTGCTTTTCTGGGTACAGCAGACGAGGCAAACCCCTGAAGCCATGTGGGATTCCTTACTGACCCAAATACACGACACGGATGAACAAACGTTCCGCTTCATTTACACTTGGCATGCTACATGTAAATACAATTGCCACTGCCCTGGGTTTCTGAAATAACACCTTAATAGCTCTGAAAAAGTCAACTTTTCCTCCCTCCTGGTTTTTTTCAGTTCATTATGGCCTCGATACTGCCAAGACTTAAGCAGGTGCACTATTTTAATTCGTTATTTGTGCATTATTTTAATTCGTTTGACCTCCATGAGACTATTCACATATGTAAAGTTATTCACGAGCTTAAATCTTGGCAGAATCAGGATTTGTGGGCTTAATCTAAATCCCACTGCAGACTTCAGTCAGGTTTGGCTCTCTCTGCAAAAGAACAGCCTTTCCAGCAATACCCTGCAGCCGAGGTGAGGGCCTGGCCCCGGGGGTCAGTTCCTTTTGTCCCCTCTGAGAGGGCCTGGGAGCAGCACATCTGTGGGAATGTCAGTGACTGCTTTGCTCAGGCCCTCCAGGAAGGCCAAACGAGCAGCAATTAAGCAATGCAGTCACTGCTGGGATCAGAAACATCCCCCTGAAGGTGTTCCAGTCACAGCAGGGAAGGTGCAGGTACCAGCACCTGTCTCCCCTGGGCAGCCCAGGAGCCCTTAGGGAGGTGAGTCTGCTGCCCTTGGACTCAACAGGATGACACCCTGACTGAGCTCTGCCAACAGGATGTACCCCAAGAGTCACCATTCTTTGGCCTCAAACTGTAAAGCCCAGAAACAGTTCAGGAGTGAGATTCTAAACCAGCCCGGCCGCTGCAGGGGTGACTCTGCTCAAGGCACAGACAACCAAGGCAGAGCTTCCAGAGTTGCCTGCAGCACTCCTGGAGGTACAAAGGCAAGTTCTCATCAACCTGGGAAAGCCCCTCTGGATCTCAGCGAGAAATCAACCTCAGGCAGGTGTTACACAGTCAGGCACTTGGGATGTGATGGAAAGGCTTTGGAAGTCACTGCAAGAGCTGCCATGTACTGGAATACATTTGGAGCAGGCCCTGGACACCACAGGGAAAGATCCTTTAAGAGCAAGTGGAGAATTCGGAGGTGAAATCTGACCTTAGGATGTCTAGGAGATACTCACATCTCCTCAGCAGCTCCTTATGTTCCCCATAAGGCACCCAGACTTGCAGCAGCACTGAAGGCAATAAAGACACGATGTCTTCTGGAAAACCTTATGTTTTCAAATGCTCGAGTCTCCACCAGAAACCAGCCTTTTACTCTCTAACATAACAGGCACGGCCCTTAGCCCACAGCTGAATTGGGGTTGCTTTTAAAGTCACGTCACTGCATTATTAAATGCTAAAGCACAAACTTTTTTAAAAAATTGTTGTGATGTTTCCTCCCCACCTTGCTCTGGCAAAAATAGAGCAAAAGGAAGGCACTGACTGGATCACAAAGATAAAAATGCTGGTTTGAACCAAGGAAATGCCCAGAATGTCACTTACTGAAAGCTGCAAGGGAGGCAGTGTTGTAGAAAAGAAGTGCAGACAGAAGCACACACAGCTGGCTCAGGGAAGCTCGTGCATTTATATTAAGACTTCGGTAACATTAAGTGCTTTGCACAAATCTAAATTTTGATTGTCTGAGTCCTTCAAAAGGCACTACTGTCTACAAAATAACTTCCTGGCCCATAATAAGGCCTCGATGGCTGCTGGATCACTTAGACCAAGCCATCCTTAAAGGGTCTCTTCTGAATAATCCCATTAGTTAAAGACTTGACATCTGACTTCTTTAAGTGCCTTTGTGCTTTAACTCCTTCTAAGCATTATGGAAAAATCCATCTGCTTACTAAAGCCACGACTTAAAATGAGCAGTTACACTGAAAATGAGGAAGTGTGGCCTGACAAGTCTGTTGATGCTGTTTGTGTTACATGCTGCTGGCAAAACGAAGGAGGGATTACCCAGAAAGTGTTTTCTATTGCACCTGACATGGAAAATGATCTTTTCTGACCCCATATCCTCTTTTGTGCTTCTGCTCCTCCAAACAAAGAAGCAAACAAAAAGCCATGAAGCAAACAGGAAGAAGCTGCTCAGCTTTTGCTGTTCTTAAGTCAAGATGGAATCAGTTTTCTTGCTCCCAAGGCACACACAGCACTCGCTCCACAGCCATTCAAGGTGTAACGCTGCAAAGGCCAAATGGACAAACTCTGTAACTGGCTCCCCAAAATAACCCCAAAGAGCTTCCCAGGGTCAGGAGAAAAGAAAGGGGTAGGAAAAAAAAGAAATGCACATTCTGTTTTTCTACCTCCTTGTTACTGAGTTTGGGCTCACTTTTCATATGCTGGTTTGGATATTGGCAAGGAACAAGCTTATAGCAAGGACTGTGGAGATTTGGTGCCCAAAAAATCCCACCAGCTTTTGTTTAGCTTGGGCTGCCTCAGAACCTTTGTGAAAATTAGAAATAGGCTCTTGAGGAAGAAAAATAAGACCAGAAGTGCCCTTAAAAATTTCAGAAAAGGTGAGAAATGCAGCCCTGTACATACAGGTATACATTGCAGTTGGATTTGAATAACAGGACTGTATTTGTGGCTGAACCCCACTTCATGCACTATGAAGACATCTTGGAAGCTGTGAAATTAGGCTCAGCTACTCAAGTAAAGAATTTATCTTTTGTCTTTTCCCCCAGAAGGGAACAGCAGCAGGAGGAATCTCTGCTGGCTTGTCTACTTTGCTGCAGTTCCTCACCAACACTGATTATTCACCACACTAAAGTAATCCCCACACACACTCCCTTCGTGGGCCCTCGGTGCTCTTTGTGCTCCCCTGCAATATAAACTTCCTGCACTGCCACACTGGTAAAGTGTGGAAAGGCCTAAGTAGCCCTTTTCCTAATAAATATGTACCTCCAGCGTGGACTCTGCAATACTTCCCAGAAAGTTTCCAGTGCCAGCTCTGAGAGCAGCAGATGACAAAGTTCCAAGGTATCACCTTACAGAGTGTTAAACTAAGGCCTCACATAGCAAAGACTAATGATGTCTGTTCATTTACTGAACTAGACAATGCAGGGGAGACTATTTCAGATTAATACGAACCATTTTTGATTGTTTTTTCATGAGGAAGTAGAAAAACTGCATATGGTGATCAAGTGAAAGCTGCTGTCCAAACTCCATGGTTTTTGACTTTTAAAATTATATGTAACTGTCAAAACATTTAGAATGTGCCAAAACAAAACCATTTGGTTTTTAAAATGAATTTTTTGCGATAGAACCATTTCATAAATTCAGCAGTACTGCACAGAGCATTTTAATTAAAGGAGGTTCACATCTCCTCTCAGTTGGTTGGAACACAGTGCGGATCATGTCCAAGGGTGCAGGTTCAGTCCCACTATGGGCCACTTGCTTAAGAGTTGGACTTGATGAGCCTTGTGGGTCCCCTCCAACTCACAGTATTCTGTGATTCAAGATGAAGTGCAGCATCCCAGCCCGAGGTAATTGTCACTCTGCTGCCCTTGTGCATGCCAGGGTCATCCAGCTCTCCATGCTCAGGCTGGGCTCACACACTCCATTCAGCCAGGCTTTTGCTCCAGCCACTTAATTTCTGGTAGTGCTTTGCGTGCGGTGTCCTCTGCTGGTCACCCATGCAAACATGTTTGTCCCAGGCATCCTGACTCCTCTTCAGCTGCGCTGGCTCATTCCCTGTCCTGATACCAGGAGCCAGCAACCCCTGCTCTCCATCCCTGCTCCGCAGAACACCCTCGCACCTCTCCGGGCTCCAACACGGGCTCCTGCAGTGGCCACTAGATGGCTTTGTCTGCAAGCTTCGCCTCCTCCTGCTCCAGAACGCAGCTTTTCCACCTGGATTTTTAACCTTAAAATTTTGGTCTCTACGCATCACCCTGAAGGGTGTCGGGAAGTGAAAGGTTCCCAGGTGTTCCCTTCAAAAAAATCTTCCACTCGGCCCAGAAATACTTTTACACTCTCCTGTCAGCCAGGCAGCTGATTTAGTGACAAGCTGGGTGTTAAACGGGGCATGGTGCAGCAGCATTGCGTACCTCCTCTCCTAAATAACCAGTTCTGCCCTCCTCTTCACTTGAGGAGCCTGGAAAATTAGGGTGGACGAATTGCAGACATGTGACTACAACTGCATCAGTCGTATCAGACTTCAGTGAAAGAATTTAGTCCATTAAAAAAAAATTAGTAACTTGTGAAAAAAAATGGGAAGGACAAAGAGAACCACCTGATGTTCCTAGAGCAGTTTTCCCAAATCTGCTGAAAAGAGCGTTTCTCACTCACTCTGTAGGTAAAGACACAACAGGATTTGAATGACAAACTATGGAAAGATGCAGAGCAGACAAACAAGACTCAGTCACACCAGCATTTGTTGGGGACATCAGTGTGCTTCCTCTGCAGCAGACCACTCGTTTCATTTATTCCATATGATGTTTTCCTTCACTGCCAAAGGATTAAAGCAGGGAAGCCTCTGATCTCTAACAGTGTATATCCTGGTTTTTAAGGAAACTGTCTGTGGCTCATACTTTGCAGTGCTCCTCAGTGCCTGCCATTCTCCCAGCCACTGCACTGAGCAGGCTGGAAATAGGCACCCAAGCTCCATGCAGCCCTTCCAAGTGCTGGCATCTGCTCTGCCATGTGCAGCTTAGCAGTACAATAACAAGCAATTAGCCAGGCACTCATGAACACAGAATGGAAGACTTGATTTTCTGCCGAATGCACCCGTAGATACTGTAGGGGTAATAGCAGGCCAGGTACCTGAATCTCCAAATGGTTCAAATTCCAGCAAAAAGGGAGGGGTCACTGGGGTTCAGTGAATTAGTTCAGTGAATTTCCAAGCACTACTGGATTGCCCCATAGTTAACAGGAAGCACAGTGGTGTTTATTCACCTCTCCATGTTTACAAGAACACCTACAATCCTAGGCTACATTCCCTCTCTGTCTCACACGGAAAGCTGAAGCACAGAAGCTCCACTATATACCATAAACCCAGAAAACAATGCAAACCAATTTGTTCTGTTATTTATGCCATCCAAAGAGCGTTCTTTAGAGCTGAGCAGGGCCAGCCAAGGCCAATTCATGGTGTTTTCTCAGGCTGAAACAATTCCTCTCATTTTGCAGAGAGGGAAACAGGTGACAAGAGCTCAAGGGTCCCCAGCCTGGCTAACCAAGAGTTTCTTTCTGCAAGTGCACTTGTGCATGGCCTCCTCATGGTGACCCGAAGGTCTGCGAACTCCTGAAGGGAACAGAAGCCATGGCCACCTTGTCTCCCAGAGACTTCAGGGGCCAGATGCTTTCAAGGATGCAAACTCACCAAGCCAGGGCTCTCTGTACTGCTCTAGCCCTGCTCAGTATGGGCACGCCTGCAATCCCGAGAAGACACGAGTGATTTCTGCCCCCAAACCACATTGGCAGGCCTGTGACAGCTCCAGTACTCTACTGTACTTCTAGGGTGTGGAGCCAAAACCAGACAGAGAATTCAAATGCTCCGTAGCACAGAGAGACAGCGTCACCACCCTGTTCCTGCTCCTAGGGCCGGATCATAAGATTTAAATGCTACCTCAGTAAACACAGCACTTCAGTTAAGGGAGCAATCAGACTGACTTGCAAAAAGCTGCTGGTGGTTCAGCAGCAAGTGCTGAGCCAGCAGCTCTGCCAGCTGTGAACAGGGCATGGCAGCAACAAGGAAATCATCCTCAGCTCCTGCACAGTGCCACCTACAAAACCAGTAGTGTATAACTGACACCCAGCAAAGGCAGGGAAGATAAGTAACTCCTCTGCAACAGAGAAGCTGCTGTGTGAGACTGAGGGTGGGGGGTCGGGTGCACGTCACCCACCAGCCAGTCCAGCAGGTGAAAGAAGAGGGGCCCAGTTATTGCCACAGCCAGGCTGGAAGCAGAGCTGCTGCCCGGGACTCAGACTCCTCCGGGTGCTCAATTACTATTAAAAGCAAAGAGAATATCTTGTAACTGTGATTAAGTGCAAATGCTTCGTATCTTATTTTGGAAACAAAGCTGTTTCCATTTCTCCCAGCTGAAGCTGTTATTTCTAGTTAGTGTGTATTTATAATGAAGATGCCAACACGAACAAAAGCTTTCCTTTTAGAAGAGAGCTTTGTTCTGTTCTTTCATTTAAGTAACTTGGACATTGTTGTGGAACATGAAGCTGATCTTTCAAGGTACTTGGAGAAATATTTCCTGAGATAGCCATCCTATTGCCTGTCTTTAGGTCATACCACAGCATTGATTTTGAACTAGAAGTCAATTGAGAACCTTAAAAGAAATCAATGCTGTGATGTGGTTTGTGAGCTGCTATCTTTTCCCAGTGTTTTCTCAGATAGTCAGCATGCCAGTTAGAGAATATTAACTCACCCTCTTTCCAGGGATTTCATGTTATTAACAAACAAATTAACAAGGTGACAACTCAAAATTCTGCTGTTCCTCCAGAGCACATCTACACGGGATCACCTGCCCTCCCAGTTCATGCCTGACATCTTTTCTACCACAGTATTTCTTCCCTTACCTCCCTGCAGCACAGGGCCTAAGCTGGGTCAGTCAGCAGCCAGCTGAGCCCCTGCCAGCTTCAGCAGTGCTTGTTAACACCATGTCACACCCAAGGCCACCAACACTGACACTAAATGGTCGTGAAAGACATGGAGGGCAAAATGGGGCTTCTCAGTTGCAAGGAAAAAGTTGGCATTAGAATTTTTTTGCCAAAGGGAATCGCATTTTCAAGTGTGTCCTGAAAGTAAAGCCTTAAAGAACACTGTGGACTTTCATTACCCGTGCAAAATTTTATAAGAGATACAACTTGAGCATTTTGGTGGTTGGAGCCCCAGTTGCTGGAAGCATGTGATTATGAAACATGTCCAGCTTTCATTTCCTACCTTAAATCCACATCTTCCTATACTAATGTCATTGGTAAGTGTGGAAACATAAGCTTCAAAGGCTCAAAACTTGACACAAACAAAAAGGCAGCTTTTTTAAATCAAGCACAATCTAAACTAATAACTCCACTTTAAGGGTTTATAAAACGGTGTTTGTTTCTGTTTGAAGATTACAAGTATGGGGGCAAAACCGGTAGGAGCCCTGCTTGATCTCAGTTTGAGTTGGATACAGCAAAACAATGGATGTGCTGCTTACCCGGCATTTGGAGATACCTAGGAATGCAGTGTCTTCTTTGCAACAGCTCTGCTCATTTCCATTCTCATAGGGCAACTCTCATTTATTTTAAGGGTGCTTCTACACTAATCAGTTCAAGGAGAGCTTACAGTTGTAATTACAAGTTATTTTCATTTGAATGCCCCACAGTAAATGCACAGCAACAGCATCTGTCCCACCCCTGTTAAAGGGGTTTGAGAATAAAGGTGAGAAGCCTCACGTGTACACACAGGTCAGGCTACAAGTTTACTTCCAAATAAAATTCAAATTGTTTCAGTAGTTTCAGTGTTAAGCCTCCTGCCTGTTTTGCAACTTGGATGGCAGGAAAAGCAGCCTTAACTCCTGCCACCCTGGCTAGAACTACAGGTGCAAGAAGAGAGCGATCTGGGACCTCCATAACTTGTGTGTGCCGAGAAAGCCTCGCCCCAGAGGCATCCACCTAAAAGTGTGTAGTACGATGCCGTTATGTGAGCGTGATTACACCCCGGGCGTTGTGTTTGCTGTGCACAGCGTATTTCAAACTGCTTCAACAGCTCCCAGGGTGGTCAGCCCGCGTCAGTGTTTGCTCCTGCCACAACTGCGATCCCCATCCCAAGCCCATAGTGCACACATGCCCTCAAGGTGCAGCTGGGCTTTTCCTGCCCATTCTGGCATTCTGCCTCACTCCTGGCTGGTTTAAAGCTGGCATGTGCACAGCTACCCACAGTGTAGCTGGCCGCTGACCTCTGCAGAGCTCAGTTCTGATCACAAGCACTCCCGCAGACATTACTGTAACAACTTCTCAGCACACACAGCTCCAGTCTCTCCGCAGCCATCTCCGACTCCTGTAATGGCAACACGAGCCCTCGTGGAGCGCGGCTGAGCTGGCTCAGTGCGGGCAGCTCCGAGGGAACACGAACCCCTCCCGACAGCAGCCCAGGCGTCCCACACACCAGTGACAAGTGGGCAGCGGTTGGAGTGACATCCTCGAGGGACAGGACTGCTACAGGAGGAGGATTTACATACAAAACCACTACACAACCTCCCTTTTTCTCTGACGAACGGCTCCAGGCTGGAAAAGGAGAGTCATGAAGGCTCGCTGGATGTTTACGAGGCACCTCCAGCTTTCTGCTCGGAGCATCAGTGTCCCTGCACTGCCTCTCAGTGGAGCAGTTCATCCTTCTCTGACCTGCCAGCCAGGGCAGGGGCTCAGAGCTCCTTCGTCTGCAGCCAGTTGCCTTAATGCCACTGATGCCTGGAAGTTTATCAACTACAACCTGTGATCTCAACACCTGCACAAGAGATCAGAGCGGAGTCATCTGATTTAGAACAAGAGTAGGGACAAAGCAAGAGGCAGATCCTTGCCGAGCCCTTACTACATAGAAACATTTTGCCACTGCTAAGAATTACTCCACAATCACTCAGATGTAGGGTCACCCAGGGTCGATACTGGACTTTCACATGGCATTCATGCTTTAAATACAAAACAACTCACAATACTTTTCCACGAGCTGGCAGCAGTTGCTGATGCACACGTGCACCAGCTAGGAGCAGTAACCATGGTTATTGGCCGAAATTCTGGATCTCAGCGCTCAAAGGGAAAGCTGGAAGTCAAAGGTCAGTGTCTCACACTGCCATAGGTTCAACTGCAAACAGCCCACAAACCACCTCCAAATGTAACCCCCAATAATTCAGGAACCAACCCTGAAAAGAGCAGGGCAAGTCTGGCAAGGGACACACGGCAGTGCCCGATGTTTTGTCGGGATCCTTCACGTAACCAGGGTGTGATTTTCAGAGAGGAGAGCTGCTGGCACCCAACTCAGCGCAACAGCTGAGCATCTCACACCCTGCTCCCCCGGCCACTCACAATTCCACAAGGAAATGCAACTTAACACATAGTCCAGCAATATTCCCATCGAGTAATTGCTGCCCTGCTTTACAGTGTTTAACCCTTGAACATCAAGGACAAGGCTCCCATTTGCTCCACTAGGGAACAGGACTTCACTTTCCAGCTTTGACTTCCACAAGCCCTTTGATTTGCTGGCAGAAGTGACTTTCACTCCAGCTGTATCTCCTAATGTGCCTCCCTCCCCTCCCTTCCTTCACCACCATTTCAATGCTGGGCACATTTGCCCTTGGATGTGTCAGGGCTGTGTTTGGGAAGAGTAAAATGAAACTTCGATTAAAGAGGTTGCTGCTGCTTCTCCCCCTCCACAATCACCCTTCATTTTCTGACGTTCCAAGAGCCCCTTACAGTAATCACCATCGAGAGCTGTTAGTTTATACCACCATATTTTAAGATTCATGCTTTAGGAGGTCATTTGACTCGTTTATACATCCACAGGGATGGCCTGATTTGCTCAGCTCAGCTTCACAGACCTCACTTGCAGCAGGGCTTTGATGAGCTCATGAAAAGAGAAAAAGCAAAAATGTACAACCATGGACAGACAGAGAGAAAAGGTTCTGCTGGAATGAATCACAAAGAGCCAACTGCTCCTGCAGTTCCTGCCCTGCCTTTATTATGATTTAACGTCCCTGTGATTGTTTTAATATTATTTTATCCTCTCCCCACACACTGCCACCTCATGGTCACTAGGAGCTGTTTCAGTGGGAAAAATATATGTAAATGCTGCACCTCAATATTTAGGCAGCACATTTTCCAAAGCACTCAAATCCTACACACCGAGAAACATCTTAATGGCAAACATTTGGAAGTCATAGGAAATGGGCCAACACGGACAGAAGTGTGTGTGCTTGTGCAATAATCCCATCAGCATTAGCAGTCAGGGGAATCTGGGGAGGAAGTTGTTAACATAAAGAATTGATCTTTTCCATAAATTTTCAGTCAAGGGAAGAATAAGGAAAAAACCTGGAATACAGATATTTTCTTACTTTGAACGTCTTGGCCACAACACGTTACACTTTAAAGCAAAGTGAAGCCAGTGGTGGGCAGAAACCACGTTCATCTCATGTCAGAGTTAAGTGTGGCCCAGTAAGTGCCATTTCTGGAAAACACACCGAACCAGATTCCTTTGTCCCTCTCAGATGGCTCTGGAGCTCGGATTGCTGCATAAGTGAGGGCCCTGCAACCTGCTCATCCCCTGGGAGACAGTGTCCTCATCCCAGTGCTACAAACGGGAACTGAGGCACAAAGGCAGACCTCCTGTTTGTTATTGCCAGGGAGAATCCACTCAGCCGAGTGAGGGGAACATTGCTTTCACCAGTCGGTTGTTCCCCTGGCTGCTGAACACTCGGGGGGCTGACAGGAGCGGTAAGAGCCCAGGGGAGCAGATCAAGCTGCACTAATGGGCTCCCCTTTGCAAGCCCAGCCCGGCCATCACGCCTGGTGGGGGGGCCTCTCACAAAGGTCCAGCTGCACCATTCAGAGCACAACTTTTACTGAAGATCCTTCTGACTCCTTTCAGGGGTTCCTGTGGCCCGGAGCAGTTCCACGGGCTGGGGAGGGAGGTGATGGAAAAGCAGCACCAAGCCCCTCACATCCAGCTCTGCAGGGTGGTCTGCAATCTTCTTCAGGCAGGGCTGGCTGGATCCAAGCTAGGATCTCTCTGGGTGCACCCAAACCCTGCAGAAGCTCTGGGACTGCTGTTCCACACCAAACACACTTAAAGTAATTTTAGTAGGCAATTTTCATTTTTCTCCTACTTTGCACATCCTTATTCATTGTAGGGCCAGGAAAAGAAATAAGAACAGACTTACTGTGCCATTATTGAAACTAAAGATAGAAAGGATCATATTCTCAGACCTCTAGAGCAGCTTGTAGGCTGCAAATGTGAACGAAGTGAACAGAATCATCAAGAATTTGGGGTGTCTCAGTTCTGATGGTTCAGACATGCAGTTAGAAGTCGACCAACAAAACCAGGGACACCTCAGATCTGCATTTACAGGGAGCTATTAACTGCCTTACAGATCTGTCCAGTTTCTCAGCATACAGCCAGTGCATGGCTTTGTGGCTACCATTGCCACGGATTTTTCAAGTCATCTGTGTGCTTACAGCATCTGTATTCCCCAAGCACCTCAGGGGATCAGGCACTGGCCTTTGGCACACACAAAACCAGACACTGACGCTTCTTGGCTCAGACCAAACCCATGAAATCTCTGTGCCTCTGAGCTCGGTAGAACCAGGCTGGGAACTGCAAGGCCTGTGCTTCAGCACACACCAATTGCCCCTTGCAAGGTTTCTGGTTGGGAGTTTCCCACCTCGGTTGGTTTCCTCTGCTGGACAAGACACAGCCTGTTCCTACTTGGACATTTCCAGCAGTACACTAAGTTCTCAAAAGAACTGTGACTTTTAAGACTGAGCTGTTTCACAAGTCCAGATGTACACATGCAAAGGAAGAGCCTACAGTTGAATTCGACAAACTCCTCGTTCGAGTCCAGCTCCCTCCTGTGACTGCTGCAACAGTTCAGCACTCCAGTCTGCAGGACTGTGGCAAACAGTCAGATCCAGCACACACTCCTAAGGACAGCTTTTGCAGACACTAATCTACTCTGTCTTGTAAATTCTTTCGAAAACCATGATCACACTGTCTGGAATAAACACAGAGAAACATTAAGACAACTTACACCACCATAGCTCTTAATACTTTTCTTTCCTGTATGGAAATAAACTGCAGCTATAAAGACCTCTTCCACAAACACACCTGCATCAACAACAAAAGACCTGTAAGCAACTCTGTGATGGGAATTACCTTTTTGTTGAAAGCTTGAAAGCCCCAGAACTGGTCTCCTGAGCGTGTAGCTACTGCAGCAGAAGATCCCCACTTGGCTTCAGCCAAAACTCGGGTGGAGCAGCCGCAGCAGCTGCCCCAGGTGGGAGTGGCCAGGCTGCTGGTGCCTGATGCACAGGCTGGGCCCAACCAAGGTAAGGTGACACCTCAGCACACCCAGGCACGGCCGCGGGGGGCTGCAGCAGCCTTGCCACTCCGGCCAGGTATTTGGCAAATCCTGCCGGGCTGTGCACAGGATCACACATCCTGCACCTTCTTCTGGCTCAGAGAAAGGGAGTGACGGTGGAGTCAGTCTTGGAAACAAAACCACCACACTGCTTGGTTCATGTCTTCAGAAAAAATATCACAATAAGCCCTTATCTCCACCACAGAATGTAGATGCTTGTTGGGATGTCTAAATCCTAAAGGAAATTTGACACAATTTCTGATAATGGTTTATAGTCTCACAATGAAGAAGCCTCTGAAGGAAAAAAAACAAACAATATTAAATGATGAGATCCTCCAGTTACCACCCTACATAGTGGGCCAGTGCAAAGCCCACACAGCCTTTTGTCCTGCCTGAAGCACTGAACACACTGGGAGTCCTCGTGATCACCCAAGTGTTGGCTGAAGGGACGCTCTGCAACATTTTATGTAGGAATGTTCAGTAACCGCTGTGCTGTTTGGCTGTGCAGTTTGTGTTGTAGCATCTCCTTGCCTTGAAGTGGCAGCACATGAGCTGGTCCTGGTCCCCATGGAAAACAGTGTATGTACAAAAGCATATTTATGCACGCACCAGTCCACGCACATATATATATACACACATCCATACACACCCCCCCATACTTAGAGCTGTCCTGTCCAACCCCGTACAGGGACAGCACTCTGGAAACCTGTGGGCTCCGAGTTAGGCACTGTAACTCAGAGAGCAGAGAAAGCCTGTGGTCACACAGAAAGGGAATTCCAGAGCTCACAGGGCTGGGCTAACAGCTAACAGCTTCATGAATGGCTCCCCTTCACCCCGAGCTCAGTGAATTCAGTTACTGGAGAGGTACCAGCAGCTCCTGGTGGATTGTAGGCAGCTCCTACCAGCAAAGAGAATAACCTGATGTCCTGCACCTACCCTCATTTATATGGGAAGGGGACTACTCTGGTTTACGTGATATATGTCTGCAGAGAGTCCTGTTTCAGGCTAAACCCCAGTTACTTATAGATCTACCTATAAAGGGACAGCAGAAAACCAGGAGTGACTGCAACATGCATATTATTCCATTAATTAGTGCTTCACATCCAGTTTCTCCTCTGCTTCTCTGCCCTCCTTTTCTTCAGCAGAAGGTGATCATTGTCTGTTGCTCATATTGTCAAATATGTGCCAAGTGAAAGCAACCTAATTATATTTATTGGCATGCAAACACAGCCTATTGTAGTTTAAGGAGGTTACAAAAATATAGTTGTGCTGATATATATTAATATATGCTATAAAGTGAGATAAAAGCCATATGACAGAACCTTGTGCCTATTCCACGTCACATGCACCACTGACACACAGATTTGAATCCTGATGGCCACAGCCTACTTGCCTTCTGCAGAGCCCTTAGGAGAGGGGCTTCTCATCTTGTCTGTGTTTGCTGCCAGTGGGAAGAGTGGAAACCTGGTGCTGCTCGCTGGGACAGCCCCAGCCCAGAGTTTTGCTGGACCAAGGTTAGGTTCTGCAGCAGAGCATCTCCCTGTGCCCTGTTTTAAACAGATTCTCTTGTGAACACCAAAGACGTTTTCATAATGAACCTTGCTCTGCTAAGGCTGGCTCCTATTTTTCAGTTCAGTTTTGAGCTCCCTCTCCAAAACCCAGGGTAGGTTTCACCAGGACATCCCCGTGCCCTGCTCCAGCTGCCTCAGCACAATCCCGGGAGGAAGCATTACCGAGACATCCCAACTCCTGGGCCAGCGCTGCTTTGTCCTTCAGGCTCAGTCACTCAAGTCGGGGTGAGTCCCGTGAGCGGGGCATCACCTCCGGCGCTGTGCTCCATGTCTGCAGCTGCAGAGAAACCTGCCCTCTGCAGGCAGCCCTGCCGGCACAGCCCCTTCCCCCACCGCCCAGCTCACACACACACAAATCAATGACGAGCAAAGCCACAGTGTCCCAGGGGTAGGCAACTGCTCCATGAAAAGACAAGCAAGACCCACAGAGGAGTGGGAAGTGGGTCTGGTGTGAAGGGAGGGAGGCACATTCCTGTTCCTCATCCCAGTGCAGAGCAGAGCCCCCCAGCCACCCTACCCTTCCCTTCCCTTCCCTTCCCTTCCCTTCCCTTCCCACATTTGTGTAGATGGAAGGAAAAGGAGCCTCCTGGGGCGTTTCTCAGCCTTTGAGGGCTAAATACAGATTATCAGCTAATCGCCCTAAACCTTGAGGATTAATGGATGATCTAATCTCCCAGGATTTCATTCAGCATGGAAAGGCCATCAGCACCCGAAGCCTGGAGGACACCCATCCTCACTGAACTCTGGCTCCAGTGCAGTATGATAAATCACTTTGTATTTTGGAAGCAGGGCTGTAAGACAGCAATAACACTTCTCTTTTCAGTGGTCACCACAGCACCAAGTAAATATTTGATCAGTGCTTTACAGAGCAGACTCGATAGCAATACATTTATTAACAGTGTTAGCAGCGCAAGTATTAATTTTTCATATGCTCCTAAAGTGTAATTAAAGAAGCACTGCTTCTTCTCAGACCACAGTGGGGTGTTTTAGAACGAGTTTCTTGCAGAGGACAGAGGAGGAGACCAACTGCTCAGGGCAGTCTGCACTCCCAGAGCTTGAGGAGGAGCATCAGGATGGGCCCTGGGCCGGGGCCCATCGGAATCTCACTTTGGAGCACAAGTAAGTTGATGTGCAGAAGGGGTGTGTGAGTGTGTGTCTGTACAAAGGGGGTGGTCTCTGTGCTCCAGGCTCTCCCTGCCCCACATCCCATCGGTTGGCTGGCAGTGCAGGGAAGGTGAGGAGCAAGTCTGCAGCCTGGGAAGGCCCTGTGTGGTCTGTGTCCCGTGGGAGAGGCTGCTGTGCTGGGTGTGCTCTGCTGCTCCAGCTGTGTTTCCCTCCTGGAGTGCTCAGCATCTGCCGGGGCACCAGGGGGCCCATAAGCCCACACGGGGTGTGTGTGTGGGTGTGTGTGTGTGTCTAGGGAGCAGATGATGTGTGGAAAACAGGAAAGGTAACAACAAAATGTTTAAAAAAGGTTAAAGCAACTTTTCCTATGTTGAGCCTTTCCTTGTCTTAAAAAAAAAGAGAGGCAGAAAATGAGAATGGAAAGAAATTGAAAACAGAATTATGATGGGGGGATGGACCCAAACACACACAGAAGGTACAAAGATTTCTTCAGACCACGTTTCAAAGTAAAACCAAACCACTGCCCTGAACTTTTTCTTGTCACTGGATTGAAGTGGAACCAGGACACAGATAACACTAAATCTGAACAAAAAATGAAGCAATCCAGCTTCCAACATTCAGGGGGAGGTTTTCTGCAGCCACTAAAGCAAGGTAGAAGTGGAATCTGCTGAATTTCCAAATGATGTGATTCACAGGTCCTAGAAACAATTAGGGACCTCGTTAAGTTGGGTGACAAACTCTATTAATCTAAAAAAATGGCAGTAAAAGACATCTAAGAATACCTGAGCATCTGAGCCTGGATGACTGGAGTTCTTTGAAGAAAGTTTAATTTAAACATGTCTGTATTTGTTCTGCTTGTCCTCAGTGTAAGTGGACAAATACCTTTGCTCTTCTCTAACAACTATTCCCTTTTATCGGAAAATTAAAGCTTTGACTGACAACTGAAAAAGATGGTTATTGCAGCGATTTTCAGCCTTAGATTTTTTTGCCAGAAATTGCTAATAGCTGTTTTCCATGAGAAATGAAATCCTTTTTTTGATCGAGCCTGCTCTTGAATTCTGCATGAATGATTTCCCGGAGAGCATTTCCAATGGTCTGCATCTCCCTGCCCCTCTGCCCACCCACCTACAAAACCATGCTAATAGCAATATTTACCTCCCTGACTCAAGTTTTGTGAACCTTCATTAAGGAACATTTTCAAAGCACTTTGAGATTCTTAAACGAAGGTTGTCCAGACAGTATTGAATCCAATTCCACCAGAAGCTAAAAAGCCATAATTTCATTCTTGCTTCTGAGTAAAACACAGGTCTAAAAAATACCCACAGCAGGTGGAGACCAAAATGCCCAATTGGAGAGATGGAGCTGTGAACACGGTTAAAGTGTCAAACCAAACCCGTGGCCGACCCCGCGGATGACAACGGGCAAGTGAGGTGCAAACGTGCCTGACTGCAAAGAGAGCAGCTTCTCCCAGCTGCAGGACTTGAGCCCCCAAAAATCCAGCACCTCGCGGCACATGACAGAGGGTCAGGGAGCAGCAACAGAAACATCAGGAAGCCTTTGTTTGGAAATAAATGTTCTTTGTTTCTTTAATGAAGAGGTGTGCCAGTAAGGACATGTAATTTGAGGTATAAGTGGCTGAGAGATGTTAAAAAGCCTTCTCACCCCAGTATGAGCTGTGACTTCTGGAGAGTCATCGAACAGCAAGAGGATGACCAAAACATAGCTGTGCCAAAGCATTACCCAAGAGGCTGCTGCCAACTCAGAGGCTGCTTTCCTTTGTGCTTCTCCCCACAGCTCTTCCAGGGCACTACCTGACTGCAGCACCTGACCCAAAGTGTCCCCACTGCCGGTGTGGTCAGTAATTGTAGGGCTCCTCCCAGGAGTCAGAGCTGCCCTGACTCTGGGACACAGGGATGGTGATCCCAGACCAGCTCATCCTGCTGCCTCCCCACGTCTGGAGTTAACGCTGCAGGAGGGGACGGGAAGGACTGGCCGTCTTTGTAAGCGATCTCAGCCCAGCATAAAAAGAGAAAGCCTGCAAAAACTCCTCATAACTCGTCTTGTTCTCTGAAGGGTTAGAAAGAGCAGCAGAGGCAGCTCTGTGCACACCAAAGACAGGTTTGGTTTAGGAATCAGGCAGACCTGCTCGATGGATTGATAGCACCTCTGGGACAGACACACAACTGCTCAAACAGTACAACCCAGCCTTGGCAATTCTCAGCTGCTGTTATGTGTCAGATGTGAATCAAACCAAATCAATATTTCCTTGATACTTTTCTGTTTCTCTGATTTGTCAGAGCTATTTTTTGAGTCTGAGAAGTGGAGAGCACTTTTCCAGTGTTTGGACAATTCCCAAGGGGAGTTTCTGCTTTCACCCACTTTTGCTCTGAGCGCCACCCGGGACAGAGGAAGGGAAGTGTCACACAGGCTGCAGGCAGAGCCACCCCACGTTCCATGGGAGGGGTCAGGGCTTCAGTGAAGAGCTCTAGTCCTGTGCCTTGACTCAATCGTTCATAAATTCGTGGCTGTTCTTGCTCTTGTACCCCAGACATTTGTTTCTGAGGACTGTGAGGTACCAAGTGGGGTTCTGTGAAAAGGAGCACTTCAGTGATCATTTCCTGGTGTCCTGTCTTTTAAGCATGAGCTTTATAAGTACATAAAGACTCAGAGAGCCCAAAATTTCTGATGCAACCTTAACCCTTCCTTATCAACATGCCGGTGCTGTAGCTTACAAGCTACTGAAACATTCCTGCGAGCATGAGGTGTTTGTGGTTCTTTTTGGTTATTCTATCAGGTTATTTATATGACAGAGGCCTGCACAACAGATTTCATTTCACCTTGAAACAGGAAGACTCAAGGGCATATTTATGATCACACCTATACACAACACTATTGAGTTCCTCTTTTTTCAGACAGCAAAACACACTAATAAAAACCTTTGCCTCTACAGCATGCAGATGGAGATTAGGCAGACAATTCTCCCTCCCAGCCATAATGTTATACAATTGTCTAAGTCCATTACTGCTTGGTTTATTTTTTCCCTGCAAATCCCTATGGACCACACAACAAAGCTGAAGGTACCCAGCATGAAGCTGATTATGAGTTCTAAATACAAGAACAATAATTAGCTAACATAGTGGAACTAGGTTTACCATTTCCCAGTGCTAAAGTCGCCTTTTACCAGTGGATGAGAGGTGATCCCAGTTATTTCTCAGGGTAGGCAACATGTAAGGCACTAATTTAACATTTTTATCCACAGCAGAAATTACTATCAAAAGCATTGCAAGGTACATTTCTTCACATTTGTTTGTTTGTTTTTAAGCAGCTCCTTTCTCTAGAGCCTTCTCTGTTGAGATTAATGAGGATTGGGTGCCCCAACTCCTACGTGACTTCCTTGAGTTTCCTCTTAGCAAACGAGGTGTACTGCCTTTGAATCAGCCCCCTCAGATGGAAGAGTCTCTCCTCTGTTCTCCCAGCCCCTTGGGGAGGCAGGAACAGCAGGGCTTTCCTCACAGGAAACGTTGGCAGGAACGAAAGCAACTGGTTCCTCAACTTCTTCTGTGCAATACTTGAACTTTTCAAAAGCCAAAGCCTGAAAGCTCTCATTTAAAAAGCCAGAGGCATCTACAATCAGTTCTCTACTGTCTGTTGGGACAAGGAAAGACATGGATCGGTTGGAGTGAGTCCAGAGGAGGAGGGATGGAGCTCTGCTATGAAGAAAGGCTGAGAGCATTGGGATTGTTCATCCTGCAGAAGAGAAACCTTAGGGTGCCATAATTGTGGCCTTCCAGGACCTGAAGGGACTGACAAGAAAGATGGAGAGAGACAATTTTACAAGGGCCTGGAGTGACAGGACAAGGGGGACTGGCTTCACACTGTCAGAGGGTGGGTTTCCACTGGATATTGGGAAGGAATTCTCCCCTGTGAGGGTGGGGAGGCCCTGGCACGGGGTGCTCACAGAAGCTGTGGCTGCCCCATCCCTGGGAGTGCCCAAGGCCAGGATGGACAAAGGCTGGAGAAGTCTGGGATAGTGGGAGGTGTCCCTCCCCAGGGCAGGGGCTGGGACTGAATGGGCTTTAATGTCCCTTCCAACCCAAAGCATTCTGTGATTCCCTGTTCTGTGCAAAGTGGAAGCATTGCCCAGAGCCAAGTGAAGCACACAGTGAGAGCACTGACCAGAGAAGAAAGGCCAGGCAGCCCGTTCCTGTGAGCCCTGCCATTTCCTTGGCTGGGACCGAAGCAGGCAGCTGAGCCCAGGACATGCAAAGGCTCCCAGCCACAACTATCTGCTTGCACAGCCACGCTGCCTCCCACACACCTCGTTTCAGTGCCTTTGTTCTGCAGGCACAGTGAATGCAAACGCAGCCATATCTCCATGAGTTACAGTAGGACTCATCTGAGCCTTGGAAAGGCTGCAAGGGAGCATCAGGGGAGTACAGTTCAGGTGTTCCCACGCTGCTGTTTTTCTCTGTGGGCAGACTCCACACCCCACCGTGCAATGTGGCCAGAGAATCCCATGGCACTCCTCAGTAAGTAGGTCAATAAGAACAATCTCTCTTTTTCCCCTCTCTGTAAAGCATGGTCTATCAATTGTACCACATTAACCTGAACTCTAAACTCAATCTCTTGCATGTCCCCATTTTCTGGGGCAAGTTCACCAAACCCATCAGTGGCTGAGCATTTGCAGTGTAATTGCAGGTTCTGGGATGCAGTAAGACCCTCATGAGGTATTTCCATGGCCTGACCCGGACCCAGATCCAAGGAGAGGAAAGAAGTGCACGGTTTCCCCGTGACTCCACCCCTGGCTCTCACAATAAGCAGTGCTGTTCTCTGGGTCCTGCCCCCACCCCCACAGCCACTCGTGGATTTTAACCTTGCACCTCCAGTCATTTTACATCCCACTAAGGGAATCCAGTCCTTCCCAGTCAAAGGCTGGAAGGATCCAACTCACTCACTGACCCCCCTGGGATGCAGCTTTGGTCTTTGCCTAATGATGACTCTTGGCTCCAGGGTCACCTGCTGACTTCCAGATATCCCTGCTCTCACAGAGGTCATCTGCACATAAATTCAAATGAACCTACAAATCAATGCACCTTTTTATCCTAAATTCTGGCATGTAGCAGTTTCCTTTTGTCTCAAGTCCCTACTCCCACTTCAGCAAGAGTTTTGTCCTTGTAAAAGCCATGGGCATAAATGAGCTCTGGCATTTCTTATTTGTGTATTCTGTAATACTGCTTAGGAGATAAAGATTTGAAGAGAGATACAGCGCTCAGTCTTAGGTTTGGATATTTTGGGCACGCAAACAAACAGATGTGATCAAACAACACTCGCTAAATATATCTATCTTGCCTTGAATAGTTATTAAAGTCTAAAATTAAATGGAAACATGCAGATATAAAATTAAGTTCTACAGATGTAAAACAAAAGGAGAATCTGGAAGTTGTAGTTTTGTTTATACAGTAATGAAATGGTTAAGGATTTTTTTCTGAAGAACTTTAGAGGCACAATGGAGAAGCACAGAAGCATAAATCTGAAGGTTAAATTTGTATTGGCTTTGCTCCTCCTTCCCACAGGAGCACAGATGGTAAAAACCTTAAAGCTACCCCTGCTATTATCATGGAATAAATGAATTATCAGGTTTCTCCCTCACAATGCTAACTATGGAAACCTTCCTACTCACATCATGACCGAGATAATTTAAATGAAGAACTGCTGATTGTTTGATCTGAAAAAATAAAAAGAGAAAAAAAAAAGAAAGGAAGGAAAAGACATGTCTAAAAGACTTGGATCACCCTCGGCCTCGGGGCAGTTACTTCCACACAGTTGCCTCAAGGGGCACAGGCAGCCAAGGCCACTGGATTGCTGAAACGCTGTGAGGAGCTCCCTCCTCAGCCTCTGCATCAAGAGCCACTGCTTGGTCGTGGTGGTGGCTGCAACAGACACCTGACAAGTGCCACTCCTAGAGGAAGGCAAAGGAACAAAGAAATCAGCCTTGCAAGAGCTTCCTGGGAAGGCAGCAGGGAAACATGAGGGATCATGCAAAGCACTAAGAACATTCTGGAGGGAAATATTCCCTCTGATGTTATGATTAAAATAGTCTCTTGGAAAGGATGGACCCCGCTCTGCTCGTGCTTCTGCCAGCTTCAGTGTAGAGTTAAGACCACTTTAACATTAAGACCTTGGTGGGCTCCAGGAAATCATCTCTCTTCAAACACAAACAATTAAAGTAGAATGGAGGGAAGGCAATTTTGTTTTAAACGGGAGGGATCATCTAAAAGAAAAGAACTGCTTTTCCTCAGCCAAATCCCATGCAGGTGCCTTTCCCCTTTATTTTTCATGTTATATCATTGGGAAAATATTAGTCATTCTTCTTTCAAAACTACAAGCAGTGAAATAACATGGGCAATGAACCACTCAGATGTCAGTGATACCACTAAAAGCAGCAGAAGTACAGTAAGGAGAAAATTAACATTAGCAGTCCTCAAGTTCAGCAAAATAGTTCCCGAGACTCATGAATTTAGTCTCCTGTGCGTTCTTTTAGTCTGTGGCCACAGCCAACCTCAAGTGATGTGAGGCCCGAAGGAGAGGGCTCTGTGCTCACGGGTGCTGGGCTGAGCACTCCAGCTTCAGTCCCTGCCAGGCGAAGTTATTTCACTGCACACCAATCAAAGGCTTACTCCAATACATCACCAGCTGACTCCTGTCATTAGGGATCCATTCCTGGGATTCCTCTTTGATATACACATTGAAAAATTGCTTTGTTCCCTCCTCTTCCAATCAATTTGCTGTGCACTTTGGGTTGAGCAGGCCTGCTGCATGAGAAGGAAGCTTGCTGCAATTATTGAGGCACCAGTTAATCGTGGTAGAACTCTGATTTTCCCTCCCCCTTCTCCCTAAGCTGAACCCTGGAGAAGGTACAACACCTAAAAGTGCTTAGTAACCATCACCCATAATTGGACTTCTTTCTGTCTGGTATCAAATGCATCGACTTCCTCTTTATCTCAGTCAATGGATTCTTATTTCATTCTCCACAGAAATTTGGGAATGCTAATTATTATCACTTTCCTCACAATGGAGACCTTCTTCTCATACACTGAAATTCTGACTTCCAAAGGGAAGAGTGAAACTGTGCTCAGACAAACAGGGGGTTCCCCTTTGAAAACACGTGGGGTGGAATTTCTGCAGATATGAAGGGCTAGAGATGTTTGCCTGGAAAAAATCGTCCCTGCATGTCTGTGAGCAGGGAGACCCAATCCCACAGGCTTCCCTGCTGCAGGGCCCCAAACACAGACCTGGAGGAGCCCAGAGCCTCTGCAGTCCCTCGTGGCAGCAACCCATTCAAACTTCATTGCCCTTCCTCAATCTCCCCCCCAAATAACAACCTGCTGTTTCAGTAGGAAACGACATTGAGGCCCTATGGAAAAAAGCTTTCTGCATTACAGACCCCTGAGTGTACACTGCAAACATCCACTGCTCAAAGAGCCCCACAGAAAAACAAAGCACTCAAACTTATTACCCAACTTTTTGTCATACTCTGTATACAGGAAGAACAACCTTAATAGTGACATTGCACAACCCTTTTATGATTTACTTTGTAACCTTCACATCATTCTTCTAAACGCAGTTGTTTGCAATGTCACAGAAACTGGCAAATCTCTTACACGACATGGTAAGTACCCTCTTAACTTACAAACACCTCTTTTCTTTCCTGGAATCGTTCTTTCTAGGAACCCCAGGTGTTTGTGCCCTGCCACCTCTCTGCCAAGGTGTGCCCCGTGTGGGTGGCACGTCCAGCTCCCCCATGGCACTCCCCAGCAAACAGGGAGGCCACAGGTGCGTGGGTTCACATAAGAGACACGTACCAGGAGAACTTCTGACCCTCTCCAACTGTCTTAATTCCACTGAATTCAGTCCTTTCTTTGAAGAAAGGAAACACCATTCCCCGCCCTCACACATTCCGAGTCACCTTCTCGGAGCAATCCCTCACTGCAAGCCATTGCAGACGTTCCTCAGCCTTTATTACAGGAATTACACTTTCTGAATAGCTGCACACAAACCCAGTTTGGGCAAATAATGGCAAAAGCCCTCTCTGTGAAATTCTGCTTTTGTTTGACTAAGGACTGGCACTTTTTCCTAAATTGTTGGCTGTGTTGTTCTCTCCACACACGCAGCTCTCCCCAGAGTGCAGCCTTAGCAGCTGATGGAGTGACTCCAACACCTCTGGCTGCTCTGCAGCACTTGCAGGCTGTAAGACAAGAAGCCTTCATGAAAGAACAGAGACACGGTGTTCCTTCCTGCCTGAGGTCTGCTGGGTAGCAGAGGCTCAGTGGCCAAGGGGTGTTTGGATAAATGTGGGGACTGAGAGTAAAACTGTTGCTCAGCCTGGCTGCTGGAGTGAGTTACTCCTTCCCACCGACAGTAAGGGCCCCTGGGTGGCCACCTCGCTGTACTCACAGGCTGAGGAATATATGGAGCAAAGCACGTCTCTGAACTACACAATGATTCAACTAAGGCTGAGCAACGAGGAAAAAAGGGGGGAAAACCCAGGCAGATTTACCCTTGGCATAACTCAGGTCATAGCTAGGTTTGCTTTGGCTTTTTTTTTTTAGAAAAACAATATAGAACAAAAAAAAAAGTCTATCAGATTGAGAGGGGAAGAGGTGATGTTCTCCTACAAGGTGAAGTAGTGGTTGGGATCTCTTTTCATCTCAGGAAGCCCATGTTGGCTGTAACTCCTCTTTAAAGCCATAACAAACAGGCAAAACCATTGGGAAATTTGTTTTCTGGTAACCCTGCATTCCTGGAATAAAGGACAAAAAAAGGAGGAGGGAGGCAGAAAGGGAGAGTTAAGAAACAGAAAAAGAGAAATGTAAAGAGAACCCAAGGCCCCAGATCCAGATTTGCAGACAACCCTCAGGCTGGGGGTGTTGTGGATACGCCCCCTTCCTGCATGAGTGCTGTGCCCTGGCAGTGCCAGCACAGCCCCAGCCTGCACACACTGACACGCTCCCACAGCCACTGACACTTTATGGCCTGGAAACAGCAGCAATGATGATGAGAGAAATGCCTGTAATGCAGCAAATTAATATGGCTGGCAAAATGCTTGGTATTACCCTTTCCAGCAATGTTACAGAGAGAGGAGAAAGCCCTAACAAATTATGTGTGCAGTATAAAAATAATAAATTAAATTACAAGTGAGCAGCAGCTCAATATTTTGCATGAAAAATCGATTTTGTCTCTCAGCTCCGTAATACAGATGGCAAGAGGAAGACGAATCCACGACATTATCTCCTCAGACTCCCAAACTGCCCAAGTAGGAACCTCGCTGTTACTTTTCTAAAGCCATTAAAGCATCTTCCTTCTGCACTGGGTTTTGTTCTGCATTTCTCCTTTGCCCTCTGCTCACTGGGTGACCTGGTAGCTTTAAGGTGCAGCTGACAGGGCTGCCTCATTTCTAATTGATATTGTGAGGCCTGTTTCCTCTGCTTAGAACTTCGCCAAACTCCAGATGTTTCAGGTGAATTTTGCCATTGCCGTTCTGAGGCTCAGACTGGATTGCAGGGTGTTTGCTCGGTCTCGTCTCAGCCCAAGGCCATCCACCCTTCCTGGAAGCAGAACGCTGGGGATAGCTGTGGCCTGCTGTTGACACAGGGCCCCAGAGCAAAGGGACCTTCAGAGCCTCCTTCAGCAAAGCCTCCCCTCGACACCACCACGCTCAGCAGCAGAGGCAGAAAACATCCCATGTCCATTCCACAGCACCTGCAGGACTGGGACAGCCCAGCCAGTGACTCACATTCAGCCTTTCTACTTATAAAAAAACCATAAACAACTAATCACGCTTTTCCAAAAGTGGCGTTTGTATAAATATCCAAGACAGATGCTTCATCTGCTCTGCAGCAGTGCCATCCAGCTGATGCAAGCAGGCAGCACCTCCAGAACTCTCCAAACAAAGGTGCTTTGGGGCCAACTCCACGGAGACATTTCCCCCCTTCCTCTCAGTGCCTCTGGGTTTGGGGTTTGTTACATGTTCAGGTTTAATTTGGCCAGACTGTGAGGAAAGTATCTTAGAGTGCCATGCCCAAGTCTCTCTGGCCATCCCTGAAATTCCAGGGCACCAGAAGGAGCAGACACTTCCCCTCACAATTAAGTGGCCCTTTCCATGTGAGACAGAAAAACGTTTTTCGCTCTGAGAGCAACAAGCCAAAGCATACTGAGCAAGATAGAATAAACCTAGTAACCCTGGACTGATGAGGAGAATCACAAAAAAGAAGGATCTGTGGTGAGATGAGCCAGGATGGGATCGCCACGGCACCAGCACATATCCAGCTGCAGTCAGCAGCAGTACAGCCTCTCCCAGGAGCATCCCCTGGGCCTGAGGAGAACCCCACAGCTCTAGGAAGTTACAAGCTCCTCAAACGTGCCCTGAACCAGCTTGTGCTCAACCAGCTCATGGCCCATTCCAGCGAGAACAAGAGTTATGGGGAGTTTGCAGTTCAGGTTCTAAAACTTTGTGCTTCAACAAAGTGTGGCCCATCAAAATGCCTGGGGCCCTGCCACTTGACAGTCCTCAGGTGCACACTCCAGTGAAAACAATTTGAGGTTAGAAGGGAAGAGGAAAAAGGAGATCTCTCCATACTGTTGGTTTTAAGGTTTCCATACCTATTTCCCCATTTTAAACGTATGTGATTGCCAAACAGGCAAGGTTTACACTGACACAATATATCCCCAGTCCATCAAAAATAAGGGTGGGGTTAGACCCCCTGACTTGCTGTTGTGTTTGCCTTGCTGCAGCCCTGTCAGCTCCGTTACTCTCTTACCCTGAGGCCCGTCGTGGGAAGGAACAGTGTCTTGGAGAGGGACCTTCCTCCCCTCTGCCACAGGCAAGGCTCTGGGGTGAAGGTTACAAACCTTGGGCGTGGGAGGGTGAATTTCACGGCACTGAAACAGTGTTTTGTCACACCACTTTGCTTGGAAGCCATTTTTCTCTCAACACTGCCCAAGTGTTGGAATAGACTCCAAAGAGTCGCCAACACCAGGACATTTCCTCACCCAAAAGGAGGAGTAACTGTGGCAACACAAACATCACTTTACCTCGTCCTATATAAAGTCTGCCACAAACCACAACTTTTTATATGTTCCCATGTTGGATTTCTTCTCACAGCCAAAACCAAATAAAGTCCAAATTTTCCTCAGGGAGCAAAACTTATTCTCTCTTTCAAGTCACACCAAAGATCCAGCTGACCCAGTTACCACAGAGCTGCTCAGCAGAAATCAGCTGGGGAAAGCAGGATGAATGACACTCTGGATCAAATGCATAATTAAAGATACTAAATACAGCTGGTCATAATTTTTCAAAGGAAGAGGATTTTATATAGATTTTGTAACTCAACATCTTTCAGCGTTTTTTATGTTGTCACAATTTTTTCGTCTTTTACTGTCTCACATTTTTTGAATACAGCTATTTCTACCAAAGCAGTCAGGAACTCTTAAGAAATAATAATCAAAGCAAGTTTTCAACAAGAAATCTGTTTCCAAATATGATTTTCTTTGTGGACTGTAACCTCTCCCCCCTGAAATTACAAAAAGGGAAACATGGAATTTTTTCTCTGAGAACTTCTTACCTAAACTTATTTGCTTTTTCCCCTTGATATTTCAAATCCCCAAAATGCCTTTAAAGTAACAATTATTTTATGATTAGATCAATAACCTGTGACTAATTGACATCTGCTTGCAAAGAGGTTATTTGCAATTTTGAGGCGATTATCAGTACTTTCATTTCCCCAAAACCACTCTCCGGACTGGAACTAGATGGTCTTTGAGGTCCCTTCCAACCCACTTCATTCCGTGGTTCTGTGATTGTTAGGGAACAACTATTGCCATAAAGATGTGGAAAGAAACCTCTCAATTTCTCCATTCCTCAAATAAAAGGAGACATTTTGAACTCTGCAAGACGAAACAAGTTTAAAATGTAATAGATAAAATTTTCTTCTCATGAAGAAAGTGCACAGAACCCATTTTTCAAGGGAACCAAGCATTTATTTCTTCCTTCTGTCAACTTAAATCAATTTGGAGCTATTATACATGCACTTACATTGCTGCCTATTATATTATTTTTATTTGATCACATAGCAGCTCTTCCCTTTCAAAGGGTTATGTTTTGCAAGTTGATTGCAACAAGAACAGAGTACATTATTTTTACTAATTCTTCATTTAAGAAACAAAAAGTCCACATTGACTGAAATGCTGATTGTGCTTGTTTTAGTCAGAACAAATTTCTCATAGAATTTCCTTCAATCAGTTCAGACTGGTTTTACAGTTTTGTTGGAAGCAAATTTAATCATGAATACATGCTTTATGTTGTTTTGACTAAAACATCTCCTCTTAACCTAGAAGACAATTAGCACCATCTTGGCATTAACGTTGCTGGGACTTCCTTGACCCCAAACTCTTTTTTTTTTTACAGTTCATTTGCACTCAGAGAAGGCAATAAGTTCTTGTCAGAGCTCCAGCCTTTGTAGCACCTGTGTGCGTGTGTTCCTGCACGTCTGTGTGTGAATCCACAAGTTTCCATCTACTCTGGGCACTTAACCTTGGATCCAAGCACAGAAAAGCACACTGGAGGGGACATGGCAACTGGAACAATTGGGTTCTTGTTAAGATTCAAACTCACTGGGGTGGGAAACAATTTCCCATCATTGCGTATTATTGCATCACAGGAAAAGAGATGGCCTGTCCCACCTCACAGAGGATGGCATTTGGATCTAAACCTTGTGAATAAATCTCATCCAGTGGGATGAAAGATGTTAAATACTGAATTATCTTTATGTGTTTTATGGTCTTCTCCTGCAGCTTTATTTTACTATGAATTTAGAAAAACTCTTTAAACTTCATGACTTATCTTCTTACTTTTGAACATAAGCTGCAGATTTGACTGCAGAGAATTCTGGTTTCTAGTCAAACTGTACACTCTCAGCCTTTCTGCAGCCCGTGTGGAGAATCAGCAACATCAGAGAGAAGCAGAAGTGGGACTTGCAGTCTCAGATAAATTAGGACAAAATTGCATAAGATTGATATTCAAACGAAACTTTTCCAGAAGATGTGAAAAAATCTACTCATTTCTGTTTTCCCCTCTCCTGGGTGCAGAATAATCAGCTTTAAACTTCAGCAACTGATATAAGAGAGAATCTGTTCAGAGGCTCCTCCGGAGCACACAGAGCAGCACTGGGATGGAAACGAAAGCACTTCTCTGCTGCTGCAAGATGGATTGAGAAGGAATTTGGGAGCAGAACAAGGGGACTAAGCAGGCTGAAGAAACGAAGCGATCAAAACCCAACAGTGCAGCAACACGAGGGATGGACTCTAAGCTGATGAAAAGCAGCACAAACAGGAAGGAAAGCTGCTTGTCAAATGTAAGTAATCAGAAGGCAGGAGCCGGGGTGCGGGTCCTGCAAACAGCACGAGTCTGTTGGAAGAGCATTTGGACTCCATGCCGTGCTGGAATCCCCATGCTAGCTGAGCTAGTCTGGCTGCCAGAGCTGCACAGGGAGTGCAGGGTTGGACTGGGAGCCCCGAACCTTGTGTCTTCCGCACGTCCCGTTATTTAATCACCGTGGGGTTTGCGGCTGGACTTTGTTTCCACGCGCGCGGGCAGATTGTGATTCTGCTCGCAGGGTTGCAACACGTGAAAACCGGCAGTATTCCTGATACCTTTGCGCAGGTCCTGACTTCATTCCCATTTCTCCCACAGCAGAAAAAGCAGTGTGAGAGCACCAGGCCTTGACCAGCCACCCGACTGCCTGTGACAGACACGAAGTGAGGAGAGGTGGGAGGGTCTAACCGTGGCTGCTGCCCGACAGTGAACACAAGTCTCACACCCGGGCTTCCTCAGTGCTGGGGAATGATGGCTTTTGCCAGTGGAGCTGACTTTTGGAGGTGGTTGACCAGCTCCGAGACAAACAGTGAGAATCAGTGCCGGTGCTTCCTTTGGCTGTCATCCCACCCACGGGAGTCAGCAGTGCAGCTCGGAGCTGCTCACCCTCCATCCAGCCGGGGGAGACTCCTCTGGCTGGGATGCAGTGCTGCTCAGCCACCCTGCACAACACGACTGAGACCTACCCACACCGAGGCACACTTTGGCTTGGGCAGTGCTTTATTTAAAGCTGAGTTCTCAGTGTAGTTACTGTCTCTGCATAATGGACAAAGGCACTTCAGGTCCCAGTCTTGTTGCTGCCGACCAATACTGATCTGAGGGGGAGGTACAGCCAGCGTGCATTTAGCATCTTTAGGGGCAGAGCTGAAACACTAACAAATGACACGTTTCAGTCCCAGCTGTTGCAAGTTAGGCATGAGATAAGCAGATTTGCCATGCCAGTAATTCCAAAAAGAACTGGTAAGGTGAACAAAATGGTTTCAGTTTAGCAGCATGGCTGTGTGTTCAGCATCACCAACTCACACTCCAACTATCATTACCTGGTTTTGAAGGTGCTTAAGGGACAGGTGCATAAAGATGGAGCAGCTGAGGCAAAGTGAGGTGCAGGGATTTCCAAAGGAATGGATGGAATGAAACCCAAGTCCCTGAGCTATAACTCTCTTTATACTCTATGGCCCCTTTGTTTTCCTCTCCTGTTTACTGATTTGTTCATCCAGTGTCAATGCACATAGAAACAACTCACTTCACAGAAACCTTCAACTCTCTTCTAAATGCAAGAACTGGAGGAGAAGCCACAGTTGTTTAAGAACTGACCACTGTGAGATGGACAAGGGCTTGAAGAGGAAGACTGAATTAACCCTATGGATTTATGTGATGACTCACAAGTATGACCAAGATCCTTAGGGCAAGAGATGCCACAATTAATATGGTGATTAGAATATCTGATTCTTCACAGCATTACTACGTGGCAACACAGAGTCTCATCCACAAACACAGTTATTCCTTCAAATACTGACTTTAAGTTACACACGAAGTACAACTTGTGCCTTGTTGGTCCCTAAAGTTAGATACCAATCCATATTGTTAGAAATAGTGCCTTCACAGGAGGGTAAGGGCTGCCATACGAATTACAGGAAAGGTGCTCTGAGATGGCAGGTGGTACAAAGTGATGCAGGACTTGACCACAGAGAGCCATTGCTTGTTGACAAGTCCAAAAAGATAAATTAGGGCAAAACAGGCTCTTGAGCCACCGACATTATGCTGGTGGGCTGGGGGAGTGTGTGAGGTGAGGTGAGAGGACCATGGCCCAGAGGTCCTGCTCCACTGGGGCAGGACTGCAGCTGCTGGAGAGTGGGAGCTCTCCCAGGACACACCCACTGCCCGTGCCAGTCCCAGCCAGAACCACCATGAGGGGCACACCGACCGTCACAGGGCACACCCCTGGGTGAGGCACACACTGCCCTGCTCTGCTCTGCTCCTTGTCCCCATGCCATGTGTGAGCCATGGAACAGGTTCATTAAAGCAAGGGATACGTCAGAAACCACCGGCACGGGGCAGCTCTATTCCCACACAGCCCAACTGAGGTGGCAAGAAAAACAGCAGGGTGTCCTTCATAAATATATTAAAATTCAACTGTGGAAAAGTCTGACTGACGCACTCATTTTGTGAACTTTAAAGATGACTATTTCTATCTCTACACCTCCATATGTTCCCACACAAAATACTGCACTAATTTACAGCGAGAGAGCACAGAGGATTGTATCCTGATTGAGACTCATACCTAAAACACAGTAGAAATTGTAACATTCAGAGATGCAGAAAGTGCAGAGTGAAAAGATACACTGGGGGAAGAGTAATAAATTCACAAAACCCATTAAAAATTGGGGTTGTGAGGAGAGTTTCAGTTCTCTTGTTGCAGCTAGAAAGGGCAATGGACAAAGAAGAGTCATGCTTCAATATAAGGCCAAACCTCAGCTAACATAAATCAGAATTAAGGCCGATATGTGAGTAGAACGTTCATTACAGACTTACGTCTGACTATCTTGATTTAAAATATTATATGAATGTAGGAAGTGGGTCATAAAGATTCAGTAGGGTTTTCCATTATTTCACAGTGTTGTTTTCTTTACAATACAGCATTCATTGTTCCAGATTAATTTATTTTTGAGCTACTATTTGTATTTTTTGTTTTTTGGAGAACAAATCCCAGATTCAATATGATGCTTAGGTACAAAAAAGGCTTCAAAAAACCCCCTTCTCTAGGATGTCTGCACGTTGGCATCCCATGCTGCACAAGTAAAGGCAGTAAAGAAGTCAGCAGGAATTTTTCTGCTCACATTGGTTACAATACTCCCTCCAGCCAAAACCCCACACCAAAATCCCTGGGACACAGCAGCTGGGTCTCCCCATTTCACCATCTCTTTTGGGATTCACAGGATTGTTACCTCCATTCTTCACAGGTCTACCAAGACAGGTTGGAAGGCCTGTCAGGGAAGCCCCATCACTGGGAAACGCTTCTATTTTCCCAATTTATGAAATGCCCATAAAAGTCTTTCCTTCACTTGCTGCAGTCCAATAAGGAAACCTACAATAAACCCCTAACGATTTGTCCCAATTAGGAGCATTTTTCCACGCACAGCTGTTGGCTGAAAGTAACAACAGAAATCTTACCTGCTGCATCTCACTGGTCCCAGGTCAGAGTCTTCAACCTTCCGTGTCCCTGGGGTCCAGCTGGTTCCAGGAAACGAAAACCCAGCAAGGCAGTAGCTTTGGGTTCTCACCCCAAGGCAGACCGAAGCCACCACTGCCATGTAACTCCAAGTGCTCCCCTGGTATGAGCTCCCTCTCCCACTTTCCACGTGTTCAGGAAGCACTGACAACAGAGTGTAGCCCTGGCAGGGTTTTACAGTGGACCAGGTACTCTGTGCCTTCCTACAGCTGGGCCAAAGCTGAACACCACGCTCAGGATGCTCTGGGGAGCCGACACCTGCTGTGCATCAGGGTGGTGCTGCAGGTGCCCAAGAGCACAGGTCTGCTGTGGGTGCTGCAGCACTGTGGCCAAACACCCTGTGCAAGGGCACCCCTGGGCTGACACTTGCCACATAACAGGGGCCGTGTCAGGGCCCACAGGGCACAGCACTCAGGATAAAACTCCCACCTGCTGGTGGGGATGAACAGTTTGCACGTGGCCTTGGCACACGCAGGGGCACTGAATGAAACCAGGATCAGCAGGGTAGTGACCCTCTGCAGCTCCTCTGAGCAGCCCTTTTTGGCTTCAGAGGCCCAGCTGCATCACATGATGAGAGAGTGAACTTAGAAAGAAAGGAAAACAAAGGTCTCAGGGGGGTTCCCCGGCCACTGTGGGCTCCGTGCCTCTGCCTCCTGCAAAACTGCTTTCCCTGTAGCCATCTAGTGGAACGCAAACGAAACGTTCCCAATTAGGGAAAAATGCAGAGAGGCTTATTGCAGGCATTAAGAAGGTCTAGGTACAAATACCAGTCAAACAGGCAGCCACCTCTCTGAAGGTCTTCCTAAAGCCTCATTTTAAGTGACACAGGAGCAGTTTTATTATGCAAGCCCCTGCTTTTAAGAAATCATAACTTCCCAAATGTAACAGGGTGGGCTGTCCTATCAGCTTAGTTCTACTTTGATGAGTTTGTTTCTGATTACACGAAGGTAAATGAGGTGGCAACTGGGCCTACTAAGTGTTTATTGAGCTGCTTCCCTAAGCAAGCTATTTTTTTCAAACCCAGAAATTGCTTATTTGAGACAGGTGTACACAACTAACAGAAAACCCCAGCAGTTAAGAATCCTGGGGCTGTTCCTCCCATTAGAAAAGCCACAGGTGATCCCAGAGGACTGAAGTTTCCCTGCTCTGGGAGTATTTACTGACCCATTCAGGAAAATACCTTGGGGAAAAATTCCTACTGCTCTAGCAGGGTGAAGGAAGTGCATGAAGCACTACACCAGCCTGAGGGACAAATGGGACATTTGTTCGGCTCAGCGCAGTAACTGAGGGGACAAGACAGAGGCTGTACTCTAAACCAGGCAAATCTCTCTCTTTCCACATATTCCTAAAACAGGAATGCAGAGATGCCTTACCTGTCCTTTTCCTGGTCCTTCCTCCAGTCCAGTCCTTTCATTTTAATCGCTGGCTGGGTTCACAGGAGGCAGGTCACTCTGAAGGACTGCGAGAAGCTCCAGTGAAGGGCAGCAGCGGTGACTGAACGTTAATTCTGTTCCTGCCTTCCACTCACTTTCCAGACTAGACCAATTTGCAGGCATGCTCCTCCCCCAGCTTTAACACCTGTGAGACAAGAAGTGGCAGGGTGAGGGAACACTGGAAGGCAGCATTTTTTTACTGCAAGGTTGGCGTCATCACGTAAGTTCTGACATGAACAGCCGTGTCCAGCTGAGATACCTCTCCACGCTAAGCAGTAACCACCCCCCCTCTTCCTGGCTTCCTCTCAAGTGCTCTGAGGTCTGATGGCTTCACACCTAGCCCTGGGCTGTGCCAAAAGCACAGAGAATCTGATGTCATACTTGCAAAGCCTCCTAAGGACAAAAGACACGCATAAGATGTAAAGTGCGAGTTGTGGAATCTCCGCAGAGCTGAACTGGGGAGGTGAGAATACCAGCCTTACCAGTGCTTTCAGCTCACCCCTCTGATTCCTCATGGAGATTATTTTCTGAATGATGTCAACAGAGCAGGAGGATAATCCCAGACCAGAAATGTCTATGGAGCTTCCAGACTGGGAAGCAGGAGGATCATAATGCTCTTGCCCGAGTTCCCTTTTATTCCATGCAAAGGGGGGATAACTGGACAGACACAGCTTGTCTCAAGAGCAAGTTACTATCTGGGCTAAGCTGGGACTGTAGAATTTGTTGTCAAGTGGGTGGCTTTTATTTATCCTTTGAGTTCTTCTTCCCATCCAAGACAGTCCCACGAAAGAAACAATTACAGACTCTGACTGACTTGAGGCTTCGCTTGCTGGAAACACAAAGGCCTTGGTTATTTTCCTGAATTCCCAGGGTTTACTTGCACACCTCCCATTAATGATTGATAGAAGGAAGGTATCTTAAAACTCCCAATGCACACAAAAAAGAATAGACTCCTAAGTGAATGTCTATTATGAGATAACAAAAGAGCTCCAGCCTTTGCAAAAGCCAGCAAAGAGTATTCTTCTGTTTAATGCCCCAGTAAGTGTCCTATTATCCATTTAGTTCGATTACACTGAATGAGCCTGGTTTTTCCAAAGCCTTTCACTTTGTCACGGTGAGTACAGGGGGCTGGCAAGAAGGATGAGCCACTGCTGACTCTGGGGGGCTGCAGTGATCTCTGTCTCCCCCCCAGTGAGAGTCGGATGCTCTCGTTAGCAGAGAGGAAACAGCCGTGACAGTGGCCCCCAGCACAGCCCTCGAGGTACCAACCTGGCAGCGATCCCACTGTAAACCTCTTGTCATCTAAACGTTTTTATTCTCATACATTACAAACCAAGGAGGAAACGGCTCCCTTCTGAACTGCTCCAGGGCATGTGAGACGGTGCTGAACAATTTCAGCCAAGAGCTACCTGAGTCTTGCTATGCTGCTTCATTCTCAGGAACTGGGTTTGTTGTTCTTTGGTGGCACACCCCTGGGCCTTGCAGAAGCCCTCCACAGTGCCACGGACTGGGACACCACCACTGAGGTTTCTCAAGCATTAGGGACACCATCATAAGTTACTTCATCCTATCCTAGCACAAAGATCAGTATTTGAAAACAGAGGATGCAAAATAATTGCAGATATCCAAGAGATTTCACAGTGTTTTTGCAAAGGCCAAGAGGTGGAGTGTAAAGGCATTTGTATTTCATGTATTAGCAATTCATCCAACGTCTTATTTGAGGAATCAAAATTGATTTTAATATAATAAATATCCAACAAATCAAACCTCAGCCTTTCAGTATCCAGTGATTCAGACCAACTCTTGTCCTTATGTATATGAAAATTAAAAGCTAGAGCCTCAAAAAAACCTTCTTAAAGAAATGAGTTTATCTGTGAGGACTAAAATAACACACAGAATTATATCAAGACCAAAACAAAACCTCAAAGTTTTAAAAATAAAAAAAAAAATCAGCAGAATTGCAAACACCATTCCGCATTTGGACAGCTACAACACCTTAAAGACAGCAGGAAATCCAGACAGGGAAGATGAGTCAGGACACTTCAAAAGATGCTGCTATGAAGACTGGACTCACTGAATATTGAAATCAATGCAAAGATTATTATTGACATCACTGGGGATTGTATTTATGTGAAAATTCATTGCTGTCTAACTGTTGGGTGTTTAAAACCTTTTCCTTCCCAATGTGTACTGGCCATGTCAAAATCCTGATTTCCAGAGTCAATATACTTGCCCTGGTTATTATTCCTTTTATTGTTTGTCAGTCCTTAATGAAAGGAAATGATACCTTGCTTGTAACACATTCTTCATATTACTTTTGGCTGATTACAGGAAAGAAACAAGGCTTAAATACAGTTTATCAATAAAATCAGAGGACTGAAGACACACTGGTTTTATCAGCCTGGACAAGGATTGTTAAACAATAAATGACATTGGTCAGGATTGCATTTATATTTAGATGTGTTTGGGTTAGAATCTGAATTTGCTGTTCCATCTTTCTTATACTAGAAGTGTTTATTATCAGCGAGCTGTGAAAGAAATATCTGAAGTATTTCAGGAACCTGTACTGAAATCAGGATTCATTTTGTTCCCTTGAAATCTCATTTTCTTCCACTATTCCATAAAAGTTTCAATAGCCCACTAAGAAAGAAAGAATAATGCGGCACAGCCCTGGACTTCTCAATACACATCACAGAAGGCAATCCAGGATGCCACGGGAACAAGCAGCTTTGCAGTGACATGAATTTGGAAAAAGGGCTCAAACGACACTGGCTGACAACCAGGCAGGAGCACCACAATGCATGTTTGAACAAAATTCTAACAGACTCAAGGTAAATGACCTGCCACAAGTACTTCCCAGAGCTCTAGTTCACGTGGGATTAGATGCAGGGAAGGTGTCTCTGACAAAACTGCAGCTCGTTTTGCAGCACAGCTTCAGTGCATTATTTGCTGAAGGAAGCAGAGGTCTAGAAATTAGAGTCTCAATTTGGACACAAAATTACAAACAAACAGCCAGACAGGAACTGAGGCAAGCTTGTAGAAATATGTGTAGTGAGTTTAGAAACAGACGTAGTGATCTCACACCCCTGGTACTCCCTGCCACATTTTCAGAGGGCTTTAGAGGACAGGCAGAAATAAAGCCCTGCTCATACACACTCTTTAAACAAATGCAATGCCAGGCCCGATGTTCTGTTCCCTAAAAGACATGCTAAATAGCTCCAAAAGGCAAATTTAACTCTGGCTCCAGCCCACTGCTTTCTTTTCCAGAGGCTAAGACACTGAGCAATTATGGGAACATCCCTCGTTGTCAGTGTTTGAAGGAACAAATGACTGGGTGGGAGTGTTCACCTGCACACCACTGATTGATCGCTTGGCTGCCAAATCCTCTTTGGCAGAAGGCCTCTTCCAGTCCTCCAGTGTGCAGCTAAACACTAAACACTTGGCAAATAGCGACACACGAGCCTCTCCTGACTCTGCTTGCAGAGCCTGTGGCTTTCACAGCACCCCACATTCCTTCCCAGTGGGGTTTGCAAGCTCGTGTTGCTGTGCCCAGAATTGGATGTAAGGTTTGGCAGCATCTGGGGGCTTTTCACGCTGCAGCTAGCAGTGGACAGAAGCCACATGGGGCCTGCAGCCCCAGCCTTGTGAAAGTCTCGTGTGGCAGCAGTGCACGGGCTGAGAGGGGAGCCTTTCTGGCTGCACAGAACCTGGATGGCCTCTGGAAGGTGCCTCACAGCTGCCCACGGCAGACTCCAGCTTGTGGCCCAGCTGTGGTGCTTCCCTCAGCCTGGAACTGTAACTGCTAAAGGAAAGGAGGCAATGCAAATGTTTTTTCAGCGTTTAGGGCATGAATAGAAAAGTCTGGAAGGAGCCTCTCCAAAGGCTGATGTGCCCTAGTCGCAGACCTGCCACCATAAGCAGAGCCTCCCGATGATTTACTCTAGAAACCCACCTACCACCCACCTTGCTGTGTCACAGGGGCCTTCGGGAGGTGAAGAGTCTGCCAGGAAAACCTCTGCACTGGGGAGAGCACATGGCAATTACAGTTTCATCCTCAGTTTTATTACCTACTTTATGCCACGGGAGATGCCTCCACCCAAGTGCCAACAGCACAAAACTGATCTGCTCTAAGTATCTTGTCACCTCCCTGAAAGAAATAAGCTGAGCCTCTCTTTAACGAACGATTATCAGCGTTACAGAAAAGTGCTAAGTAATGGGAGGGAAATGAATTAGAGCCGTGGGGTACTTGAATCATTCTTTCCATCTGTTCCCAGAGCAGTTGTGCTGCAGAAAACAGCTGTTCTTCAACCACTGGGTTTGCTCTGCTTTTTTTTTTAATTAAATTAAGAGTTTGCTTGGGAAATTTCTGTCCTATTATTTCGTAGGGGCAGTTACAGCACAGTTACACTGAGGATGTGAAGTGAGAGACTCTGGGCTTCATAAAATAAATTACTTGGTTTTCAGAGAGGGGGAAACAACTTTCTTCTGCTGAGAGGCAACATAATGTAATCCATAAACCTCTTCGTTTTACAGGCAAAGGACTCAGCTGTGAACTAGGCTGTGGACACTTTCTATCAGAGGCACACCTAGAAAATCGACTGTCCCACGCTGACTATCGTGTCCTTACACCTTTCAGGACAGGACAAATAGAAAGGAAACAGCATTTCATACCTGGCATGGCATGATTGCATCACGGCCTAATCTCTGTATAGGCACACAGATGTCCATCCAATTATTCATTTCCTGGTGGAAAGATGACCAGCACAATTCCAGATGATGGAACGGCCAGGGCCCAGCACCGTACCTTGTGCACTGGAACATTTAAGCTCCACAGAAGCCAGCAGCAATAGCCACAAAACTGATGGCAGCTGATGAAGACACCAGCCTCAGCTTGTCTGCTTGCAGTTTGGGCCTCTGATATAATGGCTGAAAAGTTGTGATCGTGTTGATTGCTCTCAGCTTCAAACCCAAACTTGCCTCTGTTTTCCTTAGCACACTAGATATGACACTCCACAGGAAAAAAAAAGAGAGAAAAAAAAGTTTTCTTCCAGTCACGTAGCTCAGTGGTGTTGCAGTATAACACATAAAAGTAACAACTGTGGAAATCTGTTTGAAATTTGCACCAGTAGGAAATTCCCTGCAGGAAACTCCCTGTGCCTTTCAAACCTGCTCGTGGCCTGGTGAGGCAGCTCCAGGCAGTAGGTTAATCAATGAGCTTTGCACGGGCTGCAAGGGACACAAAGTCCATTACTTGTGATTGGGATACTGTCTTATACAGGGTAATCAGAATGTTGAGGATATTTGTGCGTTTATTCCATTCATGATGGAAAGCTGATTTAAACTATGGCTTCAAATCAGCAGCCTCCTGCTAAGCAAAGTGAGGGGTCACTGAAAGCCCTCTGTGCTCCCCTTGGACGACTGTGACTAAATAATTATTTCCTGGAAACAAAAGATTTGGTGACTGAGAGATCCGTATTCACTCCCACTCTAACTCTTCTTTACTCCTCCCGGAATCGTCTTTGTCGGGTTGAGAGGTTATTGCCACTCCAATAGTTTTGAGACTGCACTGCAGGCCAGGTCTGGAGAAGGATGTGTCTGAAAATAATCCCCAGGGAGAAAGCAGTAACTCCCAAAATAAGGCAAGGCCTAACACTGGAGTAATAATGTGTAAGAACTGCAGCCTGTGACAGACAAGGAGCAATGCTAACACAGCTCATTTTTCCAACCAGGGAGCAAAGATGCAAAAGAATGGCAACAGTTAGAACCACCTGAAGACAGACTGAAATAATCTCCCTAAAGAAACTCCACCTAGAATAAAGGACATTGATTCTACTACAGGATCTGAAGAACCCAAACTTCTGTGACTCTGTAGCACGGGGCAAAGGCCTTAGGGTAAGGAATACAGGCATGTAGCTCTTTCATAGCATTAAAACAGCTTTCTCTTGTGTCCTGCTCTCTGGCTACAAAGAATAAACACGTTGCTTTAAGGAGGATATTGAGCACCTGAGCACAAGCTCTGGAGTGTTTCTGATCTGCAGGATGCTGAACTCAGAGAGGAAGAGAATCAGGAGCTGTACACTTTAACACCTAAAGTGCTGTGGAGCCAGTAATGTTAAACAAAATGAAAGGGTTTCCCTTCCAAAGATTCAGCACAGATTTCACCTGTGGCTGGACACAGACAATGAGCCCTTTGGTCAGCGTTAAACTCTGCTCTAATCTTCACCAACACACGAAAATCCCGGGCCTTTGCAACCCCCAGAGCATTGCACACACCACCTTCAGCTTCTGTAGGTGGCCGTGCACTCCACGCAGGGCCGCCTGACCCGAGGGCATCCGCCGGCGCAGCCTTCTTCCTGCTGGCAAGCTGGAGGGAGGAAACGTGGCCCTGTGTGGCCTGGCACAAGTGCAGCGCCCGCCAGCACCAGCTGCAAACACACGGCTCACTGCGCCGGGAAAAGCACCTTCCAAATCGGAGTCCTACGGGACCGATGGCGCCGCGCCAACAACAGGCGGCACAAGTGGGAAGAGGCTTTTCATTCAAGCCTATTATTTGCTGCAGTGAAAATAATACCTTAGCTGCTGTTCAGCCTGTTTCTCCCTTGTAAGGTCTTTCTAGATGTGAACCGAGGACTTTATTATCGTGGATTTTGAAAAATAAAGTAAAAGATGAGAACAAACCGCAATGTTTCCTGACAATTTTTTCCATACTCGAATCACAGGAACTTAGAAGATATCTTGTACAATAGCTCTGAGTACCATTTTCTTGGAATATTCGATTCTGACAAAAGCAAATTGCAGTTTCAAGTAGTTCAGATGTTAAATGCAGCACCCTTATATGTTGATCTCCTTCAAGTCCTCATTTTAACATTTCAAAGTTATTTTCAAAAAATCCTTTTTCTCTTATTCTAATTATTTTCCAACTCCCCAGGAGTTATTTTCTAACCCTAATGGCAGCATGTCAAACTTTCTGTCATCTCTTTAAGGGAGATTTGCAACGGCATCTCCTTGTTAAGAGACACAAACCAACAGACAACGAGCCAGGCAGGACTCAGGGACTTTTACTTGCCAAAATAATAGTCAAATCACATCTCTTACTAAAATTTAGCATCAATATTTTCCCACTCCATAAATACTGTAGAGATGTCAAACATCTCCCATTCTTTGCAAGACTAATAGGAGGACTTTTGAGTAAGAGCAAGAGCGACAGACTGACTTGTAGAGTCAGTGGAATGAACCAAAAAAAAAACCCCAATGCCCCCCCAAAACATGAACCTCAGCCATCATCCAGCCACGCTAGTAGAAAAATACACTGACCAAAGGAATGTCTGAGAAAGCAGTAAATCAAATTATGAACTTCTCCATGACGGTCTCTTGGCTTCTTGGCATACCACATAATATGCCAAATCAAGAGACTCCTTCATGTTAATGAATTTAGAAAAAAGTAACGCTCAGTAGGTGGGAAAATGACAACAAGTTGTATGAAACCATCCCAGGGCACAGCAGAGCTGGTGTGTGGACAGTCAGCCCTGACCTGGCAGGAAGTCAGGGGTCCACCCAGTCACTCCATCCTTCCCCCTCTCAGCTGGGCACGGGAACCAAATACAACTAAAGGCTCAGGGGCCCCAATTGAGCCCTGATTCCTCCACCTCCCCCTCGAGCAGCGCAGGGGGATGAGGACTGGGGGCTGCGGTCAGTTCAGCACTCAGCTCGGCTGCTTCTTCCTCATCCCACTCTGCCCTTTCTTCAGCATGGCTTCCCTCCCACGGGAGACCGTTCTCCACGAACTTCTCCAGTGTGGGTCCCTCCCTGGAGTCTGTCCCTCAGGAGCTCCTCACACAAGCAGGGTGTGAGACATCCCCATCCCCCCCCCGCGCCGATAAACACGTTCTGCTGTTCCATTGCTGCGTTACCGCAGCAAACGTCATCGACTGCTGGTGCTAAGGAGGAGCGGGGCCCTGCAAGGTAGGGCTGCTCCAGGACTTTATGGTTGATGACAGCAGTGGGCATTGCATGGGGCTGGGGAGCTGCAAGCAGGATATAAAAAAGGTAAATGCTCAGATGCACTTGAAACTGAAACACGTTCCCAACTGCATCAGGGCTGGGTACTGTTATCATTCGCACTCTTTGCTTCCAATCCAATGTAAGCACATTGCTCGTAGACAAGGCCTGGGGGAAGAGGGCATTCAAATGAGATCTGCCACAGTTGGGCTGTCTGAGTCAGTCTGATTAGACTTTCATATATGCTGGAAGATTTACAAATGGATTGTGTGCCTTTATTTTGAAAATATCCTTGTCTACATGGCAATCAGCCAATCCAAAGCTGCTGCCCCTTCAAGGACACTTGTCCTGAGCATAAGAAGGTGTAAAAAATACTGATAATGGAATTCAAAATCTTTCAGCTTCTCTAAAGCAGGAAGCATGAGATAGCCTGGAGGCTTTCAAGAGCCACAGCTAAACATTAAACATCTATCATTATTTTGGCTTTGACAGTGGATTCAGTTAGAAAAATAAAAGCACAACCAAACACACACCTTCCCAACTTATTTTCCCCAATGCTGTCTGTGCCCTTACAATGTAATTCCAAGTCTTCCTAGAGGCTTCACGTGTCCTCCTTGTGTCAGCAGCCCCTGAAAAGCTCTGGGATATTTACACCCATCCCAAGCAGTACCAGTGGGATGGCACGGCCCCTCGGCCAACTGTGTGACCTGCTGCCCTCCCACATCTTCAAACTCAAACTGAAACCATCATCTTTTCAACTTTGTTTCAACTCAAATATAAAGCAAAACCCCAACGAAACCAAAAAACACACACACAAAACACCCACGCAAAACCAAAAAAAACCCACCACAAAACACCTCAAACTGAGAAAAGGAAAAAAAAAGCTCATTGATAAAAATACTATTTTATCTCTCCTGCTTTGACTGCTGTCAATGTGATCTGAGACAGCACATAAAAATGCCTTCAAGAATGTGTCCTATTGCTGCCTTAGTGAAGATTTCAGCGATGTCTGCTTCTCAGGGACTTCATACCAGCAGCTAGACCATAGAAATGCTATACTCCATCTATTTTACCTCGATTAGTCTGAGCTACTGTGGCCCTGGAACAAATCCTATGTTCAATTGACTTGTAATCTATTTCTTCCTTTGCTTATTTTCTGCAATTCCTATACTTGCTTTCAGCGACCTTTATTTCTAGAATAAAGTTTGAAAAATTATAATAAACAAGGATAAGTTAGGCTTGTTTGCAGTCACATTATATGAAGTCCACACTATCTCCTGACATTGTTTAGCCTGTTCCATAAAAGGAATATTTGCATACTGTGTGGATTATTCTATGTGAGACTACTCTACCTTCTTCCTCCTGTTAACTCAAAGAAAATTGAAATAAATGGATTTCAGTGATGCTGAGCAAATTCCAAAATTCTCCATTCCTTAATGCATGAATTCATTGATTGCCTTGATCCACTTCCTTAATCCACCTGTCTCCACAAATTCAAAATGGCGGCTGTTCCAGCGCCCCTCTCCCCTCAGACAAAACGGGAGCTGTTCCAGTTCCACACTCCCCAAAGACAAACTTGGGCTGTTCCAGTGCCCCACTCCCCACAGACAGAACGGGAGCTCTTCCAGTGCCCCTTTCCCCACAGTTTCCCCTCAGACAAAACTGGAGCTGTTCCAGTGCCACACTCCCCATGGTTTCCCGACAGGCAAAGGGGGGCTGTTCCAGTGCCACACTCCCAGTAGTTTCCCCATAAAAAAAAAAGTTGGAGCTGTTCCAGTGCCACACTCTCCAGATACAAAATGGCGGCCATGCTAGTGCCCCACACTCCCCAGACAAAATGGCGGCCGCTCCAGTGCCACACTCCCCACAGACAAAAAGGGATCTGTTCAGTGCTACACTCTCCCCATAGTTTCCCCATGGACAAAATGGCGGCTGTTCCAGTGCCACACTCCCCAGACACAAAATGGGGGCTGTTCCAGTGCCTCACTCACCAAAGACAAAACGGGAGCTATTCCAGTGCCACTCTCCCCACAGTTTCCTCTCAGATAAAACTGGAGCTGTTCCAGTTCCACACTCTCCAGATGCAAAATGGTGGCCGTTCCAGATCCACACTTCCCAGATACAAGATGGTGGCCGTGCTAGTGCCTCACACTCCCCAGAAACAAAATGGCGGCCATGCTAGTGCCTCACACTCCCCAGACAAAATGGCGGCCATGCTAGTGCCTCACACTCCCCAGACAAAATGGCGGCCATGCTAGTGCCTCACACTCCCCAGACAAAATGGCGGCCATGCTAGTGCCTCACACTCCCCAGACAAAATGGCGGCCATGCTAGTGCCTCACACTCCCCAGACAAAATGGCGGNAAAGACAAAATGGCGGCCGTTCCAGATCCCCACTCCGAGATACAAAATGGCGGCCATGCTAGTGCCTCACACTCCCCAGAAACAAAATGGCGGCCGCTCCGGTGCCACATTTCCCAGATCCATTTCCTGCACTTAGAAACTTGTTAGGTATGGAGATCATTTCCGTTATAAGCTTATAAATAAAATCAATTTACTTTAAAACCCACCCCCCCCACGCTGCAAGTACCACA
>VXBA01004008.1:321-145263 GCA_013399895.1 Serilophus lunatus
CGTCCCCCCGCGCGCTGGGAAGAGGGGGGCGGGCGGGAGTTCCGCCGGCCCCGCCGTGGCCGGACCACCTTAAGGGGAGCGGCGGCGGCGGGCGCGGGCTGTGAGCGCGGCGGGGCCGTCCCGGGGGGTTGTCGCGCTCCCAGGACGGCGCGTTTGTTTGTTAATTGCGGCGCTGCAGCGCGCGGCGCTCCCGCTGGGGCCGTAATGAGTGGAACCGCGGGAACGCGGCGGGGCCCGGCTGCCGGCGGCGGGAAGGGTGGGATTCCCCGGGAGAAGCGGACCCGGGAGGGGAGGGGGGCGATCCCGTCCCGGGGGGCTGTGCGGGGGGAAACTGAACGCGCGAGGCCAAACAAGGGACAATCCCGAGTTCGCCGGCTTCTCTTGCCCGGTCTGGAGCGAACGCGCCGGTTGCCCCGTTAGGAGGAAATGGGCGATGATGGGCAATAAAGGCGCCCGCTGTGGGATCACGGCGGCAGCTGGCGAAGCTCCCGGTCCCGGCGCCCACCCAGGGTCACGGAGGACAGGGATGCTCTCGGGGGCCGAGGCCGCCTGCACAGCCCGGGCTGTGGAATCAGTCCCACTATTAACGAGCGCAGCGTTGTTTGTGATCAAAATCAGAACTTTTCCAAAAGTAGCAGATGGTTATTTTAGTGCTAATTTAGTTAACACCATACTGAAAAGTGTGAGGAGATCGAGCAATGCCCAGTGAGGACAAGGTCTGGCAGAGATCTCGGTGGCTGACAGAGGTTTAAAAAGTCTTCAGTCCTGGATACGATGCTCCATTTTTAAGAAGTGACTGTTTTGCTGGTGGCTGTTTGAAGCGTTCCTTATTTAAAAATCTCTACAGAATGTAAGACTGAGTGAGTCTAGTCAGGAGAGCCGAGCGAGTCTGTAAATTACTGCTCTGTCAGGATTCCTGTTGCCTATTACAAAGTACCTTTTTACGCTGAACTTAAACTCTACACTACAGAGACAGCAGATGTGAGGTGATGGCTTCCAAAAGCAACACAGATGCTGTAAAATTTCCATTGCTATATTTCAGCGAGGAAGCTCAGGAGACATGCTGAATGCTGCAGTTTAGAATTACACTGTAACTCTCCTAGAAATAAGAGAATACCAAGTTTCTCAACAGTACACTTGGCTTCATTTTTACTGTCATTCATGTGCGCTTGTTTTCTTACAGGGAGAACGGAGATGCAGCACAAAGATACTGTGTGTCTTGAAGCTGTCCAGTAATGACAGAATTGTAATATGTAACTTTATGGCAATTTAGTAATGACTGCATGTCCAAATTCCTTAGTAAGACCATGATAATTTTTTAAATTGTCTTTCAGGTATATAAAACAGCCCAGCTGTAGGGAGGCTGCTTTGCCTTATGTGACTGAAAAGCAGCCTGGATAGCTCAAGACTGTGGAATCACAGCCCATTGTGTATTCCTCGTACTTTGAGACTTCCCTGAAGTCCCGAGAAGTCCTGCAATGAAGGAATCAAGGGTCAAGTCTTTAAAACGGTTTGTGTGTTTATTCCAGAAAATACAGCAGCTGCTTTTTTTCTGAAAAGCTGAGCTTTGCTATAACAAAACAGAAGACTTTAGAGCACTTTTTTTTTTTTTTCTCCCGGGGATTTCAAGAGAGATGTCCAATCATCAAATCATGGAGAAATAGAAAGCTGGCAAGAGTGTTACAGATACTACAACCTTTTACAAATTTATAGGTGGTCACTTTGTAACTAGTCTTTGTCACTACGAGTCTTTGTTGCCGCAGATATTCATGCCTCTTTTATTCAAACATTTAGGTTTGTTACTGGCCTCTCTGCATAAGCTTAATTTTTGTGTGCATCTGAGGCTTGGCATTTAGGGTTATGTGGACCCCACCAAACCAGGTAATGGTAACTACAGGGCATTTTAGTTCAAAATAATTAAACTGGCTCTTGATTTTGTTTTTTAACTTGGAATAAAAATTCCACATAAAATCTTGAATTTAACATGCTATTTTGTTTATGTAAAAATACAGACGTTTAGTTTATAAGATTGAAAAATTGCTTTTTAATTCCCACTGAATGTTCTCCAGTAAGTTCTAGTGTGGCATTGTCTGCATTGGATAGGTCACTGAATGGTGCTTTTATAAAAATGTTTGAAAAGAAGAACTTGGTCCATGGAAATTGTTCAAATAATCTTGTTAGAATGAAGCCTTGACTGAAGGCAGTAATTTCATGGATTAAGCCCAGAAGGGCTGGCTAGGCTGATCTCCTTCCTATCGCAGGCCACAGAGCTTTATCCAGAGACTGTCTGCTCAAATGCTGGTTAGCTACAAGACATAGGGGATTTTGCATGGACAATACACTGAACAACACCATGAAACTGGAAACTGGAACTTTTTGAGGACAGGGTAAATAGGAGCAGGAAGAAAGAGTATTGTTATAGGCGATTTAGTAGACAGAGTAAGTGGAGTTGTTGCATCTTGCTATGTTCAGCTTTCCCCTAAAAAGAACCAATTAAAAGTAAGAGAAACTGTTTTTTCTTATCCATCCTTTTCTCTCACATGCCACATGTAGTCCAGAGCTGAGCAACATGATGGGCTATCCACGTATAGGAAGGAACTAGTTAATTTGTACTTCTGCAAAGCAGAAATTGAGTAAAAATTCAGCACTGTGAAACTGAAGAGAAATAGGGATGGGAAAGTACAGCATGCATATATATCTTATAGTTGGATAGATATTTTTCCTTTCACACACACAAAAATGGCATTCACATGTCTTCTGAATCAGCCTGAATTTTATTGTGATTCATGAGAACTTTTGTAGACAACAACAATGTAGTGCTTATACCTTTTCAAGGATGTCACATCTGATCGTGGATGGGCACAGTACCATGATGCTACTGTTAGTCAGTGAGATATGAGAGACACTTTAGGCAGAAAGAAAATAGGCCGAATAAATTTGCTTCAATAGTCACTTCTGGAGTGCAGTGAGCAGGTGACAGAGGAGGAGGAGAAACTGCTGGAAGGGTACTTTGCTGACCCATTACCATAAGAGACAATGGCAAAGTGATTGATCAGCGCTGTGGTCTGAGGATTGCTCTCATAGTGTAGCTGCATGTTGTGGCTCTGAATGTGGCTGCAGGATTTTCTGCTGAGCATAGGAGCAGACCATGATTAAATTTCTTCCTGAAGCTGCTTTGGATGCATGAGCTTCACTAGAGAAGCAGCATGAACAATAGAATGAGTGCAAGAAGTCAATGGGAACATCAGTTTAGCATGAAGGCAATATAAGATAAACTTGTACTGGAGGGCTTTAGACCTTTAGACCTTTTCTCCCACACTGTGCAGTTGTAGTTGCTATCTGTGTAATTATATATTGCTTCATTTCTCACTAGTGAACCAATGCAGGAGAAAGGAATGCAAGAAAATACATGTTATAAGGATTATGATGAAAAATAAGTGTTCTTGAGTGCTTTTTCTTGAATATAATTTTTTCCCCCCCATTTTTTAGCAAGCTGTAGTTATAATTCAGCCATGCTACAAGACTGTAATTCCTCATGGTGTGATGTTTCCCACATGATAAATTGTGCAGCTTTTGAAGACAAATTGTGCTGAGTTAAACAGCCTGTTGATTCATTGTCACCATATTTGGAGAATAAGACAAATATCATGCAGTTAAATTGCTAACCATAATAGGTGTGTATGGACACAGTGAGTAGTGTTATCTTCCTCTGATTACCCAGGTAACCATGAATTTACTTTCTGGCAACTGCCAGAACATTAGGGTGTAAATGCACTCTTGAAATTCAGGAAGGTTATGTGCATTCAAACTGGCAAGGAGAGGTTTGGTCTTTTGGGTTAGTGTGAGAGTATAAACATGCACCACACTCTTCTAAAAGGGGAAGCATGTCCAGGCCTCTGGCACACCAGTGACTTCTGCTCTCAGGTTTGTGATTCTCAATGCTCCATCAAAATCTCGTTAATTCTCATTAATGCTCAAGTGGCACATTCAACATCGTTACTCCCAGTGTGGATTGGGAAATGTATTTGGCCAGTCTTCTGTTTTGGACACCAAAATTTTAACAGTTTGTGTATAAACACCTGCAAAGCTTCTGGTAAATAACCGCCTGGCTTACCTGTCTAAGCTGTGGCCATCTGGGGTGGGCAGCTTTCAAATAATAACTACCATCTGGTCTTGGATCTCCTGGAGGAATTAAGGGGGCTCTATCTATTAATGTGACCTACTTCACTTTGTAGGCAACTGTGTTTGGGTGAAGTGGTAGCAGACAGGTGAGTATCGATGCTGATGGTGTAAGGAAGAGCCACAACAGAGAAGATGGGGAGTGCAGAATTCTCTCCCATGTATAGTAAATCTGAGTTGAGATAGATCAGTTGCCACACTGCAAGGAACTGTGGGACTCCTAGCAAAAAAATCCAGCCCAGCCTCTGCACATCTTTGCCAGCTACTCTGGCCTGCTGGAAGAAGGCATGAAAGAAGTAAACAAGGGTTTTGAGCTAAAGATGCCCTATCTGCAGTAGGCTAGTCTGGGCTATCTGGGTTGATGCAGAGACAAGATTAAACAGTGTAGTCCACTTTGACCTATGAACTCTTATATAAGCTATGCAGAGACATTAGCTTACATGTATACCCTCTCATGTGCTGTAAATTAAATGAGAAATTAATGAGGTGATGCACTTTTGAGTAAGAAGTGAACTGAAGAAAAAAATGACGGTTTGTGTTGAAAGGCAAGGATAAGGCTAAAACCCTGATAGGAGAAAGCAAAACTGTATAATTGATTTGAAGAGAAAGAGGTATCCTTAAATCCTTGAAATTCTGATGCTACCTTCTGCACCTCATAGATCAGTAATACTATAATTTAAGGGAGTAATGTTTTGCATATGTTTGAAGTAGACATTTCTTAAGTACTGCTGTTTCCAATCCTGACTTTTGATGGATGCACAGTAGTAATTTTTAAAATCTTGAGTGATAAAAATCACACTGAAAAATTCTTACTGAAATGAATTTTAATCCTAGAATTAAGATAGAAATAGAAAATGTATCTTCCATCACTCCTTTTGAATATTTATTCTTTGTGTTTCACTCTAAACAAATTTTTTATCTCTAGAGTTAGATTCTGACTAGCCCTTTGCTGTGCTAATTTTGCTGGGACAACACATACGTGGTTGATGATTCCAAATATGATAAGGACAGCAGGCTTGGGCTTGTACTAATTTTGATGAATACATTTACTTTGAGAATGACAAGTTGTGTTAGCACTTTTCAGTTTATAACATTAGACAATAAAAGATGTTAACTCTGTTTAGGGCAACCAGCATTAGGCAGTGTTTGGAACTGCTTCTGGGGAGCTCTCAGGTGGCTAGTCTAAGCAGAAACTCTTAACCTTCTTCTATTTTTAATTTAGGAAAAGAATGGTGTGATTGAAAAGCAAAGTGTTGGAAGTAATTTCACTGTAATAGTAAAATGCCCTTCCTTTTGTTTTACAGACTTGTTTCTTAAGGATATTCCTTTGCCAGTTCCTGTGAAGTTTCTTGGTTCTTACTTGGCATAATGAGAGCAGTAATAGTCCTCTGTTTGTATGGCCAGGGGAAAGAAAGTAGTACTCCACCTGTATGAGATTTTTTGCAGTTGTCTTTTGCGGGTTCACAAGTGTTACAAAAGATGTAGTTGCGATTGATTTCTTGTCTTATATTTCTTTTCTTTGTACATTTGTTTTGCCATTGGAGTAGGGGAGATGCAATTGTGTGTCAGGAAACAGCCACAAGGGAAGAAAAATACTAGAAATTTAGTTGTAATGTTTTCTCTGGTAGCGTTACTTGAGTGGTTCTCTGTCTTGATGTGGTCAGGGCCTGCTTTTCATGAAAGGCTTTCAGTTCTTCCAGTGAATTGTGGGGTTCCAAGAAAAGGAGTGATAACAGCCTGCAGATTCAAGCCTTCCTTGACCCATGAAATTTCCTGCATGAATTTTTGATAAAAAATACAGAGCTTTTTTCATTTTTTTCTTCGTCTTAATTTTCCAGGAAACACTGCATGCTTTGACAGAATTTGGAGGACTGGAAGGCTTTGTTTGAAAACTAAAACTTCTTGATTTGAAAAATGTTACTGTAGTCCTTCTCTGACATTACAGCCTGGATGCCTGCTGGGCCTATTCTGCAAGGCTGAGGCTGCCTACCACCTTTGACACTATGCCATGACCTTTCCTCTTTGAAGGGAGTGCTGGAAGTAGGGAATCCCTCAGAGTGATCTATCATCAGAATTCTCATTTAAATGGTAAGTCTAGTTGATAGAGATCTGCCACATAAAGCAGGTAAACTGGAGATCCAATGAAATGCTACAGTAGCATTTCGTAATAACATTTTATGTTTTCAATCAAAATATTTTGGTTGGTAAGTTTGGCTTTTTGGTAAGAAAAGTATACTTCCAGAAGCACATATTTAGACATGCCAAACTCCCCCTAAAACAGTCCAACCAGAAAGTGTTTAGCTGAAAGCCTTGTTTCCCATCAAAAATAGATGCAGTGGAAAATTTTCAAGCAGCCCTATATTTAACCTCCTTGGATCAAAATTCGGTTGTTGGAGAGGCTTCCAGAGTGGTTTTGCTGCATTTGTTAGGGTATCTGTTTTTTCACTCATGACATCTGCTTGCTTTTCAAGCTGTATTCAACCTTGTTAGAATTCTTGCTATTGCAGCATTTTACTTTGCTCAGAATGCTAATTCCCACTGGACTCAGCTTGCTGGGGTATGTGCAAACTCAGTTTCCTTCAAGGGGTGTGTTTACTTTTTTTTTTTTTTTTACTTTGGCTGTATTTTAATAAGCAAATATGACTACCATGTTTGCCTGAACACTGACTTGGCACAAAACACCATCACTCCAATACAGTTCCTAGTTCTTTGCCCAGGGTAGCCTTGCTTTTACGTGTTGTGGATGCAAAACTATATGTAAGCGTTTGAAAGAGAAGACCCGTTGGGCAAGATAAATAGATAAATTGCATCAGTCTCAGGAGTTGAAGGGCTAGGGAGTTATTCTGGGGAAATATGGTATTTGCTTTCTTTATTCGTGCTATCTTCTCTGATTCTGACTTGTGACTGCTTTTGGAAGCAAGATACTGAGCTAAATGGACCTTTGATCTAAATTGTCATAGCCTTCCTTGGGTAAGGAAAAGTACACCAGTAAATAAGTGTGAGTTTTGGCACTCTGGAATTCAGGAAAATTTATCAGAAATTAATTTCTTTTCTCCAAGAAAAGTGTAAGCCAATCACAAAGATAGGAGCATAGGGATAGAGAATTTTGCCTGAATAGATTGTGATTCTGGAATATCAAGTTTTCTGCTGGTTTTTTTTTTTTTTTAATTTTGCTTTTGCATCTTCCATTTCTCTTTTGTTACTTCTTGTAGCAGTGAGGATTTGCTACTGCTATGTCTTAAATACAAGCCTGAGAGCTGTTTTATGTGTTCTTCCAAAGTTGGTGGGTAGAACATAAGTGTGAGACTCCTGCAGAACTCACTGGACTTTATACTATGACAAGAAGAGAAAAAAAAGCAAATATTAAAATTCAGGGTGGAAAATTGTTAATATGACCTACATTAGTTCAGTGTTAGAATGCAGCCTGTAGCCAGAATGTGTCACCAACGGGCAATGCGTGGTGTTTCTTAAGCAAAAGTTGATTGTTACTCTTTATTGATTGTTTTGTATCTTAACACTCTTACAGTAATACCTTTCCAGATATTTTTAATCTTGTTTTCATGGTAGTTTAATTTAGTTCACTCCATGACTGCTAGGCAATACTGTGCTATTTTAGTCTTCACAGGCATTAATGATCAAATTTGTAAACGAGCATATGTTTAGTTTTGTAAGAAAGCAGCTTTTTTTTGGTCTATATTTTTAATAAATTCTTCGGAATTTTTATGATTTCCTGAAAGTATATGTATTTAGTTTTACTCCTGTGTGCTTAAGTTGACTTGGCAGTTATATTGACTATAAGAGGTGGTGTCTCTTTAAGTCCTTTTCCTGACATGATAGACACTTTTTATTCTGATTTCTGTCAGCAGAATTTTGTTTCAGTACATTTTCAGTACTAGCAGTTTCATTCTTGCATAAAAGCTCCCTTTCATTACTTTGAAATGAGTTTAAATAAATATTTGCAAGAAAATGTAATAGCCAGACCACGTTTGAAAGGAAGAAATAGTTTGAGTATTGTTGAGAAAGAGAGTCATCATACTAGAACCCAAATTGTGGCAGGAAAGAGAACGGAGAAAGGAAAGGAGAGTGTTGAAGCATAAGAGTGAGCTCCCGTGGTACTGCTTTCCAGCTGCTCATGTGTGGAATCTAAATACTTTTTGAAGTGAAGCACTACACAGTCAGTTACTTTTATTTCAAATAATCATTGTACAAGGAAGAAATTTTAGTACATTAGAATTCATGAATTGGAAAAAACAGCAATTAAATTAAATTAATTTAGAAGTTTTGTGAAGTGAAAGTATTGTAATCCCCTCTCTAAAGTGTCTCAAGAATAGCAGAATAGTGCAACATCTCTCACATCATTTGTATTCCTTAATCAGAATTTTTTTGATAATGTGAAGAAATGAGAAGCAAATAGAGTTGCCAAATCTGTCCACTTTTGAAACTGGAAGAATTGAGGGGAGTAATTGGATGTGAAATAAGCGTGTTTACAAGTAAGTGGACTGACACTATTACATTTCTTTCATTTCAGTATTAGGTAGCAAATACTTTAACTTCAAGGAAAAGAGAAGATTACATCCTTCAAAACTTTTGCATGCAAAATAGTTTATCCTGGTGTCAGTGATCCTGGTTACTTTAAGTGTCTGTTTGCTTGAGAAAACGTTTGTCAGATCAGGACTTTAAATGGGAGAGAGGATTAGGAAACAACAAACAAAATCTAACTTGCAGTGGGAATTAACTTTTGGGAGTGTGAGGCAAAACATGGACAATGAATATCATAATCTTTTCAGTGTTCAGTCCTATGAAAGCTGTTTTCCTTACAGGTAGTTCTTTATTGGCAGAAAATTTGTGAAAGAGTCAGTGAAGGAAAATTTTATGGTGAAATGCACATAAAGAATCTCATGCCCAAATCCAGAGTTAAGGCATGTATCTTCTACAGGTTTAGGAAATGATGAAGTTAAACTGAAAAAGTTTAAAAAAATCCTCATTGTCACTGCGTATATCAGTCTCTTGTCTGTTTTGTACAGCTGCTCATGCTATCTCACTGGCATTTCTGAAACAGTTTTACAGGAGTCAATAGTTTGGTTTGAGATGTAAGAAATAGTTTTTAGTTTTATGGACAGTAAAACTGAATATAATAATTTTCACTTTTAAATAAGCTGCTTCATTCTGTATGTAAAACAAAATAGCTTTAATATCCTTGGTTTTGTAATTAACAAATGTCTAGTTCATCAAAAATATCTTCTCTAGTATGATGCATGGAGATTAGGCTAGACTCTTACAGAATAATGTGATTATAATGATTTCCTTAAGAGAGCACAAAAGCAGCATCTGAGTTTCAACTGACGTTTATTGACACACAGCATCCGTTGGGAGCCCCATCAAACTTCCTATTCTTTTCTGTTTACCACCTCCTGCTTTTATTTACAGTCAGCATATCTGTTAATTAGCCTCTAGTAGAGCCAGTTCTTCTAAGAAGATCTCTTGTCTTCCTGGTGATGGCCCCATGAGGTGACCACGTATGCACAGCCTGTGAGTGAATTAATCTTTAACTCATTAATTTCAGTGCCTGGTTCTGGAATGTTTAACTGCTGGCTTGGTTTCCTGCTCAGGAATTTGTATTTAGAGAATTGTGGTCCTTGACTTCCCCTGACTTTAGTGTCATGAACACATCCCAATGACCTTTCGGCTTCTCATGGTTACCTCACTGGAAGTCGTATCTTCGTGAATTTTTTTGGTTTCCTATGATTGGACCAGAATGCAGATAAGACATTGGTGACTTCCTCTGTGTCACTGCAGTTATTCACCTAATTTTCTTTGCACTTTTGCAGAATAAAATTACTCCTCCCCTTTCTCAGCTCTCTCTGTTACACAATAACCAAATGCCACATTTTTCAAAAAAATCTGCTGTAACATTGCAACACCTGAATCTCACGAGAGGGTACTCTGTAGGTTGCCATAATATTTGACAGAGTCTCAGTTGGACGTTATGATAATATGAAACTGCTTATAGCCACAATCTGGATGCTACAAGTGGTGGTTGTAGTTCATTTCTCTCACGGGATGGCTTGTTTATTAGAAAAGAAAAAAGTTGCATCTATATTTGCAGGAAAAATTCAGGAGCATGATTCAAAGATCTCTTGCCCTGGCCCACTATGTGTGCTAGAGGTGCTTTGGGAGGTGTGAGCTGATCCATGCATCTCACTGGGGTGTTACAAATCTTGTGGTTTCAGTGTTAATGGCTGTGTTTGTCTCACCTGAAACCGAAGAAACCTAAGAAAGTGGGAAACTTATCTGCATAGTGAACTGTAGGTAATGTCTTAAAGTGATGACCAAGTTTCTCACTTTTGCCAGAATGCCATTTGTTCCTTCTCCATCCTCCAGCTGAGGAGTAGCCAAACTCTAAAGATTTAAACACAGGTTACAGGTGCCCTTGAAATCCTGCCCAGAGCAGGTGCAAATATTGCAAGCCATAAAGTGCATGCTGTGGCAGCATGAACATTTTCATAATTTAAGGAGAGCTTTACTGATAAAAATTCACTACTTCAGTTTTTTAAAAAAAGGAAGCAATAAAAAAAATAATAATAATGAAGAAAAAACAACAAACCAAGCCTGAACAACAGCATGATCCCTGGAATATGTCCAATTTTTATACTGGAAAAGTACCTCTAAGGAGTATGACTTTCTCTCTAAGGTGTGTAAGCACTTGTGCTCATCTAAAAGATTTTATACTGGCAGAACTGCATCCCGTTCTCTACTTTTTGTGGATAGGCAGATCCAGGTAAAGTAACTTAGTTTTAAAGGAACTAAACCCCCTAATTTCTTTAAATCAAATTCCTGACATCCAAGTGTCCAGGATACTATGACACAAAAATCAGAACTAGAAGATGAATGTTTGCTACTGGTGGCTCATGTCTTTCGGGGACTCTGGTGATGCAGTGCTGTGACAAAAAATCAATGAAAAATTATCAGAGTTTCTACCACCTTTAATTGTAAGAGGCCAATGCTGGCTGATCTGTTAATGTTTCATGGGGAGACTTGACACTGGAGGGAAATGGTGGGTGATATTTCTTCAAAACATGTTGATTACTTATTTTGTGGTTGAAAGATAAAGAGATATTAGAAATGTTTTCTAGATTTAGGTGGCCCCCCATCAGTTTTATATGTGCTATTTAAGCCATCTTTGCTAAGGAGAAGCTCCTTTACTGTTACTATGCTGTCATATTGAAAATCTCATCAAGACAGCAGCAGAATTTTTTTACACAGATTTCTTTTGACATACAGCCTCAATAAATATGGAAATTACAACTTAAATCTCATTTTTTTTCCTTGCAAAGCAGTGCAGTGCCCAAATTCATTGAATTTCAACTTTTATTTTTTTTCCTAATGTTGAAAGACATATATGCAAATTTTATTAACAATATGCATGGTTAAATTTAGCTGTGAATTCCAGTCAGGGATTTTTGCTTTGTTTATTGTCCAAGTCAATATGTCTGTGAAGAAAACCTCCTGCTGTGCAGGAATACATAGTCAGCTACTTGGAAAAGTGGAAAGTTTAATTATGAGAGTTTATTCTGGAAAAAAGATAAAACAAGCAGTGGTTTTTAGATTGATTTTTTTATTATGACTTCAGCTAACAGAAATACAACATACATGGTTTATTTTGACACTGTTATCAGAGAAACCACTTGATTTTTCTTTAACCTGGTCATCTGTGTAACTGGGGAGTTCTGAAAGAAAGTAGAGGTCATCAATAAATGATGCATTTCTTAAACTTGCAGTGTAGATCAAGACATAAATAAAATCCAAGTATGAAGGAGAAAAAAACCCACATGTGCATGTATTGCTGAAAATATGTTCATTAAAATATACTTTATCCTATGAAGATATTAGTGTTAGGTTGCCTGAAGGATGCAAATTTCTTTTGTTGCTCTCTCTTATTTCTATTTCTGTGTATGGTAACAGTGAAGTATTAAACCTATATATAGGTTTAATATAGGTATTAAACCTAATAGGTATATAGTAAACCTTGTATAACAGTGAACCTTTATACGAGGTTTTTGAGTGGAAGGGTAAAACATTGCTGGGGAATGTGTGTTATAAATGATATCCAAACATATTCTGATGTTTATAACAAAAAGCTCTCCAGGACTGCAGTTACTGGAGTGGTTCCCATGTGTTCAGTTTTTGCAAGTCATTTACATGGAATACCTTTTGTCTAGCTATCTAAAAAAACCCCCTACTGCCTGCAGAGAATGTGTTTTTCCTGCCTACCTAGTTTATATGTAATACTGTAATAGTCTGTATTTCTCATTGTTGTTCAATGCTTATTTCTCCTTTCTAAGCCTGTTTAAGTGTAATATGAAGGATGTTTTTATGATAATTTTACTATAGATGATGGTTATTAGCTTTACTCTAGGCGAATAAAATTTTTAAGCATTTTGTTATAGGTAATATTTGGGTTGCATGACTTTCATCAGGCGTGAAATCATTTTCTTTTTTTCTTTACATCTGTGAAGGACTGAACCATAACCTGAGCTAGTAGGTTCTACAGTAATACAAATGGTACATGATAATTGTGTGTTAAGAAAGGCTGGCAGCTTTACAGAGGAAATTTCTGAACCTGTAGGTAAGTTCAGAATAAGCAATTGCCTGTAACTTCCCTTCCCCCATACTGTGCATTTCCACTGTACAACTGCTCTTCTAATGCTTTACTGAGTCTCATTAAACGGTCCTATGTGTGGGACATTAAATGTATTTATGGTAGAGTGAGAGTTTTGTTCTGAGTCACTGGTGCATCAACAGTTTCTTCGTAATGTTCCTCTGGTTGCCTAATACAGTGAGACAGGCACATGAGAGGCACGAACACTGATGTCTTACGGTAGCAGTCCTCGTACTGGAATCCTGAGAGATGGGAAGGTGGCTAATTTCCTGTAGAACTGAGTGGGTCTTTATATTCCCAAGTAGGATTTAGGAGCCTAAATACTTCAGAATTCTTCATGTATAAATCTTAGTTGCAATATAGCCCCTTACTTCCTCACACATCCCTGCACTTTTCCATGCATGTTTCTCATTGGCTATTTACTCTTAATTGGCAATTTGGATGCTTAATTATGCTTTTGTTTTGGGAGATGTTTCTTCCCAGTCTTACGCTGTATTTCTTTGGACTCTCTGTTCCTTTTCAGCCCTTTCCACTCTTACACTTTCCGTATGTAATAAAGGCACCAGCAAACTTAATTTCCAGTGACTACCTTCCCTCTTACAATGGCATGTATGAAACAAAAGACTGTTGGTATTAATACAGCTAGCTACCTTTTAAAGATGATAAAAAAGGGATTGTTAAGGCTCAAAATTGACAGTAATTTGACAGTTTTGTCTATTTGATCTGTTTTTTGACCAATATATGCTCAATATGCAGGTTGCGCATTAGCCAAATTCTAGTCCTTTTGACTGACAAAGTGTAGGGTAAGGGGTAGTCAAATAATGCAAGTTAGTTTAATGCTTTTGTCACAGAAATTACTCTGCTGTTTCCTGTCCTGAAACTAGTAATAGTAAATCAGGGCTTAAATCAACGTAACACTTTCTTCTCGTGCTAGACTTTTAACTTAGTTTTAGGAGAAGAATACAGTTTGAGTAGTGATTTAAGTGCTTAGATATCACAGATTGCTTTTTACTTGTGAAATGTTTTCTTTCTCTATATTCAATAAAGGAACATTAATTAGTTAATTAATTAAATAGATTAATGTGATTGACTGTTTCTTGTGGTTCAGAGATTCATGCTGCTTGGCTAATCGATGGCTATGAATGTTGCGTGTGTAAGTAGTTAGGAACACTTTGTTTTATTCATGCTGGTTTTTATCACAGAACACCCTAGTTTGTACTGAGGAACACTCCAGGTGGACCATGGCCCTTGCACTCCACCTCAGTGAGGGGTGCTTTCAAAGGGCCTTTTGTTGCCCCATCAGTGCAAGACCTAAACATATTCCATGAAAAAACCTCATAGGATCAGAGAGCAACTGAACTGGAGATGATGAGAATCTGGTAAATTAAGTTAGGAACAGGTACAAGGTTGGTGATCCTTGAGGGACACTGCAGCTTTGCCTGTGGCAGCATGACTTCTTCTAATCTTTTCTTCAGCTGTGGGGTTGTTGCCTAATACCATAAGCTAGATTTATATACTCAATTAGGAACCTTTATTTAAAAGCTATCTAGCTGCTCTCAAACTGGTATTGTTAACTTTCTACCTAACAAAGCTGATTAAAATGAAAAGATGTTTGTACTTGGTCATCTTGTTTCCTGATCAGATGCATCTAGGAACTCCATCTATAGAATCTCATCTTAGAATCATCTAAATCTTTCTGAGTGCCAAATACAACTAAACGAAATGTCCAGAGAGTAATAGATTTAAAATTATTGTTAATCTAATCTAAAAATCACATGGAACATTTTTTACATAGAACTGTTAGTATCTCTGATTTTTTTGTGGCTTTAGTGTAGTGTAAATAGACATTTTTTTCCATGGGAATGCAGAATATAAGTGACTCGTCAACTGATATATTTTCTCCTACTCTATATGTGTTAATACAGTACCATATGAGTACTGTATTAATCAGTGCTCATGAGAGATTATGCTGGTGGAAAACGTGATCATGGGATTTGACCTCCTTGGAAGCAAGGACTTTTCCAGGTCACAAAAGGCCAAGTATTCAGCTCATGACTAGTGTAGAACTCTTTTTATGTCATAACAGAAATACTGACACCTGGTTTGCACTTGAAAGTGTTATCAAGGAGGCCTGTCAGGGAGGGATATGAATTTTTTGCTGACATAGCTATGCCAGCAAAAACCCTAGTGCAGAAGCTGCATAAGAAGTTCTTTTACCTGTACGTTTTACTTCTCTTGAGAGACAGGTGTAAGTTGCTTGGAAAGAGGAGTCTTGTTAGCGTAATTTCTATATTAACCTTTTTAGTGTAAATCAGCAGTAAGCCTCAACCTGTAGGGACTCATGTGCAGCTCATATCACTGCATACAGAGATGATCTATTGTGGTTTACGCTTACGTCGCTCCAAAGAACGACCTCCAGAGCAACTGTAAGAATAATATGTGTCGCTGTCTCCTGTTCGTCTTCTGTCTGCAGGGCTGTCTTACAGCTGCAAGTTGCATCAATAATGCCTGACAAAGCATGAATTTTCATGTTTAGCACCTGTCCTATTGGTGGTTTTAGTCTTGAACACAGTTTTGAGGCCACATTTAGGAGATGGTGTAGATATAACCATTGTTTAACTAACTGAACTTTTTGCAGGAAGAAGGGAAGCTGGATGTAGATATAGCAGTGAAAAGGAGGGAAGGAAACTCTCTAGCAGTGAAGATTGTGATAGGCAACACACAAACTAAAGGGAAAAAAGTGGAAGCTTCCTTGCATGAATCAGTTCCAGGAAAAATAAGCACATGAAAACAATTGGTAGGTCAGGATTGTCTTTGCTGGTGCATGCAGCACCATAAATCACAAGTAGTTCCAAAGAAATTGGTAGCGCTGCAGGAGAGTAGAATATTTGTATTTTGGATTGGTTCAAGTTATTTCATAACGTCCGAAATGAAGGCTGGATCAGATACCAGGATACATTATTTGCACTAGTAGAAATAATTTCACATCGCACTCTGCAGGAATTCAGACTTGTTCTATTTTTGGGCTTGAAACAGGAACAGCTTGAACAAGCTAGGTGATGTTTTATTTGAGACAAAGGTTTCCTTTTTCCTCAAAGGTTTTTTCAAGATGTGGAAAGCCCATTTCAAATAATACTACCAGAGACAAAGCTGTGTATGTAAGTTCTGTGGTCGTGCACTGAGGTTGATTAATCATCCAAGGTTAATTGAAATTGGTATTTTCACTTCAGGTCCTAGAAACTTACTTTGGAAATGCATGAATTCATAGGCTTGCAGTCTCTCTGACAGATGAATCTAGTCTTGAGGATTGCAAATTTGATCCCTGCTGTTACCAGTTCAGCCACAGGGGCCATTTAACAAAAGATCCCCGCGTTAATGATTGCTGTTCTATGACAGGGATATTGGACTTATTATACACTGAACACAAAGGTCTCTGATCCATATTCGTGCCTTGTTTCCTGCTTGGGATTCAGCACCACATGGTGGTAACTGTCTGCTTCATGCAGGAAAGCGTTCTGCTGTGATATCAGTGAGCGATAGTATCAGAAGAACATCTATTTTCCATGAATTTAAACTATTACTGCAGTTAGGTGCAATTATTGAGAATCCCTGTAGAGTTGTACAAAAAATGTTGTCTCTGTCCAAAGATGTTGATTCTGGAATGTAGCTGTGCCAGTCTGACATGCGTAGTTTGGGGTCTCAGTGCCTGCTATAAATTGTACCCTAGAAAACAATTACTAGGACCAAAAAGTATAGTGCTGCATTTCAAGATCTATTTTGAGTATCAGTGGCTTTGTCAAACTATATATGTAATTTAAATCAGATTTATATGGAAAATATGTTAAAGTGGAACCAATGGGATGAGAGGACTTCATAACAAAGAATATTGACTTTGCATATTAACTTCATTAACTTAATGCTGTCTCTTGTGTATTGGAAAATTGCTCAAGTGAGAATAATAGCTTTTGAACTACTTACAGGCTAATAGGTAGTGATTGTAGTCACTAAGACTTTGAATAGCTGTGGCTGTTGATTACACAGATTAAATGAGAGTGCAGTTTTCAATATGGCTGATTTTCAAAAAACTCATTTTCTGTCCTTCATTTTGACTTTCATGGCTAATGACACTGACTTCTAATGCATATTAAATTCTGGGAATGAGAAATTAAATTTCTCTTCTTCCATCTCATAGTAGTGACATGATTGCAGAAGCTTGCCATATGCTTATTTTAAATTGTTCAAGACTGAAGCTGTTAAATAAAAGATTGCATTAGTGGCAATTCCCATACAGTGGGACATGCTATGTTTAAACAGCTGATTGGTTATAGATATTTGTAGCATTCACAGCACTAATTTTTCATGCACTCCATCCTAATGTTTTTTCTTTTAATATTTGAAGTGTGTGTGCATTTATTTGCATCATCCACTGTGATTTCTCAGTGAATGCTGGTTCCCAAGTTCTTTCTCTATTCTCTCCTTTTTTTTTTTTTTTTTTTTTCCTCTCCAGGGCCTAATTATGAAACAGCTTCAAATAAATACAATTTTTTAACAAAAAACATTCTGCTTCCTGTGAACAATGGGCTGAATTTTTCTCTTTATTCTTGGGGAGTTCTTATTCAGTTGGAGTGCTTTGCAGTTGGCTAGGCCTGAGATTTCTGGGAGCTGTAATTGTGTCTCATTAATTCTTACAGTAATGTAGGGTAACTATAAGGAGCATGCAATTAGTGGTCTGGTCAATGAATAGAGCAGTTAATCAGCAGACAAAGGATGGGGCTCAGGACCTATTAGGCTGAAAGGAAGTGTTACTATTGTCACAGGCAGCAGGAATGCATGCAGACATGCCTTAAAGTTGAACTGTTTAAGGGAACTGTGTATGTCTTTTTGCTAAACCAGTTTTCCTACCTATTCCACTACTTGAGAGAGATTCATTTAAGCTTGCATGCTGGAAGTCAGAGAACGTATCAGAGGTTTCGACAGGCGGAACAGACTGCTTGGTGTATTCTCTCACCTTAACAGAGGCAGCCCCAGGTTTATCAAAAATAAAAAGTGTCCAAAGAGATGTAAAGCATCCTTAGCTGTTCCTTCTTCTCAGAAAAGTGGTCGGTGAACGTAAAGTTTAAATCAGCCATTGTGTAGATTGTCACTCAGTCATACTCAGCATGTTTGCCTTCATAATGAACCTTGTTTGTTCCGAGTGGCTGTGCTGTTTGTTCTGAATGGCTGTGCTTTCAGTGCATGTAAATGTATGCAAATACTCATAACAGTTTAAAAATGGTAGCTCTTATGGTAACTAATAACCTCTCCTACTTTTATGAAGCCCTGACTTTTACTATATCTAAGGTTTAAAATGCAAAAATGACTCCAACTTTAGGCAGTGCTTTGGGTTTTTTTTATTAGCTACAGATCAGAACTTCCAGTTGTTTTTGCCTTTGAAAACATATGAACTGCATGAATCTTGTGAAATGTTATGACATATGCTGATTATAAAGAAAAAAGCTTTATCAATAAAACACTGCCCTTGAGTAACTCTTGTTTCTACTAGGCATTGCTTCAAATAGAAAGTCATTTCTTCTCTTAAGTAAAGCAGACACTTGGCATAAAAAAGCAGTAATTAAAATAACTTTTTTTTAGAAAAAAAAAAAAGGGAATTGAACTCTAATAATTAACTTATATTCAGAGCCTAGTGTTTTTCTCAAAACTGAGAGTAATTTTTAACTGCCTTCTTTGTATTAACAGGTCTGTAGCTTTATCTCTTTTCATGGTATTCACATCAGCAGCAAGTAACGTTAGAAGAATAAAGTCTCTCAGGCTTTATATTAAGGATTCAATTATTCTGTATAATTAGCCCTGATTTGTTAAATATTTGAGACATTTTCTTTTCTTAGGTATGGAACAGCATATTGGAGTGATCAAAACCACCAATAACTTGTACCTTTACTCAGAAAATGCTTTTTTATCAAATAATAGGGAAGATTAAGCCCAAGTCTCTCTCTTTTTCTGTTTGGATTTTATTCCCACAAGAAATACCAGTTTTGTCCACAATCTCTCATGTATTTCTATTCCCTTGAAATACAAAGAGGCAATGGATTCTGGTATAAATTAGGTAGATTTAATGAAATTTATGAGTCGTAACTTGTGCCTTGAATATAAAATACTTGAGTGAGGCATAAGGTATTTTGCTTCTGCCATTATTGTCATCTGTTTTTTCAATCTTCTGTGCCTGTTTTTGAAACACTTAGGAGCTTGTGGAGTCTTGGGAATTACCTTTCCAAGGTAATTTTTTTTCCTAGTGTCTTCTTTTAAAGTAGCAGAGCAGACTTACCCTGCAAAATTATGGTATTACTTCTGCACTCAGAAGCTGGTGCTTACCTCATATATATATATATATATATATATATGCTACTTTTCCATTTAATTAGAAAGTGATTTCTCATCTGATGTCAGCATCAAAAAATTTGCTGCTCAGTATCACTGTTAAACATTACAGGTTTAAAGGAAATTACCTTTTTTCCCCCTCCAGTAAAGTTTAACCTATTCAAACAGAGATTCAGACATGGGGGACTATTGATGTGGAAGGACTCTAAAATATTATTTGAGGAGGTAGCAGATTAATTGTGGTCTTCTGTGATACCACAATGTTATGACTGGAATGGGCATTGTGATAGAAATGGTGAATACTCAACATGTAAAGATTGATGAAAGCTCTTTAACCTTGTAAATTAACAGAATATCCATCTCTGTATCTCTCTTTACATAGACACACATATATTTTTACTTTAGCAATAAGAACAGAGTTACTCTGGTGGACAGTGCAAGGTAAGGCAAATTAAACAACTGTGTTGCTTTTTTGAGAAATTTTTCTTAGTATAATTTTTCTTAGTATAATGTGAATCTTCTCTGGCATACCTGGCCTGTTGTGTAAGTCTCCAATCTGCAAGAATCCTGGAGCAGAAGAAGTTTATAGCTGCTAATTAAAAATGCATTAACTTTAAAGAAATCCTTCTGCATGTGTCCTGATTTTTCTGGTGCAAGATGACATTATTGTAACACAAACACGTGTCTTGCTCTCTAACTTAAGCTTTTTGTCTTTTGTGTAAGTCACAAGTCTGACCTTGTTAAGTTGCTGCTTAAGCTGATACTGTCACCAAATCACCCTCCCATTATGAAAGAGATACTGTTTTTTATTAGATGGCTAAAATGAAGTGAGGTGATTACCTCCACAGTGAAAATCATTTCATTATAACTATTTTGTGTATATATATCTCTCTTGACGATTCATCTTAGGGATCAGGTCCACACAACCAGTAAGTAATTTTCTCAGCCAGCTGAGCAATAAATTTGTGGAGTGTACAATACTTCTGAGAGAAATAGATCAATGAAGTCACCCCTTTTTTACCAAAAATGACATTTGGAAGAGCAAGCTGTTTAAAACTCTGGCTCTGAGAGGGACTTCTTAACTGCAGTCTAGCACTGGCAACACCTTAGCTCCATGAGTAACTTTACTCATCCATGACACTTGACATGCTGTGGCAGCTGAAGACCAAGACAGCCCTGCTTCAGCGAAGCTTGTTGTGCTGCTCCTTGAGCTTGACTAGGATCCAGGAAACAGATGTTACAGAATCAAAATTACCTGGGACTGCTGATTTGGTAAATGTTGACACAATATCCTTGGATATCTTAATCTCCTCATAAAATGCAGTGAGAGCAGCTACTGGGAGAAAGACAGACTAGTTCTGTTTTACATAACATTATAGTGTCTAGATAGTCACCCAAGAATGGCTGAGTGGGCTTGCATCCATGTTGCATATTGCCTTGCAGTCTACTCTATCTCCTAGAGTAGAGGCTAGTCTGAACTAGCAAAAGAAAAAATAGTTCTAGTCCTTTAATGGCTTTATGTATGAAATGGTTTGTCAGGAATTTGAACCAGAATCAATTCAGTGACCCAGAAGAAAATATGGACTATTGGTGTGCGGCATGCTCTGCGCAGTGTGTTACAGCAAATAAGCTGCTGTGTAGGCTACTTGTGGCAAGTGTTGTATACTGTTTTTCTATATACAGTTTCTTTGGCAAACCTTCCTGAAAGAGCATGAATTAAAATGGCTAGGAGCAAGAAAAGGTTGTCTTTCCGATGACTGTGCTGAAAGAAAAATTCTTTTGACTGTTGTTCCTTATTTCACTGTAGTCTATACTCAAGTCGGAAGTAAAACCCTTCCTGATCAGGAATTCCAGCTGTGTTTGAACTGTGATGGTTCAGGCTATCTATGTACAACTTAAAAATTATAGCTGATATTGTGACATTGTTACATTACATGCCTGTTTTAGCAGTCACTAAATACTTAAATACTCCTAAATACTTGGTGGCAGGATACTGGACACAGTACTTTGTGAATAGGTTTTGACTTTCATTTGGGAAGGGCTGGTGGTGTTGGAGAGATATGGTTTTTTTGCAAAGACCTAGAAAATGCAGTGCAGAAAATGTTCACATTGGTAATAGCATGATGACAGACATTAGTTTACAGACAGAGAGCAAAGAAACTTTTTTTATTTTGAAGAATGAAATACGTAGCTGAAGAACCAGAGGAGTGTAGGGGAAGTGGTTTGACTCCAAAGGTGCTCTGTGTCTTAAAGTCCTGAAATATATGAGAAGGATTGGAGATTATGAACACTTCCTAGGGATGAAGTCCATAGTGATCAGCATTTGCTCAGAGCTGACACACCTCAGTTTGAGTCCAGTCCTTACTGGTTGGCTGCTATGCCTGCTTCAACTTCAAGTTTCATGTGATCCCTGAGTTGCACATAACTTTCTTCCTATCCACATTTATGTCTTACTATCACAAGCGAAGAACAGTCACACAGGATCAGACTAAACATCTGTCTAGTCGGGTATCCTGTTTCTGACAGCAGCCTGGGGGAGCGTATAAGAAAATGTCAAGCACGTAATGATCCCTTCTTGGTGTACTCTCCTACCTTCTACTGAATCATGGTTTTGGGACTTCCTGAGCCAGAGATAATGCTAACATTTTTCATCCCTCCTCTCAGTTCCATTAATGGAGCAAGCCTTGGAGACTTACTTTCTATTTTGTTTAAAACCATTTTCTTATTTTATTTTGTACAGTATCTTATGCAAACTTACGTTTGTACAATGAACTGTAAAGCTCATACATCATTTTTCCTATTTAAATTTCTCTTTGGAATTCTCTTCTTCCTTGATATCTACCAGAATAAGTTTGTTGCTAATTTATTTCTATTACTCTGATAGTTAGCTGCTCATTAATGTGAGGGGAAGGGTGTGGGGGTCCCTGGGGAAGCTGCTGGCTGTACAAGCTCCAGCAGGATAGCTCCATTTTAGCTGCTGTGCTAGAGAACAGGGAGGAGTTAAGGTGCTTAGTCCAAGACAAAATTTTTAAAAACTTAACAGTTCCAGAAGCCTCCAACTCCACAAACCTCACATTACTCTGCAAGACAAACTTGTGCAACCCAGGTCCCAGAATGACAGAAAGCAAGCCAGTTGCCATCGACATAGGTTTTGAATGATGTGGATAATCAAACACTAAAATCATTTATTTGGCTTCTGGTATCCAGCAAGCTGTGACAGGTTCTTTTCTAAATCAGACCTTGTCTGAAAAGGATAAATGGTGCTGCACTGCACACTGCCTTCCCTCCCCCTTCTTTGCAGCAGGAAGTAAATGCGTCCGTGGAAGAACTGCGATGTGAGCAAACACAATATTGAGCCTGGAAATGTTTATGCCAGAGCCTGTGAAAACCTGAAGGAAAATGTGGATCTAAAAAAATCCCATACCTGGGAACTACTTCCCTCTCCTCCTCAAATGGTATTTCAGTGCACATGGTTTTTAATTAAAAAAATCCCTAGCTTCTAGTAATACTGTAGTTCTGAGTTAGATCAGTTCTTTTCCACATCAGTATTTGCTTCTTCTCTTGAAGAACTCAATAAGCCAGTGTTGGTTTTGGAATGAGTGGATCCATATCCTTTGTAGCTGTAGATGTATAAGTCTCTAGGCTCCTACATTTGAAAAAATAGCCCTTACTACTAAACTGTTATAACTCTAACAATTTTGACTGCAAAAATTCTTATCTAGTTGGAAACAAATATGAAGGAAAAAGGTGATCTCTAAAAATTTTATACATGGGAAAGAAGCAAGAAATATTACCGAGTCATTCTTTGTCACATAGTTGCCAAATCTAGCTATGAGAAAGAGTTTACAATTTTTTTCTGTTGTTACTTTTGCATGCTGATAGGTTTAAGTGAAGTGATTAAGCCTCTGGAACACAAGATGCAGTCTATGTGTCAGCTAATCCAGTGCTGACCCCAACTTTCTAGTCTCTGTGGGAAGGTTCTCTTCTGCTTCAGCATTTTGTCAGCTACTTTGAATGCTCTTAATCCGACTCATATTTTGTGGTATAGGCCAGGCCAAAAATATGTTCCCATAATCCAGGCCAGGCAAATTAGAAGATGTTAAGGCCCATGTTGAAAGTGCTTCCCTTCTAAGCAAGTTTTTTATTATTGCTCAAATGTTTCACTGTGAAAGCAATGTATTGTCCCTTTAATGTCATAGCAAAAATAGTCAAGAATAATTTGCTTGTCCATTGTCCCCTTCACTTTTAATTCTCAATAGTTTTTGATGCCATATACCTCTCTTTATTCACCTCTGTTTTTCAGATTATTCTCCCTCCCCCATCAGTTGCCCCTCAGATTTAGTCTTCCTTTGTTACCACATGGCATCCCTGTTGCCAGTCATCTCTCAAAGTCAGTCAAATGCTGCTACTCTTGTTATTGACAAACAAATACAAGATTCTGTCAAGTGGCCTGCTAGAATGACTTTAGAAAAGTCATACTATCATGAGTAAGCTACGCCCTGGTTTTTCATTCTGCTCCTAAACTCTTGCTTGTTGAGTCCAATTTTCAATGCATTGATAGTAATTAAGTTTTACATTTTCTGCATCTGAGCTGCTTTGAGTACAGTAGGTTGGAGGGTATTTTTTAGAGGCCTAGCAGCAATGCTATCTCTTATCATGTTTTCAGTCATACAGAGTGATATTCTTAAAAAAAATGTGGTTTTGCTTATGCCAGGGAAACCTTCCTGTCCTTTGGAATGAAAAAACTGGTAATAAACTGGGATTTGGAGGGGACAATTTTTCCTATTTAAGAAGTTCGGTTTATTATCCTCATGGACTGGACTAGTACTTATCAAGAATACAGACTCTATGCTGGTGAGGGAGGCTGAACTTTAGGCATGATTTTATGAATTACTATTTTTGGGAAATAAAACCATGTACATTTTGTCTTCTACATGAATGTCTCTGATGTAAAAAAAACCCCAAAAAACAATCTGCCACAGTCAGATGGACTACAGAATACTTCCTTTTCATCTACTTGTTTTCTTTTTGATTTATTTGAATGTAGATATTGACTTAGAGGACACCAAGACAATACATATGTGACAGAACATCAGGATTGTAGACCAAAATTAAAATAAAAATTTTAAGTACATACAGCTGTTGGCATAATTTCCTTGCTGGTTTGTCATTAAACTTTAAAGTTGGTGTTTTTTTGTTTAAATTATGACAAAGGTGGTATTGGCTTCCAACTGTTCAGTCTTTCCCTGCATTTCTGGTTTGGAAAACTTGCACTGTACTTCCTCCTCCTCATGCTATACTACTACTTCTGTTATTAATAATTATAGTTGAATAGTGTTTCAGGCATGCTAATTCCAACAAGAATATACTGAAGAGATACCTCTTGTTTTGGAGAACTCTACCCTCTGACACAAGAGACAAACCAAGATACGCAGATGGCAACTGCATTCAGTAGTATGCCATATGGAAGATGAACATACTAACAGTATTGTTACAGAGGTTTTTGAAGGCTTCAAGTGAAAGGAAGGGATGAAGGTAGGCTTGAGGGGAAATGAGGTTGCCATGTGGTTCTTTGTGGGGGTTTCCTCCCTCTGATGGGAATGTTGCAGAAAGCACCAACACAGTTGCTTAGAAACGAGGAGGCATGGGAGGTATTACAGTGAATTAGGGGCTTAGGGTCAGTCTCTTCCAACACAAAACAGATACAAGAGTCTGAGGAATGGACTACATGTACAAGTAAAATGTGCAGATAAGTATCTTACATTTTAAGTAGTAGAGCAGGCTGTATGACAAGTGATACCATGATTACAGTGAAGGAAGGGCATAGGTCCAGTGAGTCATGGGTGAACTAGTCCCTAAGGCTAGGCTAGGTTCATTGCTCTGGGGCACTGCCTTTCTGTGCTTATGGTCTGGAGAGGTGGGACTGGGTCTCATAGACATCCAGAGTCTGAATCCACTCCTCCAGTCCTGCTTTATCTTCATAAGGCTGTTGAAATATGACTTTGTGTGTGTGTGTGTTAATCATCGCCTGGTTTATTATGAAACTACTTGTAGCATTTTAGTAGCTCTGTCTGAGCTACTCTATATCATCCCTGCCATTTTGCCAAGACTGCATGATTTGTATCCAGACATAGATTAGCTGTTGTTTTTTACTGTTGGGTTGCTGCTGCTAATGGTGTGGTTTTAAGACCACATTTCAGAATTATATGATAGGGCTCATGTTAATGGGTACTGCCGATATTGTGAATTGTTAGATATTGTTATCCTGCTGTACCAAACACAGAAATTGAGGAGGCCTTGAGTAACTGTAAGTGGGTTGAACAGTGGGTATGACATTCTAAAACAAGTTTTAATGAAAATAGAGGCAGGCTGTTGGCAAGGTGTCACACAGGAACGGCTGAAACTTTCCTAACAGGTTCTAAACAGTATTTAAGAGATTTATATTATTTTTTTAGGGTAGTTATTTTATTTTATTGTGTGTTGAGCATTCACTGCAGCCTCTCCATTCATTCCTCTGCCAGATTTATTTTGCTGCAATTCTTTCACTCACTATGTTTGCTACCTTCCAAACCAAGACTTTGGTCCTGCCAGACTCCTTTTCCTCACCCTTCTGCATGAACCTTCCCTTGCCGCTGATACGGACTGCAAAGGCTTTGGTGGCAGGTGTTCTATATGTTGAATTAGGGTGGTGATAGTACAAGATGATGTAATTCAGCCCCTTTACTGTCCTTTTCACTTCATTTATGAATTTTAAATAATATTTATTCCCTGAAACGATATCCGTGTTTTACTGACTGTGTAGTTTACCATTGAGATTTTTTTGCTATATTTTTAAAGCTTAATGCTTCTATCTTATCCATTGTTTTATAGATGTGTATAGGGCTCTGAAAGCAGCTACATAGTGGAATTTAGTGGTGCATGATACATTTTATTAGGTTTAAGAGCGTGTAAAGTAATATAGGAGTTCTGAGAGCTTCATAATATACCTGCCTGAAAAAATAGCAGTAGTGATGACTTGATGTAATACTTCTGTGTTTGCTTTTAGTTTGCAGAATGTCTCTGAGAGACAAGCTTCCTGCTAGCCAATTTATTTTTTAGATAACAGGGACTGTCAAGAACTACATTCAGAAGGAAAACACAGTAATTAATTTGTCACTGAAACCTGAGGGGTCCTCTTCCTCATATAGGTGATAATGAAGGTTTTGCATGTAATTAGCAGGAATAATTAGCACATCTCTGGTAACAAATAGACTGAGTGGTTCTCTGCAAATAAATTAATTGTTGTGCTAACACAGGCAATTGTCTCCTTATTGTCTGACAATGCCCCTTGTTTGCACTAAAGCCTATTTCCGACCCTAGCAGCTTTGCACAAATAAGAAAGAGAATCTATAAAATTGTACCTCATCCATCTGCTTTTGAGAAACTTCAGGACCACCAAGAGACTTGTTTGTCGAGACTTGTTAAACTACTTGTAATCATGAACGTGTGTTTCACTATAACAAATGAATTGTTCAAATCAACTTAGTGAGGAAGTCAGAAAACCCACACTAATAATAAATCCAGTGTAGACTCTCTGCATCTAGGAAAAGAAATGTCTCTGAAAAATAGCATAGCACTAAATTCACAACAAATATGAACAAATGCCAGAATTCCACATATAATCATACAACCAAGCAGAGATGTTTTTTTTTGTGGTAGATGTTTCTCTTAATACAAAACCACACTGTGATGCGTGTGCCCTTTGCTTCAGTGCTGTAAAAAGCGAAGGTGTCACAGGTCTACTAAAACATATCCTCTGAGCATCCTTACCTTAGACATGGCTTAGTCAGCCTCTGTTCTGTGTTCATTTGCTCTTTTCAGAAGATCTAAAAAGCTACTATTGAGGTAGGTTTTCTAATTCAGGTGTTTTGTTTCATTCTTTTTTCTCTCCCCCTCCCACTCCTCCCCCTTCCCCTCCCATTTCCTCTGCTTAGGCACAGGATTGTGCTCAGGCACAACTGTCATCTCAGCAATAAGCTCACATTAGCTTCTAGGTCTTCATAAATATGGAAACTGTTGGCTACGGTGAAGTCTGCAGTTAGGTTTTATCCCTTCCATATGTCTGTGGAGGGGAGAGGAGAGGAAAGGGAGAAAATGTAGTTTTGAGGATGAGATGCTGCAGGTATAGGGTTAGGCAAAATAATAAAATTTGTTTAAGGGAAATACTGGTTCTTCTTTTATTTTTGGTGCAGTGATAATTTTCCAGTCTTCCTCTGGAATGGAAAAAATGAGATATCTCTCCTTGAGAGTAGGGTTACTGTATTTTTCCAAAATAACAATTAATTATTTCATATTCAAATGAGCATTTATATTGGTGTTTTGATTTTTATCATTTTCTCACTTTTCTTAGTAGCCATGGCACTATGCAGTACAGTTAAATCTTGAAACATAATGCCAGCAATTTTTGGAATTATGTATCAAAACGGAGTAGAAGAAGTAGTTCTGCATTTTTCAGTGACAAGTGTTGTTTAATAGTGATGGTTTCCTAAAAGAAAAAAACCAAGCAACCATCAGTTTCCTAAACTGTTTTTTTCTGGCATTACACTTCAGTGAAAATTTAATCATTGGACCTACACTTTCCCTTTTCCTGCCTTATCAGAGTAGTGCTACTCATTGTACCTTTTCCTTGTTCTTGTCATTGACTAATAATGGGTACAAGGATATGGAAACCACCGCCACCAAAATCTCACAGCTAAGCAGCGCTTTTGCAAGTGTCTGTACAGTTGTGAAATTCAAGACTTGTCCATACTTGTAGCTGGTTGACTTCAATCCCTTTTCACTAGTGTGTTGCATGTCAGCCAACTAACTTCCGTTGTGCATCATGTCAAGTGGCACACAGCTTTGGAAGTGTTGAAATGTTGGCTGTGTTAAGTGTGGGAGCATAAAAATATTCCCTATTAAAAACAATTAAAAAGTTGCATCTATCAAGTCTTCCCAGGGATACCCTGCAAAAATTTGTTGGACTTCCTCTACTGTTTACTTGTGTGACCATCAATGGTCATCATGACACGATAACTTCTGAGTATGAGTGATGGTGTGGAGAAGGCTGTAAGCTCCGGATATTGTGCAGTCAAGGCTTTTGCTTTTTGCACGAACTAAAATTTGGACTTTATTGTCCACTTTGGAGTAGACTTGTTAACACATTAGCATTAATTAACAGTTTATATGGGACTATAAAAATGGTTAATGAAAGCTGTCTCAGCCAGCATAGAGCAGGGAAGAGGAATTCTGAATGGGCTGCCTCAGTATTCAGGTCAGCTGTAGGACTTTGAATTTTTTTGAAAATTTTTTTGCTTCCATGAGATGTGAAAGCATCTGTCATTCAACCTTGTAGCCTCTTTCTGCCTGATGGAATCCTGGGATGCTGCTGTTTTGCTTGTTTTATGTAGTGTGAAATTTTTTACCCATTTTTCTTCCCTCTAAATATCCAAGTGCATAACCAGCACTTTCACTTGTGTGGTGCTTGTTGCTTGCTGCTCTCTGCCTTTCTTTAGCTACTTACAAAAAAAAGTAGCTGGCCAAAATGATGGCCATATATGAGTTAAATAATAGAAAGCTTAAAGGAAAATTAGTTTGATTTTAGCAGCAGAGGCAGAAAAGCATTCAGATTTTTCATGTTCAGAGTTCCACTGCTGTCCTCCTCTTTGAGCCAAAATAGGGCCTAATTTGGCCAAGTCATACTACATTGTTTTCAAAGAAGAGAGATATTTTATTATACCTTAAAAATGTTGGTCCTTTCTAGTTACTGCAAAATTCTGTTTATATTGCAATATTCTGATTGTTGACAGCTAGAAAAGAGAGTTTATGTCAAAGGATTATTCATATCACATGGTGGTGGTAATAGGAGTCCTGATGTAGCCTGGGAGAATAGCTAACACAGCCTGTGATCCACTCTCCAAGGGCCCCTCAGCTGTACTGGATGTCAGTGCATAACACATCCCAAGTGCCTGCAGCTGCCTCCTTGTTGCGCTCCTTAGTGTAGCTTTGTGAGAGTGTGGGGTGTCTGATAAATCCCAAGGTGGGGTTGGTAAGCCCAGCTGTGTAAGAGGGATTTATTCAGTCGTGTGATGAGATCTGTGTATATCTGTGGGGATCTCACTGTGGGGTCATGGTCATATGTTGGCAGTACACTTGTTTCCAGAGAGAGCCAAGGCTCTGGTAGACAGCCTTGATGTGTGTTGCAGCCACAGGGCTGGGCATCATGAGACGATGTGTAAAGTGACTGCACGATTTGTACCAGTGACAAATGTTGACAGAAGAAAGATAAAATCTAGGATTAATATTGTTCTCATGAAATTGTTTCCTTTGGTGCTAATTCTGCCTGCTGAGATGTGCTAGTCTTGAGCTGCTGCTGTGCACAGAATTTGGTAGGATGAACCAAATGTAATTCCTCAGCTTCCAAATAAAATATTTTTTTCAAAATAAAGCATGTATTTTCTATTTCAACTTTGGTTGCCTTGGAGATTCCTATATGTGATGACAGCCTCGTGGTGGTGAAATAGATGTCTTCTCCCTTGTGTTCTCACTGAACTAAATTCATGTTCTTCTAATTTTGTGTTATGAAGCCACATGCAAAACAATTATCCGATACCAATTAAAGTATCAGTTGCTGATCCTGCATCTCAGTGCTTTATCTATATTTTCCCAAAACTGAAATAAATCAAGGTGTGATAGGCAGATCTTAACAAATATCTGCAGTGACTTTGTAATAATTGAATAACACCAGAACTTCTTGGAATCACACACAGCATGGTGGTACACCATAGCGGGTAGTGCAGACACAAGAATTTGTAATATTTTCCCCAGTCATGTTCCAGGAAGTTCTCTAATGTGGACTAAAACCCAGTATGGAGGGAGACAACTTTAGCAAACGGGTAGTTTAACTTTTTATGCTTGTTTTCTCTAAAGGCTCAACAGTATTGATAGCTTTCATAACTTTCTGGAATTTGCTTTTAGCCATTGCTGGTAGCTTGACTTCACCTGGTAGGATTAACTGAGGACATTTACAAGACTTGGAAAAGGTTTTCTTTGACTGTTGTTTAGATTTTTTATTTTCCTCTTGATTTAGTTTTAATCTAATCTCTTCTGGGCACCAAGCAGAGCTGAAAAGTGAGTGACTTTTTATCTAAATTGAAGTGATAGCAATTGATCAGGTTTTCATCATCTGTCTTTGCTGTCATTGGCGCTTCCTCTGTGATCTGCAGTTGACTGAGAGAAATGAAAACTTAATTGAATTCTTTAGCTTGCTAGCTGTTTATTTATAGATAGGTATGTTGAAGCGTGGTGATGTAGGACAGAGTTCTCTTTCTTGCTATGAATATAAAAGCTTTATCGATTTCATTAAGAGCAGGGACATATTTGACTTTCATGAAAAAGCAGGATGAAACTTAGCTTTGTATCATGACTTGGGAATTGGTCATGGTGACTGACAATAGAAAAGAGAACTAGGTCACCCTGGTGAGGTTTCAGGTAATGCTTATCTCCCACCTTTTCATTTTGTCACTGAGACTGCGAAGGTTTTTAGAAAATGCATTTTGTAAAAATATGCTGGTCCCAGGACCTCTGTGGAATTTCATAAATACCTGGTAGAGTCTTCAAGTAATGTTGCAGCAGTTTGTTTTTCCTTCTACTTCAGTTTCCCTCATAAAAAAAAGACATTGTTTTGAACATTTTATGATACTGATTTTCCACCATTAGGACGGCAGCATCTCTGTGCGTTAAGTAGTCAAGCAGCAAAGCAAAATACAGCTTTGTCAAAGGAAAACAAACTTTGCACATGTTTGTAAGTAATAAAAAGCATGTAAAAGGCATTTACCAGAAATGCTTCATTTTTGTCAGCTGCCAGAAGTATTAGCTTAAACTTGGAAAACCAGAGATGTTAATTGATACATGCTGCCTGCTCACTACAATAGTTTTCAGAGATATTCTAGGTAGATGTATTGTCTGTACCAACTCTTCCAGTCACTGTGCATTGATTCCACCAACACATGGGGAATTCTAATCCAAGTTAAATATTAATATAGTTTTTTTGCTTGCAAACTCTCTGCTGCTTTTTAGCTTAGCAAATAAACTTGACCTAGGATTTTGTCAAATGAGGGAAGAAAAAACCCAGATCATCAAAATAATAACTTGATAGTTTAAGTTTGATTTTCTTTAGAATGGAATGGGGCATAATTTTAAAATTTTTTTCATTGAAGAAACATACAATTCAAATATCATGACATTGAAACAAATTCAGGAGTTTGAGGGGTATATATAATATTTATTCTGATAAATGTCCTTGAATTCTTGTTGCTAATTCACCATATGTTTGCAGAGCTCATCTAAGCATTAGAGCAAACATTGACAGCTCATGTTATTAGGAAGCACAGAAAAAAGATCTAAGAATCAGCAAAGGCTGCTGTGTATATACCGTGAAGGTAAAACCTTTTTTAAATTTTTTTTCTTTCCCATGTGTTGGTGGCTTTTCCCCTGTATTCAAGGGCATTAAAAAATGTTGGCTCACAGCAACAGCCTTGCTTTGTTTGAATCTTTACCCGATTGCTCCATCTTAGTGATACTCACTGAATTTCACTAACAAAACACTTTGAAACATTAATTCACTCACAGTCTGCAAATTACAAATAGCAGCTGAGCCTTTGTTGGGCATTTGTACTATGCCAGAGGGGTAAAAATAGTTTCTATAAGCACTGGAATTAAAACATTCCTAACACGAATCAAATGTTTCCAGCAGTCTAGTAAACAACTCTTACTAAAATTATGGGTAGAACTGGAATGTGTTTCATCACAGGGAGGTAGGTTCTTAGGGCAGTAGCTTCTTCTGCCCCTTGAGAGTGTTACTAATTCAAATCCCTCATCAGTTGTTCCCTGGCATTTAATCTGAATGAGTGCATGTAGTATGAAAGTTGCTGTGGATGGCACTGTCCCTTTGTTGTGTGAAGACTGTTTATTACTTCGATAGTAGAAAATGAAATCATATGCACTGTGTTGTAGATGCTGTTACTGCATGTTGGAATCTAAAGTTATGAAAATGCATTTGGTGGCAAAGTGGCAAGGTGTAGGGGTGACTTCTATGAGAAGCTGCCAGCTTTCCCTGTGTCTGACAGTCAATAACATCTGGCTCCAAGGTGGACTCGCTGCTGAGCAGGGCTGAGCCCGTCAGTGACAGTGGTAGCCCCTGTGGTATAACGTATTTAAGAAGGGGAAAAATTAGTTGTGCAAGGGAAAATCGCACCTGGAGAAAATCAGAATACATGACAGAAACCGCTCTGCAGACACTAAGGCCGATGGAGAAGGAGGAGGAGGAGGTGCTGCAGGTGCAGATTCCCTTGCAGCCTGTGATGAAGACTGAGTGAGGCAGCTGTGCTTCTCCGCGGTGGAGCAGAGATCCACCGGCAGCCTGTGGGACCCCTCACAGGAACAAGGGGATGCCTGCGAGAGGCTGTGGCCCCAGGGGAAGGCCATGCTGGAGCAGGCTTCTGGCAGAACCTGTGGACTCATGGAGAGAGAAGAGCCCACAACAGAGCAGGTCTATTGGCAGGACTTGTTTGTGGAGAACAGTCTCCTGTGGGAGTGACTGCACAGTGAGGCGGGGGGGGGAGATTGTGACGATCCTCCCCCTGAGGTGGAAGGAGTGGCAGAGACAACGTGTGATGAACTGACTATAGCCCTATAAAGATGAGCTTGGGAAGAATGGAGAGGTGGTAGAGAGGGAAGGTGTTTTGAGATTTGGCTTTATTTCTCATTACCCTACTCTGATTTTGCTGTCAATAACTTAATTTTTTCCCAAAGTTGAGTCTGTTTTGCCCATGATGGTAACTGGTGCGGGATCTTCCCTGTCCTTATCTTGACCCACAAGCCTTTTGTTATATTTTCTTTCCACTCTCCAGCTGATGAGAGCAGTGATAGAACAGCTTTGGTGGGCCCCTGGTATCTGGCCAGGGTCAAGCCTCTTACAGTACCAAGACAGACCTCATTATGTCTGCGAGCATTCAAAGGGATACCTGTGGATTACTGTCTTCAGTTATTCCTACTGCTTAACAGGAAAACAATAATAATGAATAACCACAAACTTTATGGGGACAGAGACCCCCCTTTTTTAAAAAAATAATGAAATTTGTCCTGTCTATTTTTGAATTCACTGTCAGGTTAAGGCTTCAACAACTGAATCTACTTTTTATATGAGGATCTTTGAAGGGAGGACTCAAGTGGAAAAGAGCAAAGACTGGCCTGCTTTCAGAAATAAAGATGTAGTGGAAGAACACAGTGACTTCACAGGCAAAAATCTTCCATGTGTTCAAAATATTGAGCACCAATATAAGGTGGCCTGTTTTTTTCATGGCTGTTAAGAATCAGTTTCAGTCATAGGAAAAAAGGATCCAAAATTTAGTTTTTATTTTTGTGGCTCCTCAAAACAGAGGGTAAGGTATTTGCCAAATTTCAAACTCTACAACGTCAACTCAGCCCTCATAGGAGCAATTATGCAATAGAAAAGGCTGCCAAGGGCTGTTTTGTAACCAGTATCACTGGAATATTCAATATACAACAAGATGCTTATCTGTCAGGGGTATTGTAGGATTAGTGAAATTATGCTGTAGGAGGCTTGGATATAGGTAGCCTTTGAAATCCTATGGACTGAAATTTTTCCTAACCCAAATGATTCTAGGAACACATTGTAAGAGCTGTTATGTAGTAGGATTAGCATTAAAAAGAAAATGCACATATTTTCCAAAATATTCCTAATGTTTTTATGTTTTACTCTTTTTTTTGGTTCATTTCTGCCAGAATGACTATACTTTGCATAGTGTCTGATATTAAAGTGGAAAAGAGCAGAAAAATTATACATGTTAAATGATGATTAACCTTTCATAATGAGTATGGGTTGTTTTCATGTAGCAACAACTCTTCATAACCATGAAGAGAATAGGTGATCTGGAAACCTTTTTGCGCCAAAATAGAACAACAATGCAGCATCACATGACAGATTGACATTTACTGAGAAACAGAATGTTTATAAAAGCTTCTGTCCCTGAGACAGATCTTTTAGGTAGAAAGTTTTATCCTTTGTAGGACTCCATGTGTACCAAGTGTTTTTTCTTATCACATCCATAGCTAGCATTCTTATTGCTTCTGGGCAATGGATGTATGAGGACTAGTGTCCTTTGTTGAGATCATTGGCTTCAGTGGAGCAGTGCCTTATATTAACCCAATGTAGAACACTGTCCAAGGAGCTTTTGATTTCTGGGACAGTAAGATAAACTTCCCAACCTAATACATTTGTGGAATTGTGAGTCTTAAAGCTATTCTAGAATCATAGAATAATTTAGGTTAGAAGGGACATTTGGCATTCATCTGGTGTAAACATGTGCTAAAAGCAGGGTGAATGTCACAAGTATTTTTTTTCCTCTATGAGAATATGTTTTAGAGTGATAGCCTTCAAAGATAACCCCTCTGCAAGCCTCCCAGTTCCCCAGTAAATAGGGATGTGGCTTTCAGCAGTAGCACCAGTGCAATTAAAAAACCCAGTCATAATCCAATGACCTTCTGTGTATTTTCATCTTTGAGGCTCAAGGATAGAGCATGTTCATTACAAAAACTGTGAGACTCATCTAAATCATCTATTGACCTTCTGGAACCAGTCCAGAAGGTGCCACTCACTTCTGCACACAAAGAGAAGAGGTAGGTGTGAGCCAGAAACATCTTAGCAAGGTGAACTTTCCTAGAGTATAGTGTATATTTATAGGAACCATTTGTTAAGTAACTTCAGACAGGCCTATTTGTATCTGATGCATCTGACTGTTGTTAATTTTTGGAAAGTAAATCCTAAAGTTAGCCAAGAAAATTCATTGGGGTAAATTTACCCACCCCACCTGCATGTATTCCAGTTTTCTCTCAGGGAAACTTTGCTATTGGAACTAACCTCACCAATTACCCATGTGACATTTTCTTTGTTTAGATAGAGTCAACAATCTCAGATACTTCTGGTGAAATCCTGGCCTATTGAGTGATGAAGCTCTTGTGGATTTCCATGAGGCTTTCTTTCTTACAAAAAACCTTTCAGAGAAAAGAAAAATACACTTAAATTTCTATTTTGAATTAGATGAATGTAAAAGCTGTGAACATACCTAATTAGATCATGTTCTCCTTTACACTGTTCTCTTACTTGGCCTGTGTTTAATTAAGGAGTTACCATGTCTGTATGCATAATTCTACACACGGAACTTAAAATTCCTATATCACCCTGAGCTTATATTTTAATCAAAATAGAAATATTACTTCTAATTTTAACCATTCCCTAACCTCTGATACTGATGACAATAGGTGAATTTAATCTTTTAATTATTTTCTGTAAATTGTTAATCAAAGGATGAAGAATAGCTAGCTGATATAAACACCCTTGCAAAACAATGCTTGCTGTGTTATGGTGAATGGATACTTTAAATTCTCATCTTTCTGTCTATAAACCAATTATTTAGTCCTATGATTTTCTTTATCCAGTCTCAAAATTTTCCTTAGGGCAGCTTACATTTAATACTGTATGCACTAATCCATCACGTGAAAAATTGTCAAAGGCTTTCTGAGAATCTCATGTCTGTTGTGGCTATAGTTCGTGTCAATGGCTATTTCCCCTAAAACCTTGAGTTTAATAAGATGCCTTAATGTAATTTGGTTCATAAATCCAGTCTGATCTGGTTTTATACATCTTTATGCAATTAATGCATCTTTTCTGTCTCTAACGTTTCTGCTTCTGGCTTTTTTAGCTGTTCTGAGTGGTGCTGAGGCCAAGTTAATGCCACTGGAATCAAAGAATTAACATATTTGAGATCATAGATCATAAAATTACCTGAGTTAGAGAGGATTCAGGAAGGTCATCAAAGTCCAACTCTTGGCTCTGCAGAGGACCAAATCTCTGCAAGTTCTGGAGAATAATATTTTTGCCACTATTTAGTTTTAGAGCATGGGTATATAGCAGATTGTCTTAAGCATTATGCTTGGTAACCTGTTAGGTTGGACCAGAGTTAAATTGAACACAATTGGTTTTTCTTTTTAAGGTTTTTTTTTTTTTTTTTGCTAGCTATATGAATTTTATTTTTATCCTTAGCCTGATATGCTCTTTCAGGGTCTATTAATGTGTATTTTAACATATATAGAAATCTGTAAGAGCTATATGAAGATAATAAGGAAAAATGCCCTTAGAATGCAGTAACAATTAGAGCTGGAGAGTAACTGGAATCAGAAGGACATTAGCACCTTAGAAAAGGAGTGCTAGATATTGTAGATGAAGGTGACAAAGCAGAAATGTTTCTTTGGGGGGTAAGTTTTCTATACTCTGGCCATTTAACAACCTTAAGATTCAAGACATCTGCCTTGGAGTTATATTAATTTTTTGATGAGCCTTAAAGCATTGTGGGTTTTGTCATAATGTTGAAATGAAATATGTGATGTTTGACAGCTGCTGGCTGCATGGAATGCTCTTTTTCCCCCCTTTTCCCCCCTTTTAGTGTGATGTTTACTACACATTATAAGAATGTGAGTCATTTTGAAGAACAATTTTAATTCCCTCTATCCAAAAAGCTTTCTGTTAAAGTGATAAATTCATCGGAGTTAACGTCCTTTTGGTGAGGAATGCTGGCAATTTTTAACAGCTGTATATGTATATGTGTAAAAGTAGTCTAAAAGCATCGTAAAACTTCACACAGGCTGTGTGAAGTTTTGCACATGGTAGCAGAAAGATGCCATCAGACATAATGCAGGAGCTGACACTATAATCTTGGCATCCCTGACCAGTGCTCACTGTATATTAGAGAGGAGCTGCATTTAGGAGGCTGTCAGCTTCATAGAAACAAAAGGAAATGTCCCACAGAGGCAGAGGCAGATGCAAATCCTGTTGCAGTGCTGCTAATGTAAGCTGTAAAGCCAGATGGTTATGGCTCATGTGATTCATGTACATGGGTGAGCACTGCAGGAGTAGTCCCATTGTTGCAGAACTTCTCTGGCCACGGAGACTTAAGGGAAGGAGTGTGGTCATGTAGCATTGGAGTGGGTAACTCATGTTGGCAGTAAAGGCTGCCCTGTCCAATCTGTAGAGCGATCACAGATCCAGCTGTGATTGAGGGTTCACACTGATTCTGTGACTGCCCTTAAGGCAATTTCTGTGCGATATTTTGTTTTGTGTTTATTAAAGGTGGCATCTTCCCAGCTGTTTTTCACTAGCAATAATCACTTTTCACTTAAACTAAATGGAAAGAACACTGACCACTGCCTTAATGTGGTGATGGTAGAAACAACAAGAAGCCAGTGTCCAAAACTGTGGAAAAGCCAAAACCGACCTAAACCAAACAGGATAGGAAGAGGGAATGCCTGCCCAGTCAGCTGATTTGCAGGTGTCCATGGATGAGAAACATCACTGAACAGGAAGGTAAATGAATAAAGAGAAGCAGACATAGCAACAGGGATCGTTTAGATGTTCAGCGAGTTTAGATATACAGTACTTAATGGAAGAACTAACTTAGATTTCAGGATAATTATATTCACCTTTGGTAATATTTCCCCCCTTTTTTGTTCAATCAAACAGGACTCCATAGACATTCTTTTCTTCTCCAAGTAGAAGCAAGCGAGCAGGGATGCAACTGCAGGCAAACTCCAAGACAAATGGGAAACAAACTTTCTTTAATTTAATCAAGGTCCAGTATCTATGGGTGGTTTTCAAATGTGCCCAGCCCTCATCCCTATGGCTTCTGTGGGACCATTTACATGTTTAATATAAATGTGCTGAAGTGCTTCACTGCTATGGAGCCAGAATGCCTCATACTGTATAGGACTGAGACCTTAGAAATCTAATTAATACATTTTAATGCCAAAGTGGGGACAAAGTTATTTTCAAAGTCTGTCTGCTGGGTTAGGTGTCTAGATGTTGAATGTTGAATTTTCCTGGAAAGCTTACCTTTAGATATCAACCCTGATAATTTTTACTGATAGCCAGTTTATCAGAAACATGTGATCAAGTATTTTTAATCCAATCCTACATGCCATTACACATCCTAAGGTGGAGGATTTAATACAAACTAAATACAGTACAGGATGCTGTAGTTGGTTTTAGTTGTTTATTTATTGTGTAGATTTAGACACACAATAAATGTCTGTTCCAAGCAATGTAAATCTAATGGTTAGTTAAACACTATGCATTTCTGAAAATGAAGTTGCCTTTTTTTTTTTTAATTAATCTTTCCAGTATGTCGCAAAATCTATTTGCAGTAGTAGCCAATGTGATTGGCAGATTATGTCACATTTGTGTTCATGCACATAGGGCCTTGGATCTGGGGCTAAACCAGTATTAGCCTTTGCTAATTTTTTTTTGCTAACATTTTACTACCTTCTATTTTATGAATGTGACTAAGGCTATATTTATCTATTCCAGGTTTACTGGTGGTGTACTGGTGTTTACAAATTTCCATAATTAAGACTGCAAATTCCATAATTACAGCTGCAAATGAGAACCATATTTACCAGAGCTTATTTTGACTGTTGAATTTACAAAAAGGGGATTTTTTTTGTTCATGGGGGGGAGGATAATACCACTTCAGTTATGCCAGGATTTCCATTGGTCTGCCATAATTCTTTCCAACTTTTAACAAAGCTGTGGCAGTGAAAGTTTCAGTTTTAGAGAAGTCTTCTGCTTTGTCGGGTTTTCTTGAGGTTCTAGTTGCTACCTTGTAAAACTGCTGCCCATTGTGGACTTTCTTGGAAATGGAACATGGACCATATTTTACTTGACTATCTTTACTATATACTTAAAATATAAGCAAGATAGGATAATGTTACGGCTGTTTTATATAAAAAATTAGGGAATCTTAGTATTATGGAGTAAAATCATGGCTATAAGCAAACAGTTTAAACAATTGTTTTTTCCTACATAAAAGGTATTACTCCATAGTATGAAAGATATTTATGAGCTTTATTAATCATCAACCTATGAGTTGTGGTTTGTGACAATCTTACAGAGGTTGACTCAGTGGCATAGGAATTTCTCTAATGCATCAGAAGCAGTTCAGGCTTGTGTTTTTGCCACTAAGAAGTACTGTCTTTGGTATTTTCTAGAAAGTTTTCCTCTATTAGTGATAGTTAAAAGTCTGGTTAAATCCTCATCATGGCTCAGGGTGTGGTTCAAGATGTTACTTCTTGTCAGGCTGAAGAGATCAGGACAAATTCAAAATTTGTGTTCTGTGGAAGGATAAAACCCCATACTGTAGTATTGCTTAATTCAAAAAAGGAAAACATACAAAAAAGAGAAAGCTTCTTGAAAAGAAGTTTAAAAGAGCAGCCAAGAGGGTTAAATGATTAAATATGCTACATTAGAGGCTCAGAGTAATAGTGTGCCACCTATTGAATTAAAAATTTAAAAAAGAACCTTCTTCTAAACCCAACTTGGCCAGAAGTATAGGAACAAGAGACTACCCAGAAGTGCAAATGGCAGGTCAGCAGGACAAGATGAATTGTCTCTCAGCATTCACAGTGCTACTGCCAGAGTTCTAGAAGAACATGAATATGGAATTTTAAAATTATTAGCTACAGTGTTCTAATCAGCCTGAGGCTGACAATTTGGCCCGATATCTTCTTCCATTCTTGTCTATTTTCCTGAAAAAATCACGATAAAAATGGTAATTAAAAGCTTACCCGATGATTCAGTCTAGCGAACCATACATATCTCAAACACTACAGACATATGCACTATTGATTCTTTATTTAAAAACTGGCCATATAAATTTAATTTAAAGGCTCTGAGGCCCTGCAGTGTGGCTGAATAAGCATCCAACATTAATAATATGTTTGCTATATGAGTGCCAGTGCTAACTGAATTCCACTTCAGGATATCGAGAATCACAAACACCTTATTTCCAGTTAATTGCCGTGTTTAATTTTTTTGTTCAAGTAACACAATACTTTGGATTATAATAGAGACTAAAAGGTCTCACACCATTCATTCCCTAGAGCAAGGCAAGAAATGCAGAAGAGACCCAAACATGTTGAATATCCACCATGAAGAACAGCTAGTTTTTTGCAATTTTTGATAACAATTTGCTGACATGAAAATTGGCTACAATATAATTCTTTTGAAATGTTCTTTTTGTGCTGTGGATTCTTTAGTTTGCATGAAGAAAATATTTAATGGTAGCAGACTGCTTATTTTGGACAGTGTAAAATGACCTGCTGTAAGCATCTTAAATGAAATACTGACTGAATAATCATGAGATTAATTAAAGTTCTGAATAATTTTCTACTGTGTCTATCACTAGGTAGCTAGAAGCCAGAGCAGACCGTGTTCATTTGTGACTGGTTTTGTGGCGCATACATGTGCATCCTCTGAATATTAACAAAGTAAATTTTTAGGACGGGAACTCATCATCTTTTGGAAGTAACTTTAGTGAGTAAACTCTGATAAATCCACCTCATCTGAACTGTATAAAATCTCAGTGTACTGGAACTATTTAAATTGAACCTGTCTAATATTACAGACTTCTATTTAGCATAAAGTCAGCAGATGCTAGGTCTTTGCTTTTCTGCTTCCACCTGACTAGGTCAAAACTTTTCATATACATGAGCAGTCTGATTTTTTTTTTTCCCCAAACAGAAAAATCTGAAACTTCGTAAAACCAACATAACATAAAGTTTAATTGTCCCTGAGATTCTTCAATATCAGGTATCTAATCCTTAGTCATGAGATTCACCATCTTTAAATTAAACTTTAAATAAAGCAAAATGTAGTTACTCCAGCTGATCAGAATCTTGGCAAGATACATAATGAAACTAGAAGTTCTGCAACTTACTTTTCCTTGCTAACTGTGTTTCTTTTCTATTCTTTCATATCTACTTTCAAGGTTTTTGGTGTAGCTGAAGTAAACAGTAGATATGATGTAAAAGATATCAGCTCCAGAGAGAAGCCGTAATGGTGCAGATAATCTTCCCAGTAAGTAATGATTTCTTGAGATGATAAGTTATGTGATGTTTGTGTATGGTGTGTGTATTTAGCCAACAGGACTGAGCATTTACAGAGGGTATATGCATTTTGCTTACAGGTGCTCAATGTTTTACCTTTCTGTTCTTTTGGAAGGATGTAATAAAATCTCCTTTTCCCCCCAAATTTGATACACAGAATGTATTCATACCTAACTTCTATCAATATGAATGCCTACAGACTTCTTTGAAAGTGTCTCATTCACTTTGGCCTTTAAGTTTTCTCTTGAATTCACCAAGTGCACTGACTATCTGCATTGCCCAGTTGCTTGTAAAAATTTAGCTCACTGTCATCTCTTCAATTCAGCAACCCAGAATGATGCAGCATAACTTTGGGAAACAGCAGCATTAAATTAGAGATGCAAGCTGCAGACTGTAATATTAAAAATATGTTCTCCTACTGTGGCCTAATTTGCCTTTTTCTTTTTATGCTGATAATGTATCTGAACCCACACTGTGAGCAATGTGTAATATGTTTCTAGGCTTTTGGCATCTGTTATGGACAAACTGTGGATTCTTTGCAGCTTCAAACAGCAAATGAAATGAGAAGATCGATGGAATTCGTGTCTAGATGTGTGACATGGAAATGTGCCTAAACAAATGTAATTTTGCAGCAGGAGAACTTAAATTGAGTTGAGGCTAAAAAACCAGATCTTGCTTAACACATGAATTAATTAACTGCAAAACATTTCTTTCTCCTGTTGTTACACAAAATAAAGGGCTGGGAATTTGAATCCTGTAATTCAGCACATAAAACTCCTGTCAGAAGCTCTGGCTTAGGAAGCCTGAAACCACAGGATGCTGGAAGTGTAACTAGGGGAAGGATCATGGCATACTTGCCCTGTTTGTGTGCTTTTCCTCAGGCGTCTGCTACTGGCCACTGTCACAGCCAGGATATCCAGCTAGATGGACCTTTGCTCTGACCCAGCATGGCCACCCTTGTGTAAGAATTTATGTGATAGGGGTATTTTTGATCTTCAGCCCATTCAAGTGCTGGATGACCACTGAGGATGAATGAAACTGTGACTGGAGTAAATTTTAAAACTCTGTTATTCAGGTTTGGAGTAATTTCAAGGAATGTTGTGCTGTCCAAAAATATGAAAATCCACTGAATATACCGTCCTAGTTAGAAGAAGTAAATGGTATATGTTCACATATTCTAAAGGGATTTGACGTAAAAAAAGAAATATTAAGTTTCTGATTCAGCAACATGAGATACTTTGATGGGTGTTGTACTTAACTCTGTACACCCTTCTAGTGTAGCCTGAGATGTGTGTGCCTCAGTTTTACAGTAATAATCTGAAAATAAACATATTTTCTCATTCTCCTTGTCTGTTTGGTTTTGAGTTTTGTTTTTCTGTTGTTTTTTTTTTTTTTTTTTTNCCTCTGCCTTTTTTTTTTTTTTTTGTGTGTGTGCATTTTTATTTGTTTATTTTTTGTTTTGGTTTTAATAGTACATTCTTTGAAGAAATATCCTCTGTCATTAGCCATCGAAGCACCTAACACAAGCAGTCCAAAATTTACTTGAGGTCCTGAGATGTTGCTGTATTGCATATATGCCAATGCTTTCATCTGAGGTCGTAGAAGCCATTTTTTCTGAGAGGATATACAGTCTGCTTTAAATGCACCTTTTCTTTCTAAATCACAGACATTTATGTAAGACTGTAAAGTATAAGAGTTCTGCTAGCAATGGAAAGAATATTTTGTTCTTTTATTTAAATGATACACCCTCTTCCCTGAATCTGCAGGAAAACAGGCCCTGTGTCATTGTTTCTTGGTGCATGTACAAGAAGAGAGGCCTGAATTAGACACTGTCTCTCAAGCTGCTTTCCTCTGTCAGGGAAACTGCCCTGGAAGGGGAAAGTGAATTCAGACGTGACCCTAATTGCTACTTTAACCATGGCTGTTCCCATTTCAGTAAACAAAAAGTGGGAAAAAGGGATGAATACCATTGTACTTGTTGGGTCCATGGCAAAGTTGTTTCTAGTCTTTGGTTTTAGACTGCACAGTGTTTGGACAGAAATGAGATGTGTTGGGCAGCTCATGTAAAATAAAGGAACTTCACTGTGAGCCCATATTTTTATTGGTATTGACCTTTCAGATGTTTTAAACAATGTGACAGTGTGACTTCTTTCTTATGTAGATGACTGAGCTGTCTTTTTGGTTAGTGCTGAGAAATACCATCTATAATTAAAAATATAAAGAACAGTATGGAATAGTTTGTCTGGTGTGGGAAGAGCTGCTTATCCTGTGCAGATCCTTTGGTGTGCTAGGCTAAATGAATTAGGTGCAGTTCTCCTTCAAATGTTCTTTGGATATCATGATCTGAGTGGCAGGTGAAAACTGAGCTAAATGTATTCTGCAGTACATAGACCAAAAAGGGAGAGAATGTTGCAAGGGAAGCAGGAAATCTGAGAAAATCTTGATTTAATTTCCATAAGTGTTTGTTCTAAAGATACAGCAAGTACCAATATGAAAAAGCTATTACATTAATCCAATTTCTCCCTCTTTTCTGGAATTTTGGTGATTACAACTCCTTCTATAACGGTTTTTGGGTGTTTTGTCCCCCTCCCTCCTTTGAGTGCTGTTCTGTGCAGTTGTATGAGTATTTAAAACTAATGCAAAGGGGAAAAGAAAATCCTACAGTCTCAGGAGCACATATCTGGAGGACCAAAGTTTCTGGTAAAATAAAGTTGCTAATGGAATTAGGAACACAGTGGCACACTGTGAAAAGCTTCCCTTTATTACACCCCTAAGATTTATGAAGGAAATGGTCCAGACTCCTACAAATTCTTTTGAATAGGGAGAAATATATACATTAGTATGCCAGATGACATATCTGTGTTATATATGCCAGATTAAAGCAAATGAAGTTTTAGTATTAATTTCAGCTGAGATGGGCTGCTGGAGAAGTTCACTGTATTTCTGATGATCTTAAACCTCTGTTTTATTGATCAGATGCTTGAGAGCAAGAGTTTGAACTAATTCATTCTGAATTGATTTTATCTGAATGTTCTGAGACTGTAATCTTTTTCTTCATCAAATGAGGGACATGGATTTACTCACTTTCCTGACCTTCTCCCTTCTGATATTAATTTCAGATGCTCATACTTTAAGCACTATGATTTAGAAAGATATGAAATGTGATAGATATTTTTTTTTTGTTTGATCCAGTTTTTTTTTTTACGTGAATTTAAACTTTGGGCAAAATATGAGGCTAAAAAGAGAGTCAGGGATTCTTGTTAATGATTGTGGACATGTTGGTGTGGTAACAATCTGCTCGGACTCAATTTAAATATGACCTTCTCTATGAAATTTGGATAAACTGACTGACGAATGTATAGGAAAGTAAGCTATTTTATTACAGTTATTCCAGAATGGTTTCCTATGTAGGGATTCTATCAGAGAGTGAAATTTGTTAGTTTATAGTGAAATTATTATTTCCCAATGTGGTCTTCTTGTGTTATTCCAACAGATTATATCTGCATGGAAAGGTATTCTGGAAAAAAGAATACAAAATTACATTGGCGTCAATCTTCATGTGGCCAAGGTGCCAAGGTCAAAGTAAATTTCTATTTTGCCTGTTTATTGAAACTTCCTATATGAGTGCCAAGATGATAGTGTCAGTGACAGAGCCAAATGTCTGCTAGGATATGGAAGAGTATGTTTCTTCCTTGTTGTAGGCGGAATTTTACTGTTGGGAAAAGTTTTCTTTCTTTGTGCTTGTTTGGTTTTTAATAAAAATTTCTAAGAAAAATAAGGAATCCAAATGTTTTAAAATCCAGTCCTAAGCATTGATCATTATTTTGTATTTCTGAGTTTTTCTGAAAACTAAGACCATGTCTACCTTAGAGCTTTGATTTTCATCTGAGACCATGAAAATTAGGTTCCTAAATTAGGTATTTTATTACAGGGTTGAAAATTACACTTTTCTGTTGTTCTGTTGTTCAGGATAGCATGTGTTTAAGTCTTCTCTTTCTGTTCTAACTTGGAACAAAAACCGAAGTTTTTCCATGACATGAAAACTCTGAGAAATTTAAATTTAAAACTTTTGAATTACCGTAACCTGATCCTTAAGTGATTTTGTTTTTTTAGTATGGAAGCATATTATGTATCAGTATTTTATGGCAAGGGTATAAAATAAATGAAGTGTTGAAGTTGAAATTAAGTAGAGATGAAAAAATACAACAGCAATTGCTTACTAGAAACTATCACATCTAAGATTTCATCAAAATTGGTGAAAACTGTGGATTTTGTTAAAATTGCTTTTCCCAGAGACCAGTACCTGATTAAATTTTCTTTGATCTAAAATGTTCTTGCATCAGTATGGAAGATATTTCAAACATGAAGGGAACAGGTTACTTGCAGTTAGGTGCCCCAGTCTGAATACTGTGCCTCCATTAATATAAAGGAGGATTAAAGGTGAAACAATACATAGCTGTCACTAGTCACCAATATCTGATGGTCCATCTAGCTTGAGGATCAAGCATTTGCTTTAAAAAGAAGTCACTTCTTCACCTGAAGGAACATGAACAGCAAACTGTATCAATTCTAGGTATAATGGGTGTGAATAAAAAAAAATTTAAAGTCCAAATTGCCTATACAGTCGTGCAAATGTGTAGGTGAATTTTTGTGTGCAGTATCTACAATCTTTAGAGCATATCTTTCTTTGCAGTGGGACTGTGGGATGAAGGTGGTGAGTTCTAGTTCATTCAATCCTGAGGAAACATCTGTGGATATAGAAAAAAAGCTCAGTTCACCAGGTACAGGATTTGAATCTTGCTGTTGCAATATGTTACCACTTCTCTTTTCCCAGGATTGGTATCTGAAACAGCTATCAGACCAGTATTTGTGGTTAGAAGAGGGAAAAAAAGGGGTTTGGTGAGATTTACACATGATATTTTAAAAACAGTGAGAAGGATTGGTATGAGTAGTAATGAATTCTGATGAAGCTGTGGAGGGAGAGATCAAGCCTGTGGAGGGAAAAGGAAGAAAGGAAGTTTCAGAGATTAGATAAGCAGCCATAATTTTCATGGTATACTTGATCCAAACCTCAGAAGACATTGTGGTTCATACATCATGGGATTTTGACCTGTGCTGGAAATTCTTTTTAGCAGAAATACTGTAATGAATTGGCAGAAACTATATATGTTTTCCTTCAAACCTTTTGTCTTTATGCCAATGTAAGCAAGAGAAATGCTTTTACCATAAGCCTTTAGATTTCCTATAACCCATGGTCGTTGTTTCACTCACAACACACTTAAGCAATGTGTTAAAGTTTTTTCCTTAATTTTTTTTTAAATGAAGTTTTAGGAGTTTTTCTTGTAACGTGAGGGGCAATATTCAACTGGCCTATTACTTTCTGCATATCTTTAGTCTCTCATATTCAATAGAACTTATCAATAGGCAGCATGAAGTTGAATTAGACTCTTCAGCCCCCAAATGGCCCCATAGGCAGACCTTGAAAGAACTGTCATTTAGACTGCAACTAGGAAATAATAGGTATTTTAGGCTGGAAGTGTTTAAAGTTTGAATCGTAATTGCAGATGGAGGAGTAACAAAAACAATTGTGGAATGAAGCCAAAAAATTATAAGTTTTTCAAAAGACCATTTACAACAATTTTTCTTTGGTCGCACATCCATGGATATTTTGCAGGCAGCATACTGAATCATGACAGAAAGATCTTTGGTGTATGAGGTGGTAGGGTTTGTTTCTTCAAGCTTTTCCTTTGCTACTGTTTAATCTGGAATTGGTTCCTATTTCCGTTAATTTTGTCTGCTATGAATTTAGGGGTTTTATGTTGGTATACTTGGCATACTTCCATTTTATCCTTCCTTGCCATGCTAAAATTGGGCTCTGGATCAGACATTGTGAAGGACATGCATTTGCAATTGTTCTTTTGAAAACAGGCCTATCCCCAGAAGCACACATCTGCTTGTGGATGCTGCTTCACAGCTCAGAATTCTTGTCATAGGGGCAATATCTCAGTGCCTAATAATAGTGGGTGAAGTGATACAGTGAGAAACTCTCTTGCTTTACTTTCATAGTTGCTTCCAGGCTATTTGTGACACCCAAGGGATTGAAAACTAATTCTCGAGCATTATCCAGCATCAGGAGTAATTGGATACCACAGAAGAAAGATGTCTTCTTTGTTTGAGACCTTTCTGGTCAATTGAAGTGCATGCCTTCTCTTTGTATTAACTAATGTAATTTTTCTTTGTAAATCAAATACAACACATCTGGAGAGACCTCCTGTGTTTTACTTACAGAGGATCAATGATGAGTTGCTTCACTTCAGAGGACAATTCTTCAGTTGCTATCTCTCAAGTTTGAGTGATCCCAGTAGTACAGAGGAATACCCTGCCTTGTGTAACACAGGGTTGGTGTTTTCCATAATGGTTCTACAGATGTGTGGCTGTTTTAGCATGACATGTTCCAGTCTGTGCATTTTGTTGCTCTGGGTATGTAATGACATAGCATGACTTTTTTAATTTTGAGGTTTTAACACAATGGAAGCAATTATATTGTCTCTAGTGTGAAAGATCTTTCCAGATTTTTATAGAAATGACTGATCTTCAGACTCTGTGTCATATGCTGGGAACAGAAAATACTCTATTGGAGAAGAGAGCATTCAGGTGTGAAAATGCATGCTGTGCACTGGCTTGTCATATATATTCTGTAAATAATCATTAACTTTCAGAAACACCTCAGTTAACTGGTTTTCTACCACTTCGGTATACCATGTTCACATGAACTGATTCTATTAATGCATATCCTCCTGAATCCCACTGCACTTTTCTGCCTGAACAGTGGGCCTCAAAAAGACAGGAAATCTATCTGTAAAGGCTCCCAGTTCCTGCCGTGTGACCATGTGAAAGTGAAGCAGCATTTGGCTTGTCATGAGAATTCTACCAGTAATACTATAGAGTACATCTGAAAGGAACAAACATTTTCTTCTTGAGTAAAATTTGTTTTGTTGATGAAATCCATGGTGCTTAAAGGGGAAACCCTCTTTGGTAGCTGAACAAAGCCATCAGGTATGTTATCAGACTTGACAGTCTGGTGTTTGATTAATCAAACTGTTAATTTGATTTTAAATGACTGATGCTTTTTTAGTACTTCTGACTTAAGTGCCTGTTTATAATTATGGTACTGAATCAAAGGCTGTTCCCAACCATTGTACAGATTAGTTTGAAAAGATGTGTTTTGATTTTAGTAGTCGTAAAAAACTAGCATTGGTGTTTACTTTATAGCACAAATATGTTCAAAGAAACACATAGTTAAAGTGATAAAGCAGTGCACTCACACTTTTTATCTGAAAAAGGAATGCAAGAGTGCAATTTTTAATAAGTTATATAAACAGCACACTTTGTCTTCTTAAAGAGATAACCAGTTTGGGGGCATTCATAGCAGTTTGATTGGTGGGCACTTAGCTTTGTGTAGTGAACATATATCATGCAAAACTTTTGCAAAGCTGCTGGAGGTAGGGGAATTAATCTTGTGTGCAGCTGTTTGCATCTTGTATTTTGCTGGGAATTTGTAAATTCTCAGTGAACTTGGAAAAAAAAGTAATGGTATCTTGCAGCATATAATAATTCTTTGTGCTGTGGTATAGTTTCAAGTGGGTTGCAGTAAATTTTCAGATATTAGGATAGCTGAATGTTTGAGTATAAATACAAGTCATGAGTAAGGTCTGAATCCTACAGAGCGCCAGGCGCACACTTCACTGAAGTCATCTGTGTAGTCCTATTTGGCCTCATAATTACATGAACTTTTAAATGCAAATCAGATCTGTCAGTTTGCACAGGCTTCACATATGATTGTATCTGTAACGACAGGACAGTGTCTGCACTTGGAAAAAAGGACAAAAATTTCTGCACAACCACTTCTTTGAAATAGTTTAGATAATGGCTAATCACTAAGGTGGTAAACTTGATCTCTAGTAAATGCACAAAATACTTTAGAAGTATCATCTAGGTGTAGCAAATTAAAAATGTCTGAAGGCATTATTTCTGCCTATTTTTAAACTCTGCATGTCTCGAATAATACATTATTATCCCTAGTTTTCCACACAAGCTGCCTGAATATCTCAGGGGCTTGTATTGCAACACTGTAATTATATAGCAGATAATCTGATCACTTCACAATGACATTTTTTTCCAAGTGTCTTTTTGAGTGTTATAGTTGAGTGGGTGGTTAAAAAAATACTCTAAAGAAAGTTTTCCATACCTCCTCTTTTCTTTCTCAATTACATAGAGTTTCAAGAGGCTTGATTTTCAGAGAAAAAAAACTTGGCACTTTCTGGAAATGAATATCCACATAGGCAATTCAGGCATTGTAACAGCCAAAATCATTAGTCATTCTTGAAAATCTTGGCTGAAGGACACTAGACAATGCAATCTCTATTTCTGTAGGATTTATTCTTTCCTGTTTATTTTTTTCTCACATCACAATTTCATAAATTCTTCAGACACCACAGCTTTTCCAGACTACCTAGACATGAATTTTGACTGTAAAACCAAACTAAACCACTTCCTTGATCACTCCCTTTAATTTTTCATATATTGTATAGAGAATATGAAAGGATGAGAAATCACTGTGTTTTTCCTTAGCAAGGCATCTTTTTGGGGTAAAAAAATTAGTCTCTAAAGGAAAGAAGCAAGGAGAATTCTAGTTTTATCTCTCTCCCACCCCCATCTAAACCCTAGACAGCTGAATATTCTCATTTATCATTCCTAAATGTCCCTTACTTTGTTGAATTTTTTTTTTAAACCTGGTTTATTGAAAGAGTACTGAACTTGGCTGAGTGAATTGAGCTTGGGTCCCTTGACTGTGGTAAAGTGTATCCTTAAAAGTTATATTTTTTCTTTCNTTAAAATTTTTTTTTTTTTTTTTTTTTTTTTTTTTTTTTTTTTTTTTTTTTTTTTTTTTTTTAATGACACTATGTTCTTCCCCTGTCAAATTCACTAGCAGGCTACTTACAGAGCAGAATACATTTTTGAGAGCTGTGTATCCTCCAGACTCCAGGGTGTACCAATTCCTGGATCATGCATGCAGAGAGTTACTCTGGGCTCTGTTCTACTTTTCCCATCTATGTTCAGAAACACTGCAGGTTTACAATAGGGAGCCATGTCATTGTTCGTTTTATTCTGCTTGAGATTGTTGAAGATCCTTCCTGGGGATTGGAATGGCTTAGAAATGGTGTGAATTTGAAGTTCAAGCTAGCTAGCTAGAAATATCTACTGGGAACATTGAATGCAGTCTAAGGCAGTGGCAGTGGTTATGACTTTATGAAACCATAACACCAGTGAGAATGATATTTTCCACGGGTTTTCAGAAGCCTGCAGGGCCAAGTGAAAGACAGGAGCATCTGTCCTACATGTTTCTTGGGTTTGTGAATAAAATGTTTTTCTTTTTTCTTTCAGAATGGAAGAAAAAAAGGAAAACTTTTTTACTGAAGGAGCCCTAGGGATGGGGCCAGAATTAATTTCAACTAATTGTAATACCCAGCTGAGATTAGGGGCCCTGTTCTATAGCACATGAGAAGAGGCAATTTTAGAGTAGCAACACTGAATTATCCTTTAAAGCTCTCTCTCAGCATTGACTTATATAGGTAACCTTTGTTGATGTGCCTCCTAATTAGGCACCCCAGAGAAATTCCTGCAGTTAGTGAGATGAATTTGGATCTCAGTGAAATAAATTTTCCTCAAATCTATCTCCTGTACATAGCAAAAAATTATAGAGAAGAACATATGAGCATTTAAATTTAACAGAGAGGTGGATTTTTAATCCAGAGAGTTGATCACTAAAACTTACTTTGTTAAATACCATGGCTTGCTTGGCTAAGGAGATGAGTCAAAGCAGCATTTTTTTTCCCGGATGATTTTCATTTGTACCACCTGTATTACTTTTGAGCATATTTTTACAGTTCAAAATTTCAAAATTTCAAAATTTCTTTGTATGTACCATAGTTGATGAGTATATCATATGTGATGATGCTCTGCAGAAATATATGTTGATTTGGATGACTCTCTTACAGAGAAATACAAGTAATGGTACCGTTTGCCTGCAATGGCAGCTGTGAAGTCTGAAAAAAATGAGTAATATTTAATAGACAATAATATTGCTTGTAAATAAACATTCTTTTATAACAAGATATGGATGGACTCTTTTCAGGTGCACAAAATTTGACATTAAGTTTTGGATATACTTCACTCATTCTCATTCTTCTTCTATCTTAACTTAAAATTTAGATATGAAAGAGCTTAATTATACTTTTTTCTTTTAATTTGCATGTTTTATATGGACCTCTTGCTAGACCTGCATGAGGGCAAAGCCTAGTTTTCAAATCAGATGAAATACTGCAACGTGGCAGAAGAGCTCTGCATAGAAGATTTAATATTCTTAGAACAATGTTATTACCATTCATTTAAAGAAATCTGTGCAAGTTATCCAGAATAATTCTTGGAGCCTGAAAGAGGTATTTTCTTGCAGAGTGCTGTTCACTCTCTTCTCTAGCAGTGACTTCCTAAAGAAATTCCTTCATGAAGATGTTTCTGTGGGGAAAGGGAGGAATGTGAACCTGTATATCCTGATAAGTAGCTGCTGATGAATTATTAACTGAATATCTCAGCCTCGGTTCTGGCAGTTCCAGCTCTTGTTCTCCTTCAGAGCAGCTTTAGCTTTAAGTGTAATGATTGTTAACTAGCAGGAAGACCAAAAGTGAAGGTAGTGGCAGTTTATACATAACAGAAAAATCTTGCTGCAAACCTCTCTTGTTCAGGTGTCCTCATTTTGTTATGAATAAATGATGGTTCATTCTAATAGTTGTACTCATTTGTGTTTTTTGTTGTTGTTGTTTGTTTGTTTGTTTGTTTTTCTGGTGGAGAGGAAACAGATTTTTATATATGTAATTAGAAAATTGATCCTGTACTGCCTATGGATTGAAGCCAAAAGCTATCAACTTCGAGTATTTACAGCTTTAAATCCACCAAGGCAGAGTATTTACGAGGGAAGAAGAACATCTTATGGATGTACAGCCATGTGCAGAGAGAAGTTACGGGTACCAGGTCACACTATTGGAATTTCTTTGGACATGCCCAGCATTTAATTGTGAAGTTGAAAGAGTATCCACTGTTGTGCAGGTTCTTAAGTAGTTTTAACCACATATCATTTTTGCTATGAGCTTGTATTGTTTTTAGTACTCTGCATTGTTTGCTCAGATATGCCATATCCTGGACTTGCCAAAGTGCTGATGTTCAGCTTGGGATTCGTCACTCCAAATAAGCTCAGCTGAGCTGTTTGCAGTAGTACAGAAGGTGAAGGAGTTTGCTGAGCCTCAGAGATCTGGATCAGTATATACAAGGCAGAAGGGGAGCCCAGGCAGCTAACATGACCAAAGACTTCAGAGGGTCTGTTTTTAATGTTTTTGTTTGCACCTTTGGTCAATGTATTAAAGATCTTCACTGTGAAGAAGTTAATGACTAATTTGTCTCAAAAGTTCCTACAAAACACTTTTTTGCCCTAGTCAGACCTAGCTGTCTGCCCCACATTGTGTGGTTTCTCCAGAACAGGGTGGTTTTACAGGCCCTCTGCAGTATTTGCTCCCATCTGTTTGCACTTCACTTTGCTTTCTGTGCAGATGATGTTTTTTTTTAGTGCTGCTTTGACATTAACGTATTAACCCTGCTTAAGAAATCCTCTCTCCATTTTGCAGCTATTCTATACAGAGTACTTGCTGCTATCTCTGCTGAGTAAGGCTTTTAGGGTGTTCTCCAGGGTGGATGGACTATAGGAAGGGTGAGTGTTGAGGAATTAAACAGGTTTTAACTGAGCTAATTTCTGTGCAAGAGTTAATCAGTTCTAGAGCTCTTCACAGGTTAATGCTGTACACTCCCAGATTAGCTTGCAGAGTTCTGTGCTCTGGACCCAAACTATTCTTGTCCCTTGGAGCATCTGGAGAGTGGGGAAACAAGAAGAAGGTGAATAATAAGAGAAATAATTTGTTTAATCTGTAGACACCACCGAGCAAACTATGTCCCTAATTTTCTAGTTAGAAAGAAGAAAACATGATTTTGGTGAGTAGCTGTCACTCTACAGTTCAGACCAAGGCTTGTTTAGGTTAACTGGAATATTTTCCTTATCTGCTACTTAGGTTGGGAGTGGATCCTCAGGAAAAGTTTTATGAATGGCATCTACAACGTAATATTTTAAATCCTTTTTACCGTCTGTTAAAGGTTTCTAAATTCCGACAATGTGGAAGGGAGAATATTCCATTGAACACAGCTATGCTGACTATGTTTTCTTAATAGGTTTGCAGGTGAATGCAAAAGACCATTATAATTGTCTGGCCTGATGTTACTGAGATGAAAAAATTTATTTAGTAATGTTTTTAGGAAGTCTGTGCCTTCTCTTTGAGCAGTGGTGTAGAGTACAATATGTATTATAAACATTTATACACAAATATATGTACATGCAGCCTAAAATTAACGAATGAGAATTTGATTGTGGTCAAAGTGAAGATGTGGATTTCCAGACGGTTATGATTGCTAAAGGATAACCCTAGCTAGAAAAGATTAATGTAATTAGAAACTATTGCAGATTCATTGATAATACTTCTACTCCAGAAAAAATTTGGCATGTCTTCATCTATATTGTTTATTAAACCCCCTCCTTTTTGCTTTGATTCTCTCATGCTGTGGTTACAACTTGTATTTGTTGAGGAATTAAACGTTCACATTTGCTTCCTGAGTCTTTTCTTAAGCTTGTGTCAGACAAAACGAAAGAAAAACAAAGATTGTCTGGAAATTCTAAAGTGATTTAGTTTTTTAAATCCTTTCAGGAGTTCCTGTGTTTACTAAGTGAACTGCATAGGGTTAATTTACTAAAGTGTTCTGAAGGACTTGCCCAAATGAGAAAAGAAACATTACCTAGAGTTGCTGTTCCTTGCCAGGAACAAAAGTAAAACAAATCAGTGGCAGGATGAGTGGATCCGGTTAAATAACAATGTTTCTCCAGCAGGAAGTCTGTCTATCAACTGAAAGGTGAGACAGCAACATAATGACAATGCCCTGTGGATCAACTCTGAGAGTAAAAAAAAAAACCATCTCACAACACAACACAACCCACCTCCCAAAACCGTCAATGAAAATATAAGATGACAGAATTCGCAACAGCTTTTTTTCAGTCTTTAAGCTCAAGTGTCTGGAAACACAGTTCTTCTCTAGGTTATTCACATGTAGATTCCTCCTTGTGCTGGAATGCCCCAGGGTAAGAGAGCAGAATTTGGCCCTTTTTTGTTTGCTCACTGAGGCCAAGTGCTGGTTTCTCAGTGAAATACCTGCCTTAGAGCTGTACAGCTGCGATCTGCAAGAGTAGCTTTGGCATTTCCCTTGGTGTTTTTTTTTTTTTTTTTTTTTTTTTTTTTTTTTTTTAATAGAAGGTGAGTCCTATGAAAGCTGAAAACTTTGTGTGAAAATTAAACACTCAGAGGCAGGTGACACACTGGAGTTTTGACGTGAGAACACGGGGTGTCAGGACTTTTGTGACAGCAAAGGTAGAAATAAAACTTATCAGAACTAATATCAAGTTGTTAAAACACTCTAAAAGCTTTTCAGTCTGGTGCTCTGTTATTTGTATTTCAGGTCTGGATGAGTACAATGCTCCTAGGATATGTGAAAATTCCCTGGAATTCAGCAACAGCTGTAAAAGTTCATTGTATCTGAGAGTAAGTCTAGTTACTTAATGTATTATTTAAATATGAATTTAACAGCTGACAGAAGTTTGAAAACTTTGGTCTTCATTTCTAGGATTTTCAGCATATCATTTTTCAAAATCAGTGTACTAGTTTTTTTTTAGTATATGAAGTTTTCTCACACTGGCATCAAGAAATCCTAAATTGCCATTTGTGTGCTTAAAACATCTGCAGGAAATAAAGGTGTTGGGTTGCTTTGCAGTGATCGGTTCAGATCTCATTTCCATTTGGTAATTGCTGTGAAAGGTTTACCTGCTGTAGTGTAGTTTATTTTGTCTGGAAATGCCTTTGTCTCTGTGTATGGCTGCTAAGCAACAGCCCAGATATTTACTGTCAAACAAATAAAACAAAAGCCTCATCTGCCACTTGGAGGCCCGATGTCATTGTTACTGAACCACTCAGCTGGGTCATCATATTGGAGAGTCAGCTCTAAACATAGTTTTTGACCACACAGTAATTTAACTGTAGGAATCCTTTTGGTCGTCACATTAGCTCGTGAGATTATAGCTATAGGGGAGTATTCTAATGCCTCATATATTATCTGTTTTAAGTTATTATATTTTTCCCCATCAAAGGAGACAAGGAAAACTTACCTTGTGGGATAGTCTAATTTTCAAAAGTAGAACTAGCTTCTTGGTTCCCCTGGAACAATGAGGGATTTCTTTAATAAGTTCCTGCCACGGTTAGAGCTGAGTCCTTCCCTTCTATTACCTCCCTTGCTTGACCCAAAACAATGATCAAAATATATATCTTGGAAACAATCTAGGGGAAAAAAAAAAAAAAAAGAAAAACAACAGAAAATCCAAGTCCCAGAAGGAGCAACCAGGCAGAAATGCTACTGACAAAGGGCAATTACCATTGAGGCAAGTAGATAATCAATACTAATCAAGTTAGTGGCTCTAAAATACAGCAGTTTCTCTCAAGACTTCTATTATGTTCATCTGCAGTGGGTCAGAGGCCAAGGCAGACTGATTGCAATTGAGATAAGCTTTTCAGAAAGATCCAGAGGACATGAGAAATTCACAGTTTTTAATAGCTGGAACTTGTCACCTTGTCCAAGGCTCCAGTTTCTAACTGTACCCTCTGTCTCTATGACACCAGCAAGTGGGTCACCCTTCCTGTTTCAGCAAGTCTGTGTTGGTGTTATAGTCAATTCAGGATTGTGATGACACGTGCCAGATATTTGTATACATACAGTCAGCTGGGGGCTGAATAGGGCGAGACCTGAAAAGCACAGAGAAGACTTTTTGGCAATAATTTCAGGAGTTTTGCTAAAGCTTGTTGCCGAAATTAGGCACCTAATATCTCTAGCTCCCATGTACTGTTCAGGTCATTGTAGGCATACGCAAATATTTTCATGTAAATGAAAATAAATGAATTTTTTTCTTTTCAGCAGATGTGCACTGGAAATGGGTGGTCCTGGCATTCTGAAAGAAATATTCAAGGAAGCTGTGGTACCTAAATACTGAAGTATTCCAGAATTGCATTTTGCTGTTGCAGGTTTCACGGAGGAAATAATAAAATCCACTAAACTGAATTCATGGATTTTGAAGCAGTCACTACCCATACAAAGTCCTGCTGTGTATGGGTTTGGAATATTAATTTTGCAGGCTAATCCATCTGGCCATCTGCTCATCTGAAATTCAAACGAGACTGTGTATTGTAAGTTAACACCCTATAACAACCAATAGCTATAAATGATCAGCAGAATATGTCATTCTGTCTTGCTCCTCCATCACTGAATGACTATGACATGTCATTTAATACTTCAGCTACTGATTATTCCTGATGGGGAGGAAAGGTGAGAAAGCAAATGATTGAGCTAGTAGTGATGTTTGGCATGCATCTTGTGGATCCAGTTTTTTTGTGGCTCTCTCCTATGGTCCAATTATTATGGGTTGTGCCAAAGGCTAGAGGAAAGACTGTGTTTAGATCTTTAGATTGGAAGTAGCGTGACAAATAATTTCCTCTGAGAATTACTTTCCTGTGGAAAGAATTGGTCTTGACTGGATAGTCAAGACCAATATTTCAACCTCTTGACTAGCCTGTGGAAACCATGAATATATGCAGGTTTTTTTAAAACCTAGTAAAAATTTGATTTGATGTGGTTCTAACCACCAAACCAAGGATTTCTATGCAGAATTGGGAAATGCATATTGAGCTTTTTAATTTGTACCCGACTTTCTTAAACATTTGGTAAATAAGTAATATTCTCTGAATCAACAACTTTGAATCATGAATATTTGCCTAATATTTTTAAAATTCTAACTCAGGTATAACAGAAGTAGTCTTTATCAGTCTTTTCTTACCTAGCTTTAAACCTCAATTTTAATTATTTTGTTTGACAAAGCATGCATTTGCAAACCATGGGATTTGCGTAGCTCTTGAAGTCTTTTCAAGAGTACCACTCACATGACAATGTTTAAGATTTTTGGATATTATGATTATACTGTTTAATTTCTGTAACTGATTGATGTGATTATGGCATTAGTTATGTAATAGACATGAAACTCTAAGCAATAGTTATTCATTCTTTATATTCCTAAGGTGCAGTAACATAACAAGAGGAGGATTCACAGAAATAAATTTTGAGGTTAGATCCATTTCTGAGGCTTTCCATAATGATTTTGTGGCTGACCACCTTCTGTGCCTTTGGAACACTTTACCTGTGTAGGATACTTAAGACTCAAAGCTTTTTTTGGGTGATGTCTTGTCTTTCCACCATTTTGTTATGAGAAATTGCTTAATGTCGTATTTCCATTTCTCATTCTTTAAAAGGAATACAGTCAAAATGATGTCACTGAGTTCTTAGAAAAAAAGAATTGAATCAGAACTCAGTTTTTCCCAGAACTTAAATGTATTTACTTTTGGAGTAGTTCCTTTAATTCTCCTAGTCTGTATGAGGAGGGGTGGCAGGATCTGAATCATGTTTGGAAAGAAAAGTATTTAGAAAACTATAAAATATTATTAAGTGTGTAAATAATTGCTCAAACTCAGTCTTCATAATGGTTTTACTTTGTTGTTGTAGGAGAAGTCAGATTGCTCTAGGAAATAATTTTTTTGTAAGTTTTGGAACCACAGCAATTTTGGTAACACATTTTAGCCTAGAATATGGTTATGAGTTGCTGCATTACAAGGATTCCATGTAAAACCACTTCATACCATAAGGGGTAACGCCTTTATGTAGATAAATAATAACCATGAGAAATCAAACAAAGACTCAGAGGAAATAAAAAAGGAGAAAGATGAGTGTATGTTAATCATAACACGAGGGAGATGATATTTTTGTTTTCTGTGTTGTTAATACTGAGAGAAAAGAAAAAGGCTCATTTTTTTCTCTATTTGGTATCAGGGAGGAGTCAGAGAAAGAAATCCTTTTTCTAAGATCTCTGAATTAACTTGGTTTTGTTTGGCACCATTCAGGTACCATAGATCAGGATAACAAAGAAAGCTTTCAGTTTGCCTTGTTGAGGTTCACTGAAAGGAGAGTGTGACTAAAGGAGGAGTTTAGGTAGAGCCTAGGGAGGCAATTAAGTAATTTAAATATTTCTTCTTTTCACTGGAAGACAACACAGAGTTTGGAAAATACACAGTTGAAAATATACAGTTAAAAATAATTGTGTATGTCCCAAGCAAGCTCATCTTAGCTATTTCCTACCCTATCATAAACTGAAAGGAAGAAACAAATTTTGATACATTTAAAACCAATCCAAACCGCTAAGTGTAAATAGGGATTTAATTCTGATAAAGAAAGAACGATAAATGGAGGAAATACTAATAATGCAGATTTTAAAGAAATGTCTCGTAACATTTAACCTTTTCTGAAACCGTTTGCACAAATAATGACTTGAAAATATTTCATTGTAGATATTAGTAAGAAACCTGCTAATCTGATAAACTGGTTGTTTATCTGAATAAACACTGTTTTCTTTTCAGAACATACCTTATTTGTCTTCTCCTTCTATGATTGTTTTTATTGGGACTTTTCTACATTTTAATGTGACCAGACTAATTTTGAAATTATATATTGAATACTTTCTGGGAGTTTTGAATTTTTGATTTAAGTTTGTGCCAAATTGGTATATTATTTGCAATATGATGATAGTGGCTATATCTTCCCGAGTCCCAAGGAAAAATGTAAGAACTCTATTTCTTACTTACTTATTTTCCATTTTTCTGTTGTTGCTCTTTCTAATGCCTACTCTGACAACCGAAAATGTTGAACAAACAAAGTAAATAAGCACTATGGAAACCATAGATCATAAAATATTCATATGCTTAGAAAAAATACATATTTAAGTTTCTTTTGGTCTCCTCAGGATGACTTTTGTCTCACTGTTCCGGTTTCAATAAAAGAGACAGCATGCACTAAACAGATAAAATATCCATTTATGTTTGAGGATATCGAGCCAAGTTTTGCTATCAGCTGTACTACTGTAAGTGCTGTAACTTCATTGGAGTGACTGTGGTATTATCTTGACATAAGTAGACAGCAATTAATGAGGAGTATAGTTACTGTCTGTTTTAGGAAATCTTGAATAGTGATATCTAACCACAGGCCTGGTTTCTTCCTTCATTTTCAAAAGGAAACTGAAATCAGATTCAGGTTCTAGGTGCATTCAGTGAATGTTCATGTATTGCTCTGTGATGCAGTGCACTGCCATACTAGAGCACTTTGATCAAGCTTTAATTTAGTGGTTAGGGCACTTTCTTTGAAAATAGGAGATGAACACCTTTTATCTCAGGGGAACATATTACCCAAGTCTCCCAGGATCTGATTATATAATTTAGTTGCTCTACTGTCATTTAAAGCAACAGCACTGACAATTTTTCCATCAATGTTGAAAGTGTGCTGTATTTCTCCTCACAGGAGGGAAACCTCACTGCCCAATGGAGAGTCCCACCATTCATGAGCAGTGGCCATTTGTGTGGGATTTCAAAAGGATACTGTTGAGAGGTGTGAAATGTTTTTACATGAATGAAATTGTGTTAGTTATTCAATGCTTCCCCACTGAAAAAGCAGCAACAGAAACCAGAAACTATATGGTCAAAAGAGTTATGACCATTAGTTGGGTTCCAGGTTCAGAAAGAACTATTAGAAAACTGTGGCTACAGTCTTCATGGATATCTGTTAGACACATGGCACAGAACATTAGTGAGTTTGGCTGCTAAAAGTTGTATTTTTATCAATCATTCACCCAGTAACTCTGTACCTGCTGAGTGAGTGTATGCAGGTATTATAACCAGTAGGGAAACAAAAGAAAATGCAGTGATTTTTCAAGGTGACATGAAACAGACATTCCCAATGATAAGAAGAAAGAAGAAGCAAAAGGCACTGTAGAAAGTGAGATTCCTTGGCTGTAGACCTGGCTGTATTCCAACTGGAGAATACAGGCATTTTGTACCTTCACTCCAATCAATTATTGGGATAGGATTTACATCAGAGGAACTTGTGCTGCTGAAGTGTCATCATATGTTCTACAAAAGAAATTACAATTTAAAATGTAAACAGTCCTAGAACTTCATGTTTTGAGATAACTCATATCAGCTGGTAAAGTGTTAAAGCTGCTGACCAGAAAGAGCCACGAGGCTATACTAAATCAGGGGAGATACAGAGAAAAAGGAGGCACAGGTCTGTAATGTGGCAGATCCTGGGCAGACAAAACTGCTTTTGTATCACAGTATCAGCAAGGTTGGAAGAGACCTTAAAGAACATCAAGTCCAACCTATAATCTGACAGCAACCCATCATCTAAAACAAGGCACCAAGTGCCCCATTCAGCCTACTCAGCCTACTCTGAACACCTCCAGGGTCGGTGACACCACCACCTCCCTGGGCAGCCCATTCCAACGGGCGATCACCTTTTGTGTGAAGAATTTTTTCCTAATATCAAGGCTAAACCTCTCCTGATGGAGCTTGAGACTGTGTCCTCTTGTTCTGTTGCCAGTTGCCTGAGAGAAGAGACTGCCACCTGCCACACTACAACCTCCTTTCAGGTAGTTATAGACAGCGATAAGGTCACCCTTGAGTCTCCTCTTCTCCAGACTAGACAACCCCAGCTCCCTCATAGGGCTTGTGCTCTACCCCTTCACCATCCTCATTGCCCTTCTTTGAATGCATTCCAGTAACTCCATATCTTTCTTATACTGAGGGGCCCAGAACTGGACACAGTAGTGTAGTGATGATTTAGTGTGAATGTGACAAAAGAAATCTTTCTCTCCCACTGCACTGCATGTTAGGAAAGAAACAGTATTTTAAAATCTGAAATGATGCCTTTACCTAGGCAGAAGTACCCTCAGCTAAAAAAAGAATGAATGAAATATCTTTAAATATAACAAAAGTCATTAGGCTGTTCTTTCTGTTAAAAATTGTTATTTCTCAGGTAATCTTCATTGTTTTTATTGGATGATAGAACATGTTTTTCAAGTGCTATACTGTTTACAAAGTTTAAAAAATCTATTCAGAGAACAAAAGATGTACTGTCTGAGTGGTAGAACCAGTCACATGGCTGGAAAAGTGAATTCCAAATGTTAAGTCCGCAAGTGAATGAGGAGCGGCTCATGTGCATCCACTTATATTTGTTTTATTTATAAGCAGTGAAGGCTAAATGACTATGAATGATTCACAAAAACGATGTCTTACTTGCAAACAGTCTAAATGTGAAAATTGAGCCAGTTCCCTGTGACTGGAACTTAATCAGATTTAAGTGTAAGAAACATGTGTTCTCTATTTCTAGATATATTCAAATGTATTAGTTTTTACTAAAAAAATAGATTTTGTTATTGTTCACATGCAGTTAGGAAATTCTCAGTAAAGACAGATGCCTGATTGTCTCCACTATATTGCATCTTATCTAGAGGCCTTCCCTATGCAAAACAAGTGTAAAATGCTGCTACACTTGTGTTAATATAAATGATAACATGAGACAGGGATGAATATCCCAGACAGTGGTGGTTGTATTAGCAATGTTAGGACCTGGATGAGAGTTAAACCAAATTTTATTGTTGAAACTATAACTTGCAACCCAAGTTACTTAATTACCTGTGAGCTTTCTATTTAATCTACCATCATTGTAATGAGCTAAGTACTGAGACAATTGTCACTAAATCCAATGCCACATTTTCCCATCACCTGTCTCAGAGATCTAAATGAAAATTATGTCAGTACATGGGATTTCATTTGACTGTCACCTCCTATGCTAGCAAGTTACCAAAACTGAATCAGAATTAAATAATTTGTAGTGCAGTGTGAATGGATCTGGATTATCACCTTTATCTCTAGAATTTCTCTTTGCTATTGATAGATGTCAACAAGCTGTCATTCCTCATGTAACTATTAAAAAAGAATTCATTTTACTATTGGAAACAAATATCCCCTCAGATAGAAGCTCCACAGTTTTTTTCAGATATTTCTTTTTTCATCTGAAGTGTTTGGGTAGAGGATTGTTCACTTTAGTATTTAAATGAAAGAAATGCTGATGCATTGATTCCTGCTGATTTGGTACAACAGGAGTATCTGCTGCAGTGCTGTTTGCAGATTCATCACCAATTTGTTGATTTTTTTTTTTTTTTCCCCCTAAGGAAGCAGAAATCATGCTTATTGTTCCAGAACATGATAAATTTAAGTTTGTGGATTGTCATTTTACCTTATATTAAGCCTTGTTTCTTCTTCAAGGTCTGTGGCAAGTGTATGAAGAAAATCTATAATAGGATGTACAGCAGGAAGTTTCTTGGCACTGGCAGTGATGTTCAAAAGGATGTACATATTTGAGGTTGCTAGATTGGCTCACCATACTTAAGAGGTGTCTCCCTGATGTGTATTCTATGTGTGCATGTGAGAGAGTAAATTTCACTGAGTGAATAAACCCCTGGGATTATTTTTTCCCAACACTTTTGTGTAATCACAAGAGTGTGCCACCTCCTTTAGCTAATATTTGCAGTAACTTTATATGTTAAAACAAGGCTATGCAGTAGCTGTTGGTAGCTTAACCATGTGGCTGCAAAATTAACCTTTGACCTTTCTTAGCCTAATCAGGAAATTGACTTCAGGAGCTATTCCTTAACCCAGGATATGTGGTTAAAGTTAAACATCACTAATAGGAAGTCTAGTAACAGGAAATGTGTGAATGCTAATCCATACAAACATAAACAAACCTTTGGCTTACCTACAGTTTTATTGGAATTTTCCTCTCTACTCCCTTTCCTTCAAAAAGTCAGAAAAAATTACAAGCAGCTTGTTAAAGTCTTTGAAAAACTTGATTTTTTTTGGTGGCTGTAGGTTTATTAGATTTCTGCTTAAGGAGACTTTAACACTTGGGCAGAATTTTGTGAAGATTCATCTCAGGGCAGGTACATGCAATTCACTTCACTGCAGTTCTGATCAATAAAGTCATTTATCAGAAGAACACAAATGTTTAGGCAAATGACTAACTGTGAGTGCTTATTTTTGTGTAACAGAATAGGATTTTTTAAGGAGAAATGGCTTACAAAAAATCTATTTCCACAAGCTCATTTGGAAATATTTTCAGAAAAAAAATTGTCAGAAAGCCACTGATATGAATGTGATTTCAGTACAGAAAATTAACTTCGAGTTTTTGAAACATTTTTATTGTTCTCATTGGATTTCTGTTATATTTTATTAGGAAAGTAGGCTGGTGTAATTTGAAGCTAAACATGAGTCAGTTAATCACTGTAGATATAAATATAGTCCCTACCTTGAGAACCTTTAACTTTCTATATCAAATCAATGAAACCTTCATGTTCAAATTGAGCTCCACTGAATTCAGTGGGATATTGTGTATATCCATTGACGCCAATCAGCTTTCAGGAATAGGGCCAAAGTAATTTTTCTGGGGGGAGTTTCCCTGAAGTCAAAGGAGGATCTTATGGGAGAAAAAAAAAAAGTCTAGTCAGAAAAAATTCTTTCTCAAAACAGGGAAGAACAAAACAGATGTAAAACAGTAGCCTACAGTCTCTGTAGTGCCTTTCTTGACCTCTCCAGGATGAGTAAATCAATGATCTTCATAAAACACCCAGGCAAAGTATTTACTATGCATATTAAAGCAGGGGGTATGTATGGCATTAGAATACAGTCATAATGATATGTGTTCACTTTATATATATATTTACAAAATTGGCTAACCCATGAGGCACACAATTTGTGGCTTTACTTTGCAGATAATTTTTTTCCCTAAGGGAACATTTTCAAAAACATTCTTAAGATGTACTATTATGTTAACTTTAATAAAAATCCTACTGCATGTAAAGTGCATATCTGATGATTATCTGAAATGTGTTTAATGATTAACAGCTGTGAAGTAAACTGTAGAAGAATCATATCAGTCTAGCTGTGTTAAATAAATTTGGGATTAATTCAATTTGCCTTAATACAGTGTCTCCTCTAGGTATCATAAAAGCTTCTGTTTGGGGCACTGTAAAGTTTGACTTCCCTTAGAGTATTTGGTCGTCTTTCTCTTTTTGGAGCCCTGTTTGCAGACTGATGTATTATAGTCATTCACACCACTGTACTCCAAAAGCTCTTTGCCTGATACCCATGCAAACCTGAAAAATTGATTTTGATCATAACCTCATTAAGCACATGCTTTACAAAATGGGAGTGATGAGTGAGGAATACTCAGCCTACAATAGCCTTCCCACTTAGATATTATAATATTAAAAAATGAAGAAAAAGTTACTATGTAAAGGTGTGACAATATTTATACAGCAACTTTTAGGGCCCAATTCTGTCATTAGTCTGGTGCTGTTGGAATCATTCCTGAAATAAATAAATGTAAATATAACTCAGGATTTGATTGTAAGTTAATGAAATTTAATGAAAAGCTGGAAAGAAGAGGTAGAGTAAGCCTCAGTGGTATTAAGCCATTTTTTTCCCCTAGCAAATATCAAAGGGTTTTTTTTATAATACTATTTGGCAAGGATATTAATCCATTCCCTTGAATAATATTTTTATAGTGAATTTCAATCAAGCAATATAGTTAATATTTTAAAGCATTTGAACCTTGTCACATTAGTCTTTTTCCACAGGAAAAACTCCTTGCTTTATGAGGCTTCTTTTCATAGAACAGAAGTTGCTGTCAACATGCAAGTGTGAGGCACAGTCCTTTTTCACTTCAATGCCTTAACAATAGCATTCTAATGAGGAATGTAATTTTTCTAATTAAAAGGTTATCTGTAAGATACAACTATCTTTTGTTCTGTTGGAGTGAACACAGAACTGGGTCGTTGAACCAAGTGAACCTGGGAATCTGCTACTTCCCCCAAGAAGGAAAGATCTGGTAATTCACCTGAAGACCAGTCCTGAGCCTTTGTAGATGTAGATGCTGGAAAAAATGATTAGGAATCTATCTCAAGTTTTACACTTAAGGTACTAGATTATCTTCTGATAGATTAAAGGATGGTGCTGCCATCCATAGGGATCTGGACAGGATGAAGAAATGGATGACCAATCTTTAGAGAGTTCAACAAGGAGAAGCAACAGGCTCTACACTTGAAGAGGAACTACCCCAACCATCAATATATGCTGAGGGCTAACTGGCTGGAAAGAAGCTTTGCAGAAAACAACATTGTGTCCTGATGGATGCCAAGTTGTTCGTGAGATAGCACTGTACTCTTGCAGCAAAGGCTAAATGTATCCTGAGCTGTGTTAGAAAAACGTTTCCAGCAGGTAAAGGGAAGAGATCCCTTCCATTTCTTAAGCACATTTCTTAAGACCACTCCTTGAGTGCTGTGTGCAGTTCTGGCCTTCCCAGCACAAGAGACATATGGACATACAAGGCGGTCCAATGAAGGGCCATATCGATGATTAAGGGACTTGAGCATCACTCCTATGAGGAAAGGCTGATGAAGCTGGCATTGTTTAGCCTAGGGAAGAGAAGCTTCAGAGATGATCTTATCCACATAAATATATCAGGGGAAGGTGCAAAGAGTATGGAACCAGCCTCTTTTCAGTGGTGCCCAGTAACAGGACAAGAAGCAATGGGCACCATCTGAAACATGGGAATTTTCCTCTGAACATGAGCAAACACTTTTTCATGGTACGCGTGACTGAACCACAGGGTTTCAGGTTTCAGAGAATGAGTGGATTCTCTGTCCTTGAAGATATTCAAAAACTATCTAGTCATGGGCAACTGTCTGTAGGTGACCCTGCTTGAGCAATGGTTTGGACTGGATGACCTCAAGAGTTGCCTTCCAACTTCAACCATTCTGCGATCCTGAATGTGTGCTGTATTTGTTTTCCAAATTTTCACAAGGAGTAAATCCAGTGACAGATCAAATGCAGGCTATATCAGTAGAGTATGTTATGTGAGCAGTCACTTATTGATTGTGTGAAATAAAATAGGTCCCCAAGTCTTGGGTGGAAATGAAAACCTTAAGGAGAAGAGTATGTAATGTGTGGCTGCAGTGGCTATGGGATGTTGTTACTTCAGATTTGTGTAGTGGAATGAGTTCATGGGCTCACTTCAAACCAAATGGGCAAGTATTGTAAACTCATAAATTTACATCTCAGTTAGTTCCAGATGATGCTCTTTCTGATGTTTTCAGACGTAGATCTGGTATTAGAAAATTCAGCATCCTGTTAACTTGTCCTCTGTCTTTAAAGAATGTTGTAAGAAACACAGTGACTGGTTATACTATATTTTGTATATAGGATGTCATTTCCTAGAGACATCAGTCAAGAGCAATCCTTTTACAGAAAAAAACCCCAAACAGTAATCTTGTTTAATTTTTAGATTCTCCAACGTTTTTAATACATCATAAATCACAAAACTGAAGCCTTGGCTGTTATGAAGGCAAACCAACAATTTTCTAAATGGATACTGTTTATGTTGCTGTACTGCATACCTAAGTAAGCAATGGGTTCTAAAAGAACTTTTTCCCATCAGAAGTATCCCATAGCCAGAGTCTGTAGTTCAGTCCTCTTTCTATCATGTATGAACACCTACTTCCCCAACTATGAGGGCTATTTCACACTCACAGTGGTATCCATTCAGAATTAATGGCACTTAAGGTCCATTAAATTCAAACTGTTGTTATGATCATCCTGGCTACACAATATGTATTTAAAGCAGTCTGAGTAAATGCTTATATAAAGGAAGTGCTGAGTTATTGCAGGTTTACAGTTGTAGATGTGCTGAAGGGACAGCAGCAGTTTGTTGTGTTTCCTAAAGGTTAGAAAAGCCCTATAAATGGATATTTCTTATCATAGCATTATGGTAACAGCCAGCAGTATATGCGTGTGAAATCCCTTTTAACAAAATCAATGCAACCCAAGGAATTGTTGTTTGGCTTTGGGTACAGGAAATTCTGCTCAACATGATCCTCACAAGGCAAATGATTTTGGAGCTCCTTGACCATGCCGATACGGTAGGAGAGGTACTAAAGATATTAAGAACCAGGGCTATCTTAGGGCCTCTGAAATGGATGGTGGCTAGACACTATTATCGCTTCCCCATTACCAACCACCTCCTCACTGCTGAGGGTCTGCAGCACATGTATTTGACAACTGTTTAAACTGTACAGAACGCCTGAAGTTTCAATTGTAAAATAAAGTAAAAAGATTGTGAAGCCAAAAATAGGGAGTGGAAGCTAAAATTCCCTGCTGGTTTTCATTCTGACTTAGTCTCTGGAATTTCTTTTTTAAGAACTGTAAGTAGCTTAAATTTTGGGGCATGGTATTTAGTCAACCCAAAATATTTTGCCACAGCTCCTTCATTTCCAAGGCCTTGTGGTTGAACTTGGAGTCTCTGTGTTTAGCTTGTACATTTTTTGTGGTTTAATTTGTTTTCTTCTCTTTCTGATATATTTGAGGCATCTCTGTGCTGAGCCGTCTCATTTGAAAGAGGCTGACAGCATATGAAGGCAGAGCAGCATCCTTTGATGAGAAAATGCAAATCCCAAACAAAACATTTGCAGAACCACTAATCACCATTTCCATACAATTGAGCAATGATATGGTATTTATTATAGAATGACTTAAAGGTAAGGCTGACTCCTTATAAGAAATGCAACAAATAACTTCATATACACCCCCTCCACTTTTTTTCTGCAGAGACTAATTTTTACCTCTTTTCAATTAGTGTCAGGACTCCCTCAGTGTTTGGTGGAATTGGGGTTTAATCTTTTTGGTATGAGGACTGGCTTGTTAAGTGGTTTAAGGAGTTGTATGGTGTAACAGGAAAATGTTACTGTGGCAAATATTTTCAAAAGGAGTTCTAAATTTGGAAGAAGATGTGGCACTCTGGATCTGATATTCAGAGATGCTGTGTAACCTCAGCTGTTGTTAGTTTTTGTGGTAGTGAATTCATCACTTTGAATGAAGAAACTGGATTTTCACATCTGGTAATGCAAAAGCAGAGGGAGCCTGAATCTTGGAGAGCTTGGAATGTATTGGTCTTATTTTACATTTTAGTTCTTCGACTTTAACTGCAATAATTTTGGCTACTTCATGAATTAGTTTTCACAATGCTATTTGATAAAGTCAGATGTGTTTATATATATATTCACACACACTTGTTATCTTGGTTTTTGATATTTTTATATGGACTTCTTATTTAATTCAACTTTAAAACAATTTAATTTAATTTAATTTAGAAGAATCTGTTTTAATTTTGTGTAAACCTTAATTTAAATCTGTGAACATAGTAATGACATTTAATTACAATGAGTATGGGTTTTACAAAAACCTAGTTAGTCTGTTTGGATTTTTAAAAAAATCATATCAGTTCACGGTGGATCTAAAGTCTGGTATTCTACTACATTAGATCCTTTTTATTTCTATTAGTAGAGCTTGGCTAGGAAGATGAATACAAAGCAACACTCAGATTTGAATTTTTCTATATGTAGTAGAACCTAAAGCATCCAGATATTCAAGAGTGAACGCCTTAGACACACTTCCATTTCTGATTTGTATTCACAAATGTTGAAGAAAATATTTAAGTAAATATCTTTTTACTTCTCTACATTACAAAAATCATATAAAGAAGGTAATATGGAGAAAGCCAAATGTTCTCTTTAGTCGTAGAAAACAAAGTGAAATATATTAAGTGTAGGGTATATGTGCAGTGCTAGGAGAAGAAGAATTTAAATGTACTGAGTCTAGTAACCTACAGTGTGTTGTCTCCATTGTCAGCAGAAGCTTGCATTGTATGTTCTAAATTTCTGAGCCAATGATTTTGCTCTATTTATCAAGTCAGACAGAAACGGAGTCATTTGACTTAAATCAATCTCATTGTAGTGTCGATCAGCAAAAATAGGTCAGATGAATTGTCTTTAAATAATTTTTACTTTTTTAACTTAAAAAAGAAGCCTAAATTAACTAGCTCAGATAGGGACACCTACATTCTAGAGTGACTAAAATAAGGTAAAACAAAGCCCACCCAGCTCTTTACAGGTCATGTAGCTGGGACACTGGTCTGTGCTGAAAAGCTAATTGCCATCCTTAAAGGCTCAAGATTTTGGGAACTATTTCTGTCTAAATGCATACCTGCAGGTAAGCAGTGTCTTCGTAGTTGGGTTTACATGTTGGCATAGACCTACTTAAGGCACTTAGTTCAGTAGAAGGAGACACTGTCTCCCTACAGATTTTGTTTCCCTTCTGATTTCCACTGGCCAACTTGCTCAAGGACTTAGCATCCAGCAAAAGCAGAAAGTGTCTGTTAGAGACTAAGAGCAAGGAAAGAAATATATGAGACATTGAGGTGTCTCCAAGTTAAAACATCCCAAGAGAAGGGATGTTTGACATGGGAAGCTTTGGGTTTACTTTTATGCTGTAGGAAAGATTAGTGCCATACTGGAAGAGTGACAGAAAGGATACCCACTAATTGTCACTTCTATTAAAGAAATGCTGCATCTGTTGCCATGCCAATTATACAAGGAGTTCTTTCTGTAGGTCAAGTGGCTCTACAATATTAATCCCAGAGTGCACGTATCTGAAAAAAGACACATACTGAGAACATTAGTAAAGTTTAGGTGTACACATCTTGTTAGGAACAGAAATGCTGTAGGAATCTCTAGATGTGCTGAAAGGATTATTTTATTAGGTTTTGTATTCTCCGAGTTCATTCCCTTTGATTTTGAATGTCCTTTTTATTTTGTCCCTTCAATTTCGGACCAATTTTTTAACTTTGTTATTTTTCACTATGTCAGGGAAAAGAGCTGAAACTTCTGCATTTTTCTATTTTTTTCCTCTTTCTAACTTTATTTTGAGAGTTTAACTCGGGAGTTGCCAATAATTGACCATGAGTTCAATTTTTTTGATCAACCTTCCCTTTTTTAGTCACTTTCTGCAGTTTCCTGAACTTTCTATTGTTGCCTTGATTATGTATTATGTAAGGAATTAGATTTCTTGAAATTAAGCCAATTCTTGATTTCATCAATAGTAACACCATCAAGTTAGATTTATTAAACTCAATCTGACTAGTATTTGCCTTTAACAAGAGTCTAAATGTTCTTGAGGTTATGAATGTTTTTTTTAATTTGCTTCCAAAGTTGCTGCTAAGTTACTTCAGTATTTTCAGAGCTACGGTTTCCAAGGGTCTGGCAGAGGAGATGGATCTTGCTTTTTAGCATTGCTGTAATCAAGCTGTAGCCATTTCTTATGTCTTCTATAGCTTTGTACCAAAACCCGCAGCTGGTCGCCCCTTTGTTTCTCCTTGTGTCTGCTGCACTTCTATGTTTCTTGGCTTCACAGCTCTGATCCATGTAGCACTCCTGTCATCATACACTGTGCTGTTCCAGTAGTGCCTCTTTGAGTTCATTGGTCCTTCCTGTTAATCTTATGGTCTGTATGTGGGGGAGAGGAAATATGAAATTATTTATATTGACATTTATAAATTTTACCTCTCTTCTACTTTAATTCGGTATATAATTGAAGCAGGCAATGTGTTTTAAAAGGGAATGAAGTTAAAAGTAAGGTTCTATGACCTAACTGGGTTATCCATAGTTTGAATTTGTCTAAGAGGAAGTAATAGTTGTCTAAGGGTTGTAATTCTTTCAGTGATGGAAGGAGTCATTTTATGACAAATGCTAATATACTTCAAAGGTAGAGGGAACAGGTGAAAGTGAAGCCACTGCTTGTACTAAGACTTGAAAGTCACCCTATCAGTTCTCTTTGCTTTAAGAGTAAAACTGACAAATCTCATGAAATATCTAGTTCAAGTGTGTGCGCCATTGACTAGCAGGCATTTGTTTCCAAAGCTGATAGAAGCAGTTTTCATTCTTCCTGCCTTCTCAGTGATTGATCTGTTTCTTTTTGGTTTTCCTTCAGAGAACTTAATTGCACTATGTTTATTCAAAAACAAGCACATCAAATGTCACAATATTAGCATAATCATAAAAATGTCAAGCATTCAGTGCATTTGCAATATGTCAGAGCTTACTAGAGAACATATTTTTTCATTTTTAATGTGAGTTTCTGGAACATGCCTTTGAATGGGCATCTTTTAAAAGGTGACTAGTGGTTGTTACAGATTATTTCCATTAGGAAAAAAAATAATTTGTCCCTAAAGTAGGATAAAACTGGTCCTTAAAAGCAGTAGATCTTAAAGAAATAGACGGATCTAAAAGGTCATCTAAAAAAACGTTACTGATAGAATCATAGAATCATTGAACAGTTTCAGTTGGAAGGGCCCTTAAAGATCATACAGTTCCATCCCCCCTGCCATAGGCAGGGACATATTCCACTACACCTGGTTGCTCATATCCGCATCCAGCCTGGCCTGATCCTGGAGTTGTGGTTTGTGCAGACTCTTGCTGTGTCTGGCTGGTTGTATTGATTTTCATCTGCAAGAACCTGGAAACATGGACGACAATTTTCATTGCCTGTCCTAATCCGTATACTACCATTTTTATCATGGGTACTATTGTTTTACAAATGTAAGTAGTTGACTAATGCTGTATAATTAAGATGACTGGATGAGTTAAAAAGCATCTGGTACATACTAATAAATGTACATTTTTAATTGCATCTAAACTTGCACAGACTTTGTTGCACTGCAATAGCATTATTTGCTCAATAATTTATTAATTTAGTGGAAGGATTTGGGACTGTGAATCTCATTGTGAGTGTGGGAAATGGGAGTTTCAGATACACTCTGTAAAACAACTGCTACAACTTTCTGTGCAGCATTTAATCTTTCTTGGCTGTTACAGATGGAAATAGCCAAAAATACAATTAAATACTTTAAAATTTGGACATAGGAACCCAATTTATTGTTAGTGCAGTAATTTTCTTCCAAACATCCTCTTTTGGATTGTTTCCACAGCTCTTCACTTGATTGGTGAAAGTTGTTTTCATTAAACTCTTGATTGCAGTTGGTAAGACTGTTACCTTAAAAGATTCCTTGATATTGGTTTTCCATGCATGGAAAGCCATCTTATCATAGACACAGTCTGCAATGCTCTGGTGTGATCATAGGAAGGGAAAGCAAGAATGCTGTGGGTAGGAGTCTCACCCTTCTTACAGTCTCCTAACCTCCTATTAGGTTTTCCTGATTAGTATCCTGTGTATGACAGGACAGCTCTGTCTTATTGTCTTTGTTTGGATGGGCAGAATTTTGCCTATTGCACTTTTGCATTTGTGAAAAATACAATGGAATATAAATAGATGAAGCAGCTGGCAAAATGTACCAAATTGGTAACTTTCTCCTTCTAAACGTGTTTATTGAAAGCACGGGCCTTGAAGATAGAGTCATTGCAGGTAGTCTTTCCTAATGTCACCTTGTCTTCTCTTTTTAAGGAATAAAATTAAATCTCTCTTCCTGAAGCACTCTCCTGCTTGATGGCACATCTGAAATAGTGCCAGCAGGTGCTGGTGTGGTGTCAATATGGCTCTGGGTCATGCTCCCTGAATATGGACTGCAACACAGGGATCACTTCAGTCCCAGTTGCCACAGGGTTCTCAGGTGATAAATATGGCACTGGGTAAGAACTGCCAATGAATAGCTGGATCTGCATCCTCTAAGTGCTCTTTCTGACCTGTTGTGTCCTGAGAGAATTCTTTTATGCTGCTTTTGCCTTCCTTCTTTCCTCCCCTGCCCCCTCACCCTGAACTGACAGAGGTCATGTGTAGCTGCATGTTCCTCTCCAGGAGCAGAAAGGAGATAAGTATGGCTTCAGTCTGTGAACTGACTGTGAATGAAGGGGAAAGATGTTTCCCCTTCTGCCCCAGATTTACTGCAATGAGTGAAGAGGATGTTTTGCTCATTCCTTCTCCTTCATGTCTTCTTACATTCTTCTCTAGGACATTTGACTTCTTTTGTAGTGTTTGAACATGTGTTTGAAGACCTCTATCCTAATCTACTGAGTATCACTTTGTATTCCCTGAAGTGATGATGGAGTGATATCAGAGGACATGGATTTGGGAGTGGCAAGCACTGATAATAAAACAATTGCAAGTCAGATTTTGTAATCCATCTACTGGACATCCAGGCCCAAAAATGGATTCAAATATACATGTGAATATTCCAGAAAACACTCCATGAAAGGGTACTATAGAAATATTCTCCTTCAAAATCCTATGCACTGAACTGGTTGCAATTGCCTGTGAAATATGTACTTTTCTGATCATTAAATTCTGCTCTGTGCTACTTTTCAACAAGTAAGAACAAGTCTTGCCTTTACCTTGGGGATGTGAGGAGCTAGTAGCAGAGAAGCAGTGCTTGCCTGCAGAGCAGCAAGACCAGTGGAAATAATCAGGATTTGGGTATTGAATGTCAGAAAATAATGTCTATGTATGTAAAAAACTAGGCAGCTTTCTAAATTATTTGCAGGTGTCTTTTTAATCCATATGTAGATGAAAACAATGTTGGATTTTTCCAAAGTCTCTCTTTAAAATGGATTTTGAAGACAGTTTCCAGGTAATGCACATTTTCCATTCAGCTCCTCATGTGATTCAAGGTTCCTACCCTGCTCCTGCTAAAGGCAATTTAAGATTTGACATTGATGCCATGAAAACAGTAGCAAAATATTCCAGACCTACTGTCATTCCTCAGTATGAGGGATCCTTCCATGTCACATGGACCCTGTGTACAGCTGTGAGAGTATGGAGGGATTTCAGGAGCATCTTCTGATCTGATATGGAGATGCCCCATGGGAAATGTTGCCTCTAAGGTGAGTAGAAGGGGTTTTAGGGTGTACAGTGTGTCACAAAGGGACAGCCACAGCTCCTCTGCTCTGCAGGTTGAGGCAGCACAGCTCACAAGTCACTCTTTCTTGTTCTTTCTCTATTGTGTATAGGAGTTGCAAAGGGAGTGTGTCTTATTGCACTGCCAGCACAACAGTCACGTTCTCCAGCTGAATCTGTACACTTGCCCTTAAATATCCCCAATCCGTTCCCTGGTCCATTAGCCAAAATGGAGTTTTCACATCAAGTCTGCAGGTGATTCATCCTGCCTTCTGTTTCTCTCCCCTAGGAGACCATTGACTTTTATTCCTTAGTTAACACTGTTTGCCTTCAGAAAGCACGCTTCAGAAGGCATTATGGCTTTATACAAAGTCAATAACTTTTGCATGTCAGGAATATAAACGAAATGTATAAACAAAATGGGAAGCATGGTATGATGTCAATGAAAAGGAAACAGAAGAGTGATCCAGAACATTACATCTCTTTGTGCATGACTTCACTGAGATGCAGACTGAAGGGACAGACCTTTTTACTATTACTCCTCAGAAACACAAGAAAAAAAATTGCTATGTTGGAGGCCACGTTTTCTGACTGCATTCATATACAGATGATTTGTTTCAGTGAAAAGGGGCATATCCTGCAGTGTTAAAATCAATGGGAATTTTGCTGCTGAAAATAGGAAAAACATTTTATCTCTACTTCTGATAATTTTTTTTACAGAATCACAGAATTAACAAGGTTGGAAAAGACCATTGAGATAATTTAGTCCAACCTATTACGTAACATCATCCCATCATCTAAATGGCATAGGATTTTGGAAGGGATTTTACTCCTCTTAAAAACAATAATTTCTTGTGTTTTATTCCTGGTACCTAATATCTCTATTGTAAGTAATTCACTGTGCCTGTTACCCATGATGCTGTCCTTTTTTAATTCAGGGAGCTCACACACTAGAAAGACCTATGAGACCAGCACTTAGAGAGAAGCAGGTAATTAAGACAGCTGGATAGAGAAGGATGCATCAAAAATAACAATTTAACAAAGTGGATGTCTGAGAACAGGATCCTTGGAGGTGAGGTTTTGGGTGAACTTGTAGCGCAGAAGAGTCATGGTTATACTGGATCCTTGACTTGTTGCACTCTCAGCTGCTTCTTCCTCCCTGGAGTTTTTCCAGGGCAGATGGTGCAGCTGAGGCTGCATGGCCTGAGGCAGAGTGTTGGAGCAACATGCTGTTAGCTGGCTTAGCAAAAATTGTCTTTTTTTTTTTCTTTCTCTGTTCATGTAGTGTAAACTGAAGCCTAACTCTGGACTTACTGTTTTCCTGTGGCTGAATCCATAGAGATTTGGATTGTAATAATGGCAGCAGATCGTATCTTTTCTTGTCAGTGGATGGTTTGACAGTAGGTCAGTGTTAGCAGTGGTTTTCAGAGCAGTATTACCTGTCTGTTACCTTTTCCCATTTACACTTCTCCCAAAACCGAATTATCCAGTCAGTCAGTCTGAATAGAGAAATACATGAAAAGCTCCTTTATTTTTTTTTTCCTTTTTCTTTCTTTTAAAACAGTCAGGATTTCTTGCACCAGTTAACTTGCTAGAGCCTGTGCAAACCAGGATTCTTCCAGGGGACTACTGTCAAGGCTATGCATAGCCAGTTTTCTAGTTTCTTTCCCAACATCTGACTCCAAGCAGACTGCATGTATTTCAGGGAGGTTGGTATTCCCACTAGTAGTAGTTCTGTGCACTATCAGCTAATGGATCATTCCAGAGACTACCAGCAGCAACTTCCATTCAATACGCATTGGTTGCAAATTTAAGCAGGGAAGAGTGTTCTGGAAATTTCATCTAAGAACTGGATTTTTTTTCTGTATTTAATTTTTTTCATAGTTCTGTTATATTTACATATCACTTTGAAGCCTTCTTATCTTCTCTTAAAGTAGTTTTCAACTTAGGTCTTCAGTAGAGGGGCTAATTTTAGATATATAGTTATGCTTTTCTTCCCTCTTAAGAACCTACTGTTCTAGTTTGGATTCCACTTCTTTATTTTAAAATAACTGCATGAGTGTTAAAACAATGTCACTTAATTTGAACAGTCGCAAAACTGAGCCTCAAACAGAGAAATATGCACTCTTTCTCAAGACATGTTGAGACATCCCCCTGCAGCTGTAATGGGCTCTCAGCACATCTCCACCCTTTCACCAGAGTCAACCTCTTAGAGGCAGCTTTGTCTTCAAGCTTCAGTTGTACATCATCGGATCTCAGCTAGTATTAAAAGACCAAGCAACCTGTCTGCTGGGAACATTGATCCACTCACCACAACTATGTACAAGATGTGAAGTCTTTCCTTCACTTGCACTCTCTCTCTCTTTCTTTCTAAAAAATAAAAAAGCTGTCAGTATTTCAGAAAGTGTGAGCAGCATATCTTTGTGTACTTTAATCCATAAATAAACATTTCTTCTTTTGAACTTCATTAAAATTGGATGTGTTTTCACTGTAAAACACTCCAGCATCCCTATCATTTAGACATATATGGTGATGAATATTGCAATTAAGTTTTGTCTGTAGGAATAATTGTGGTCTAGAAATACTCAATTTATGTCAAAAAAGAGTCAGAGAACTTATATACTGCTTATAACAGTAATTTTAGAGGAAGATATTAAAATCTGTTCCTGCTGTTTTAACAGGCTGGACCAAATGCATCTTTGTTGCTATGACCGAGCTTGGGGGCAAGCTGTGGAGAGGTGAATTTGGTTTGACTTCTGCACAATTATATCTGACTTCCTTTGTTAAGACTTGTTGATGTATTGCATTCAAATCTTCAGCTTTTCCTTCTCTGCCTTTGACCTGAAGAAAGGAATTCCTGCTTTAAAATGCTCATCAATCAGTGCTGCATATTTAAGCTGATAAAAAAGCTGAAGCTAAGCCACTGTTAATTTAGCCAACTGTTATATTACTGACAATATTTGTCAGCAAATGATTTTAATTAGACCAGTATAATGAGATCAGTAGGCTAAAACTAAACAAATATCTAAAACTAAAGAGGAGTTCTGACGACAAAAAATTTCTAATGAGAGTAAGAATGAATTTTTGCTACCAGTGTCTGAGTAGCATGTGGGAATGGAGAGACAGCTCTAATCACATGAGAAATCACTTAAAAATGATGCTGGTTTTCTGGAATGCTGCGCTGGTGTCAGGAGGCTTGCAGAGTTTGAGCAAGTGCTGTGTAAACTTCCTGTGCAGCCTTGCCTGTCAGTGACACTCTCCCTCTGCACTAGTGCAGCTCATTTGTGTACCTGCCTTATGTGCTGTGCATGGAACAGGACAGGGAAGGGATGTGGAAGGTTAAATTGAAGAGACAGCAGGTACTTGTGCTGGGAGATGATAAATGGAAGGGCAGGTGGAATAGAACCTACTGAATTTTGTGGCTGTGATTAAGAACAGGTAGGGAAAAAAATGGGAAGAGAAGGCAGGGAAAAAGCAATCTTTGTTTGAAGTAAGAAAAGAGAGGCAAAAAGAGATGGATTGTTTGGTGTTTGAGAATGGAAATATTTGGGCTGAATAACCTTCTGTTCTATTTGTCTCTTTCTCTCCTTGCATAGCTTCTTTGTTCTTATTTCTGTTGGAGTATTCTAGCCCCTGTGTTATTTCCCCTGCCTGCCCATGATCTTCCTGAGACCTGCTGGCAGAGGGAGGCTTTCACAGCCTGAAGTGTTGATTCTCAGAAGTGTGAAGGAAACAGAGCCATGCTGGATGATGTGACTCACCTTGGAGAAGCTGGTGTTTTCTGGCAGAGGGAAAGTGTAAAGTTTCAGCCTTGCTAGTCCAGATGTTTTAATGGATACTGCTGTAAGAGAAGCACTGGTCTGCGTGTCTTGTTCAGCTCTGAGTTGGAGAATAACAACTTACATACTAACATAAATATTTAATGATTTATGATAAAAAGAAAATTAGACGGTGAGCAAAATACTAGGCTAATTGATTATGGAGTCCTAAATTCCCCCAAATGTAGCATTCCAGCCAAATATGGCTGAAATATCAGCTGTCATATGATGAATATTTTAAAGAAGATTCTATTATACACCTAGGGGTTCATTCGCTTCAGTAATGAGGACAGTTACCTCTAGGGAAGGGAAGCTATATTATGCTTGCCACTTAACCAGGGGCTGGTTTGACAGGCTTCAACTCAGAATGTATGTGTATATATAGGGAATCACAGCAGCTTGTCTCTAGCTTACTGAGCAGGAAATGTTGTGCTTTACAATATTCTTGGTTTCTATCTATGGATTTGTGGATGTCACTGAGTGGGATTCAGACTATTTTTATTACGGAGTCTGATTGTTGAGGTGGAATCCATCACCTACTAAATATTAAATCAGCAGGTTTTTTAAAGAGCAACACTGTCTCTGCTGACTTGAATATCCTTATGTGGCCCAGAGGAAAAGAGAAACAAAGACTAGATGAGAAAACTATCATCTTTGGCATTCTTCTTAATATTAATGATTTCTCTAAAGTTTTCAAACTGTTGAAGGCAAAAAGTGAGATATAACTTTCACATGGGTAAGAAATGACCCAGGTGAAAAAAAGGCATACATTATAAAAACTGTGGTGAAACTTTTGGAGTTGAATTATTAGTTGAAAGGGATGGAGAAATCGCATTAACAGATTATTTTTTAAACAAGTTTCATTTAATTGTTTGCAAAGAAACATGACTGGGAATTATTAGAAATGTGTCAATTCAAGATTATTTGAACACTTTCATGCAAATTTAATTTTTGTCAGATTTTACACTGAGTATTGTTTCTGGAACCTGGTATTTGCAAATGCTGAAGTTTTGAGATAACTGCTAAACTTATATGCTGTTGTTCATCTCACCATACTGTCTGTAATTGGATATAGTTTCTTCATGTTTTTCTTTCTTTTTAAAGTTGCACTTCATAGGCAAATACCCAGACACCAATCTGTGAAGTTTCTGAATATTGCTACTGAACCTGTAGTTTCCTATGTGAACACTCTCATGCACCACTGCAGAAATAAAAGCCTATCTCTGTCACCCTTATAGAGTCCTTTAAGCCCTTTAGGGACTTATTAAGGTTTAAAAAAAGCCTTTTCTGATGATGAGTGGGCAGGTGAAATAACAAGGATATGATAAATGATGGCACATTTTTTTGGTTCTACATTTTGCAAAACAGTCACATTTAATTTCCAGAAATCAACATGGTGTTTTGGTTTTTGTAACTTCTATAGGCAGTGAAAATTCTTTAAGAGTTTCTAGTTGGTGACTGCTAAGATGGAAGCTAACTTATGTCACATTTTTTAAGACTTCAGATGACATTTCAAAGTGTCTTGAATGCCCTGATATTTAAACATTACATCCCATTCTATAGTAGAAGAATTGCAGTCCTTTTCTTAATTTCATATAATTCTCCTTGTTGAGCCAGATGAATTATCTAGGTTTCAGAATACAAGTGATTTATTCTGATGTTCTTTGTTAGATAAAACTGACCCTTCCATGCAAAAAAAAAGGACAAAATGAAAGTACTCATTAAGTTGATACCTTTGCATATCTCACATGCAATTTTTAAGATCCTGTTACATATTAATCAATTTGTCTTAGGCACAGAGTTGCCACCATGAATGCTGTGTAAATATGTGGGTATCTGAGCCATTTTGTAGGTAAGAAAAAAACCTAATATGAAAATGAGGAGGGAATAAGTGAGACTAGGAATTAGGAGGAGCTCTGAGCTCTATAGTGCCCAATCTATACATCTGAATCTCTAGAGGTTGTAGTTTTTCCTTTCCCAGTGTAACTCTTGCCATGCACTGGGAGTTTTGATCAAATTTTGACATTATTTAAAACATAACAGTTATTATTTTTCACCTTGAGACCAGGGTTGAAGAATCTTAAATTGTCCAGGGAACACAAAGTTCTTTGTCATCCTGTCAATTCATTCACTACCTACATTCTTTTGAATTTTGTGTTAAAGGAGAGAATATTTGAATAAAACCATGCTCTCTGTTTTGATGCAAAGTTGTCCTTCCAGAGTTTGTTTTAGATCTGTGTCCTGCTTGATGTGATGTCCTTTTATGTTAGGAATGTAAGATGATAACATAAAGACTTGGAAAGTTTGAGAAAGTTAAATGAATGGGGTTTTTTTTCTGTATTTTTTTGTTTTGTTTGTTTGTTTTGGTTTTTGTTGGGGTTTTTGTTTGTTTTCATTTTTTGGTTCTAGCTTTTGTTTGGATTTTTGTTGTTTGTTTGGGTTTTTGTTTTTGTTTGTTTTGTTTTTTCCGCAGAGTGTTGCTTCATTTTAAACAAAGTCTAAACTCACTGGAAGCTGGTGCTTACACTGGAAATCCTAGCCCAAAGGACTCTCTTATCTCCCTTTTTTTGTTTTTTCCCTAGATTTCATATCCTCCAGATTTCTTAGAACCTTTGCCATGCCTTAGATTTGGTTTGCTATAAAGAGGTAAAGAGAATCAATTTACTTGGTGTACAGCACAGCAGTCCAACACAAGTTCTACAATTTCCAAAAGGTCCTGAGGGTCATCTGCTGTCTCTGGATATGGTTCAGAAATGTCACAGTGGCTGAGGAGGAAATGTAGGACTTACAGCAAGAGACTGGTCCTGGCCTTGCTGTTGGTTGTGCTGCTCCTGGAGCTGCTGTGTGCGGGCAGACCTAGACATGCTACCTCATTTCGAGTGAGTGGGTTTGACTTATGGTGCAATGGGTAAGAATGGGTGCTCATTAATTATCCAACCTCTAAGAAATCCTGTGGACAAAGACAGCCAGCAGTTAGAACATGCTGCTCCAAGTCATAATGGAGATTTCTTAAAGCAATGGGAGACTTGGGGAAGTGAGCTGTTGACAAGGCAGTCTGGACTTGAGTAAGCTGTGGAGGTCAAATGAAAGGTGCATGGGCATAAACTCTTTGTTTTCCTCAAAGGCCTCGGCATGAACCTGGCACTGTCAGGGTCTTGTTTAGAAACTGTATGACTGACAGTTCATTCTCTGCCTGAGATTTGCAGAAGGGTTATTTAATTGCCACGTGTACCTACCCCCTGTTTTGCTCTTAACTGTCTGCTCATTTTTCTTTCCAAGTCACTGTAATAACCAGTGATTTTAGCCAGAAGCAGCTAAAATGACAGAAATCTATAAAAGAGGTTCATGGTTGGAAGTAGAGCACTACATGCTGAGTGTTGCCTGCCAGCATTTTACTTGGATTTTAAGTGAGGGAGAAAGAAAGTAAGAGTTCTCATCTTTTTTTTTTTAATTAATGCAGACACCATTTTCATTCTGAAGTGTCACACACTGAAAATCAAAGGAGCCTTGTATAAATAATAAGAAAAAGAAAGTTCTCCTGATTAGTAATGGAAAACATTTTCAAACAAGATCTACAGAATTACGATAGGGCTGGCACTTCCTCAAGGTGAGTCTCTCAAAATCATAACATAAATTATTGATTTGTCCAAGTCTTTTCTCCATAGGAGATTTACAATCTCATTTTCACAGTTGTCTTAAAGGAGGGAGGAGAAAGAGATTCTTATCTAGGTCAGAATGAAAGCATCTTCTTTTTACAAAATAATAATAAACCCCTACTTTAGCTAAAGTGAGATGCTATGCTATGAATTTACAGGTCTTAACAATCATGTCAGGAACAACTCTATTTAAGAAAATATATTTACAGCTGTTCAAGTGTAATCAGAGCCAAGCCATATTACATTTTGGATACAAGGAAAGATTATTGTGAAGAGTAAGCAAGATATGTAAGGAATATATCTAGCTAGAACTATGAAGAAGGGATCTGGCTGCTGAGGAGCCAAAGAAAGTGAAACCCGGGAAGAAAATAGTCATCTATTAATCACCACAGACAGGAGAGGGGGGCACCATCCTATCCAGCAAGAGATAGAAGGGGATGAGCAGAAATGTACTCAACAGGTGGGAGTGGTAATTGGGCAATGTTGTCTCATTTTCTGTGGTGAAAAGAAGCAACAGACCTCAGATGTTTCCATCTCACTACACACATAGGATGGAGGTAAGCATGATAGAGTTAAAATTTATTTATTAAGATGAAGGAAACACCAGTGAGGCAAAATTCTCCAAGGATTAATGTTGTATGTCAAGGGAAAAAAAGTCTTCACATGACAGATAATTTGCAGCTAGTGATCTTAGGTGTTTGCGGATCAGGGTCTTAAAAGAGAAAAACATGACATAGAACTTAGTTCTCTACTACCGTGGTAGCCACAAAAGAACCAAGGCACAATCCCTAAAGAGTATTTCTAATAATGGGAAGTATATTGTGTTATCCTGGAAGACTATAGTTTGAGCAACATATAAAAAATATCAAAATATAAAAGTAAAATGTCTGGATATTAAAAAAACCTTTGAAATTGTCATCTCCAAGCCACAAATTTATTGTACCCACAAAAAAGAAATCTTATGTAACATCTTACTCTGAAAGATAAAAAGGGACTGATGACATCTTCTCACTGGTGGGTTTTAAAAAGTTGATGTGCTTGGGATAGATACACTTATTTTATGAGAAAAGAATGAATTTTTACTACTCTAATTGGATATAGATGTTAAATAAGTAGAAACATTTAGAAACTCTGACATGAATTTTTGCATATTTGTCATGTGTGACAAAGGCCACTAGTTGGCTAATGAACAAGAGAACAGAGGGTAACAAGATGGCTTTTGGGGCCTCATAAAATTTTCTTAAATCCCTCATGATGTTTTGATGAAGACAGGTAAAGGGTACAAAATTATTATGCTTGAATACTATGTTTCAAGTTATAAATATGAGAAAGCCTTAGCACACAAAGATGCTTGTATTAGGCTTCTGCAGGGATTAATTCCTGCTCCATTTTGTTTATGTTTTTTCATATATTCTGAAAGAAAAAGTTAAATTCTCACAGATGAAGTTTGCAGACAGCTCAAGGACTGGAAAAATGCCAAGTAAGGAACTGAATGATACAGGCAGATCTCAAAAAAACTGGAAACAAGCAACATTATTTTGGAAGAAAGAATAGAAACCAATGCTGACCCAGAAACGGTAACTCTGAGGACAACTAAGTGAAATTCTGGCTGATGGGTAAGATGGATATAAACTCCTAGGATAATTCCTTGGCAAACAGGACTAACATGGTGTTCATGTAAGCAGAATAGATCCTATAGTTGGCATTTGCAATTTCATTTCAAGAACATTATATTCAGTTATATTCACAATACAGTGATGCTAATGACAAACTGGGGAAGATTTAGGGAAAAAAAGGAAGAAAAATACTCAAAACCTGAAAGAATTGGAAGCCTTACATTGTAACCTGAGGGAAATAATCTGGAGATCCTGTCTTTAGATATCCTACTTAGCTTCAAGACTGTTTGGGTGTTGATTAATCCATTTCTGTTTCAGGGGGTTTTAGGTGAGTGCCTAATGCACTACACCTTAAATTACTGCTTTAAAAAAATTGAAAAAAAATAGAGAGATAAAAGAAAAACTATTTCATTTTAACTTACAGAAAATTAAATTATGACAAGTAGTGAATTCCTGTTTTTGGTACTCCCTTGTTGTTCAAAAATTCCTCTCCAGATGGTTACTTTACTGGCAGAAGAACCCTAATCAGTCGCAGGTGCAACAGGTAGAATTAGTAAATCCTTTTGCCTGCCACATACAGCTATCCAGGAAACAAACATATCGCTAAGGGCAGTATTAGATTGCCTTATGCAACAGTTGCCAGGCACCTGAAATAGTGTCTTAGATCTCTCTTTAATACTTGTCTTTTCCATGGATTTCTGGTACACTGTTTGGTCAAATCATTGTGGATATGTTAGTAGTGTGCAATGTAGTCTCAGCCCCAAAATGAAGTTCTGGAGTGTAAGGGGAGGTACTGTAAGGGCACTTGTTCTTTCTATGCAATGTTGAGAAGCAGGTAGTTTGCTACATGCGATAAGAACTAAGTGAATACTCACTTGAAAATTGCAGATTAAATGCTGAGATCTGTTTTAAACAACAGTTCAGGAACCAGCTGAACCTGTGTGGCTGTAAGCCTATTTGCAAACATTTCTCATTTGGTCTTATTGTTCCTCACATCTACTCAATAGCTACTGTCCGGCATGGCATTGAGTATACCTTGAAGTTATCCAGAAAGCATGTTGCCAGCATACTTCTATTTCTGATTCACCTTTCCATCAAACATGTGCCTATTGAGCTTTTATTCAAGAGCTGCAACTTCACCTTTAAGTGCAATCATGTTCTTCATATCACTGCTGTGTGGGCTGCAAGTGAAGCTTCACCAGTGTTATTGCTGGGTATGTAAGAGAATGTTCATATTTTGCTTCAGATTTGTCTCAAATGAGCATCCAGCTTGCAGGTAACTAATAAAAATAGCCTATGTCAGTAAAAAAACAGATTCAGTTCAGGTATAGAAGAAGTGAGTCCAACTGATGGGGAAAGAGAAATTGGTTTTAGCAGATCATTTTTTCTTACCATGACTGGACATTGCACCTTCCCAAACACTAACTTTACATACCCTCAGCGAAAGAGAAATGTTCTTTTTTGTTATAAGAGTTCATACATACCAAGTGGCAGTTTTGTCAGAGGACCAGCAACTGTCATAAAAAGTATTTCAAACTAGGAATCCCCTGGGTTGGTGGGTTTGTCTATGTGGAGTTCTTTCCTTTTCCTCATTCTAAGTGTACCCCTAGGCTCTTGTCTGATCTGATTCTGGTCCTATTTGTGTTGGTGTAAATGAGGAATAACTCAGCACCCACCAGTGCAGTTCAGGTAAATGAGATCAGGCTCCAGCACATGGTATTTGACGCCTATATTCTGCTAAAGGAGGTACAAAAGTGTGTTCATCTGGATATGATTTGCATAGACCCTCTATTTTGTTGTTTTGCTCTACATTATTTCATCAGATGTCCTTGCATTTTCTACTCATAACAGTTTCTTACTTAAACTGAAGCAGCTTTTGTTTAAGACTCTGTAAAGCTTTTAACAAACTTCAATTAACTAAGTTCCTGTAACAGCAAACATCAGTTAATCAGTAGGATTTACAACTGCTGCATCCTATCAAATGTAGTGCTCAGACCAAATGAAAAAAAGCTCCACAAACAAACAAACAAGCAAACCAAAAGGCATGTTAAGACAAGATTAAATACGCAGTATTACTTTAAAATTCCTTTAGAGTTCAGAGCAAGATGCATTAACTGGTTTACAGGAAACTTTTAAGACAAAATAAAAACAAAAAACAAGCAAATATGTTTCCTTCAAATGAGACATACAGAAGAAATTTCAGACAGAAAGCAAACTTTGCGAACAGATTGGAGTGAGATTCAAAACTCTGTTTAGTTACAGTCCACTTGTGGAGTTCCTGCATTTTACAGTTCTCCCTGAGGGTTTTTCAAAGATATTTAGGAATCTATCAGGAAATCATGATGCTTAGCTTCCTAATTGTTATTGTGAAGTTGTGTTTAAAGCACACAGCAATTCATCTGAATATCCTGCTTTTTCTTCTGCTCTTTTCCTTCTGCCAAGCAGTGACTCTTAGCATTCTATGTCTCTATACCCTGGGCACAATTTGTGGGCTGCTGTGAGAGGCTTATTCTTTATGAATGTACCTGTGTCTTCCAGGAGACAATTTCCACTTTTGAGTAGAGGCTTTCTTGCTTTCAGCATAGGAGTCCCTGGGCATAAATGCAGATAAATTTGTCCAGGGATTCTGGCCAAACAAAGCAAATGAGATCATGACATGACCACAAGACAGTGCCCAAGTGCATTGAAATGAAAAAGAACTCAAATTTCAGTTACAAAAATTGAGCTTTTGTAGAAGTAGATCCTGATGAAATCTACTTTGTTTTTCTGATGGGAAACAGGCACAGTTTGAAAATAGTTTTTTTTTTTGCTATTAACTAAATTTTTCATTGCAAAAGTTAAAAGAGAAACATTTCCAGGAATCTCTTGTTGCAAGTCAATATGTACCATTAATATATTCCCTGCTGCAGTAATAAGGAGACCTTGGAACCAAGCTCTTACTGGTTGGTTCTTGCAAACTCAGCTGGTGGTCCTTAGGCCTTATTGAATACTCCTCGTCTTGTTTTTGTGTACTTGTTCCCTTGAGATATGGCTTAATTTTTAACTTCTCTCACTACTTGTCGATTCTTAATAAAATTTAATGAGCATTAAAGTTCAAGGTTTTCTCATCCCTATGATTAAAGTTTTTCAGCTTTCAGCACAATCAGTTATGTTGCACTTAGCTTAATTTTCTTTGCTTAAGGCTTTCTGAACAATTGGTTTGCACAGTGCTGTTGCTAACCCCAATTCTAGTCTGATGACCTTTTTGTAGCCCTGATTATTTAGGTGTATCCTGCAGTTCACTGGGGAAGTGTGTGTTGGCTTCCAAACAAAGACTGCTGTCTATTATATATGATCTAAAAATATAACTGTGAACATGTGTAGGAGCTAGGAGCTGATTTGTTTCCCCCTGGAGTTTATTAGCATACTATTGTATTTATTTCAAAACCCACAAGTTGTGTGTTTTTAGAGGTTTATTTTTCAAAAGTTGCTCTAATTATAACAAGTGACAGGCTGATAAGTGCAATCTACAACTGATTACATTCATGAGCTTTATAAAGCAATTATTGCATTCATAATTGCTATCTTCACTGGAAACCTGGAGTTACAACAGGAAAAGTTTGAACTTTGGTAGCTACCTACATATGGTGTGGAGTGGTGGAAAAAAATGAGTAAAGGTATGGGTGTCAAAAAGGTCCTGTTACCCAGAAGCAAGTAGGATGAAATGTCCTAAATCTAGATGATAACTAAAATGAAAAATGCCCCCAACCCCTCCCCCCCCCTCAAATCTGTTTGACTAGTAAATACACCTCTCTGCTCTCTCTCTGCTTTCATTTGCTTAGCCATATTTCCTAAGATTAAGGCTCAAGTATTCATCCTCTGTGTGCATTGGTGTCTTCACAATATCAAAAGAATATCTTCATCATGCACAAAGCTTTATCTGCAACTCATGTCTGCCCCAAAACTCAATAGCAGTCACAGCTGTGGTGGTCTAAAACACCAGGCTGCATTAATCTGGACTCTCACAGAACTGCTTGATTTATCTTTTGGCTAGTAAAAAGATAATTCCACAAATTTGGTGTTGAGTAATCAGCTATAGTTTATTTCTTTTTCCTTAAAAAATGTAATCCTAAAAGACAGTAACGTTTGATAGTGTGTTAGAGAAGCATAAAATATGGGGAAGACGAGGAAGCCCTCCTGGATCTGTGTGTGTCCTGCTGCAGCTTGCAGAAGGAAGAGCTTTCTTCATTCTGCTGTGAGACAATATGCACCATGGCTGGTGCTGCTGTGAACCAGAGGAGGGACTACAAGGAGTCAGACTTATGGATTTTTGTCTGGTCTTGTTAATTCCTGCAGAGTTTGCACTCATCTAACCCTAGATATTCAGTACTGTTTTGAAGTTTCCATTACTGTAAACTATAAATTTTATTTACCACACCCATTCCCATGAGCATCCAAGCACCTGGTCTGACACATCAAACAAATAGAGCTAAAAAACACAGAAAGTGGTAGCAGGAATTATAGGAATGAGAGAGATGTGAAGTCTATAAATATGGCAGGTGAATGTTCTCCCAGGCTGGCTGTGCTGAGAAGAGTGGGTGAAGTAGTAGCAGAATGGAAAGTGAGCTGAGGTTGAAGTCTAAAGCTAGTTGCACAGGACGGATGGAGAAAGGTTAGGGGGAGTTCAGGAGGGCAGTCAGGCGATGTGAAGGAAAGAATGACTTCCAGCTGTAGAAAATTGTAGGGCGGAGACCAAAAGGAAGCAATTCTCAAAGACAGTAAACACTTTTGCCATTATAGTAACTCAAATTAATAAATATTTATGATATTTAGCTGTCCAAAGGACTTGCACCTCACTAGACTTGTCTCTGAGTAAATGTGAAAACTGTCTCACTGGGGCTTCCTAGAGAGATGCAGTGATATCAAATGATGCCTGTGACAACAGGACAGGATAAAAGAATGCAGGTCTCCTGGGCAAACTGCTGTGCTGGCTCTGTTCTCTCCTGTGCATAACAGACCCTTCTGTGATCCACATAAACTCAGACAATGTTGAATGCTCTTCACTTACTGCAGCAGAGTGGGTGGATAAATAATGGGTGCTAGCCCAGCTGATGCTCCAAAAGTGCTGCTGCATGCTGCTGCTGCTGCACCTGATCTCTTGAAGGCAACCATCTCTTGTACTTTCATTTTACATGACAGAGGGATCATAGACTATCTCCAACCTTTTGACATGGCTATGCCCATAAGAATGAGTTTGTGCCAAAAGGACAGGTTGGAATAAGACTCCTGAGGTAATACAGTCCAACAAAAAGTGAGAATAACTTAAGTGAGATTTAAACCAGGTTACTCAGGACCTTGTCCAGTCAGTTTCGAAAATCTCCCAAGACAGAGATGTCCCTGAACAACCTCTTCAGTGTTTAATCACTTGTAGTCTGATTTTTTTTCTTATTATGCCCAATTACATCTTGTCTCGTTGCACCTTGTTGTGACTATTGCCTCTTGATGAGCAAGAGAAGAGTTTGTCTCCACCCTCACGAGAAATCCTTTTTCTGTATCATAAGGCTTCCCTTAGATTTCCCTATACTCTTCTCCAGCCTGAACAAACATGTTCCATCAGCCTCTCCTTGGATTTAATTTTCTCCAGCCCACAGCTAAACGGCCTTTCCACAGAATCTTTCCAGTTTAAAAATATATCTCATGCACTGGTAAGCCCCAAAGTAGCAAAGTGCCATAGATGGCAGCCTCACAAGTGCTGAGTAGGAGCAGTATTCCCCTTGTCTTTCTGGCTGTGCCCTTCTGCGAAGGCAGTACTGTACACTGTTATCCTGCACCCCTGCTCAGGCCCTTCTTGTAGACCTATGAGCCAGACAGTTCATTCTCCGTTTGTGCTGCCATGAAGGATGGTAGGACTTGGCATTTATCTTTGCTGAACTTCATGTGTTTCCTGTCTGTCAAGCCCTCTGGCTTGCTGAAGTCCCTCTGCATGGCAATGCAGCTTCTCAGCATAGACACTCTTCCCCATAGCTTGTCATCAGCCACGAGCCTTTTGACTTGTTAATTCCTGCTTACTGATGAAAACATTAAATAGTGTCCTCCTCCTCCATATCGGCTCCTCAGAAATACCACCCCTAAGTAGCCCCCACGTAGATTTTGACCTACTCTCTGAGCCTAGCCAAACATTCATCTACCCTGTTGTAGGTCACCCACTCACCAGTGTGTCATCCTAACCCTTTAGGGAAGCCCTATAACTGGCTAGAAGAAATGAGGGCTGAAACTTAAAATATTTTAGCCAAAATTTTCCTCTATTACTGCGGAAAATTTCTCGAGAGTTGATTATGGGTCAGAAAAAAAATATCTCACAAAAAATTATCTAATAGCTTTGAATAATAATAATAAAAAGCTTGGAATAAAAAATTGCCTTAAAAGTATGTCAATCATTAGTGCTTAAATGAATAGGAACTTTTTGCATGGGTATGTTTCTGTCTTTCAATCTACAGAATGCTTCAAAATAACGAGAGGTTAGTATACCTTTAACAAGAATTTTTCTAGACTTTATCACAAGCAGTAACTTCTGTATTTGTATATATTTTTTTCCTAAATGAGGAAAAATTAATGCAGCACAAAGTCAGTTTTTATTGCTTTTGCCATTCACCCACTGAAATCTCAAGCAACCAAAAACTTGCCTTTTTCAGCCCCTAGGGTGCACAGGGCATCAAACAGCTCATACTCTGAAAATCTACAAATTCACTTCATTTCAAATTCAGCACAGCGTTTTCCCTGTTAGCAGAGAAATAGTTGAATACAGTGATCAGTTGGTAACTTAATTCCTTTCTACCTGTGCAAAATGAATGTTTCACAGCCACAACAGAGGTTGAGGACTTGGGGGGTCCTTGTCCAGTTGCAGCACAGGAGAAGGAAGTGCATACTGGTTCTGTCCAATGTGAAATATACCTCAGACTTCCATTTCCAGCATTTGTCTTTCCTGTGCATGTGGAAATAAATAAGACTGATACTTATTTATGGAGAAATAATGCCCTCTGTGTAGCTGAAGGAATTCTCAGTTTATCAAAACTAAAAGACATTCCAGATTATCCTTAAAAAATTTCCACTGGTGGTTCTTGGTTGAGTTTTTCTTTCTTTTTTTTTTTTTTTTTTCAGATAGTATAAGTAACATAAATGTATGAGTTTCAGCAGCCACATAACAGAAATTCTGAAGAAGAAAAGTTCTGCAAGGGCTCAAGGAAAGTCAACTTACATGAACAGCTAAAGGATTGAGAAATGGGTTTTTGGGATGTAGTTCAGAAATGGTTCACAAAAACATCCTGTGTTATCAATCCATGTTTTATACCACAGCTGACATGATCTTATGGTCTCTCTCACAAAAAGCTTGGCAAATCTGAAGATTTTCACAATCTTCATGGAAAATGTGAGAGAATGAAGACTACATGTGACAGGTTTTTCGGTTAGCAGCAAGTAAAGCAGACCCAATGTTGAACTCAGCTCTGTTTTAAAGTATACCTTGCAGGCTGCAAATCATCATCTCATCTTGTTACTGTTCATTAACCTGATGATGTGAAATCATCCTGTATATCTAGTTTCTTGTCTCTCAACTAACACCGCCCTCCCTCTTTCTGCTGGCCCCCTCCACTCCTGTGTAAATAGTTCATCCATCACTAGGTAATCAAAAGACTGTCAGGGTCTACTGGCTGCAAAATTTGAGAGTACTTATAATTTAGTTTGTAATACAGAAAGACATACTCGAGAAACTGCCTGAAAGAGAAATAGAAAGAGATGAATGTATGTAACAGAATAATCAGTTCTTATTTTGCACTAGATTTTCCATTATTTTCTTCTTTATGATGTGAACTGTTTCTTTTCTGTGCTGTTGTTCACATTTTGCCTGCTTTAATGTCAAGCTTATAAAAAGGGGCTATTGCTGTAAATGAAATCTGGAAAACATATACAAATACATACAGGGAGAAAAAATAGTCTTGATACTATTAATCTCATGAAAATGAATTTTAAAAAAGTGAACGTTTAGTCAAATGTGAGGGATTTATTTGATCTAGTTTTAAGGCAAGTTTTGATACTTTTAAATAATAATAAACATTTTGTTTAAGAGAAATCTCAAGAAAGCCGTCTGTCTGCCCATTTGAATGTATGTTAACATTCCTGTGCTTGAGACCTCCCTGAACTGTCTTATTCTGTGACTTTTATGCTGTTGACTTTTCCTTTTTTGCTGGTAATGTCAGGATTACTTGTCCAGTCTAAGCGGTGTGACTGAGGCACTCATCATTATTTATTGTTTGAACAAGGTCTTGTTGTGTGCTCTGGCTGATTGATTGCTTATTCTCAATAAACAAAGACTTGCATTCAAGGACTTTGAAACGTTTTTTGCTCAACTAGCCAACTTATACCCACAGAAGGCCAACTGTCCCTCTCCTCCATTTATTCAAATAGGTAACTTTTCCCCTCAGAATTACTATCTTAGAAAGGAAGAGAGAGCAGTCAGGAGGAAGTATTATTTTTCTAGTTTCCACTTATCTTTCAGTTTAAGATATAGTGTTTTTCTAGGTGAAGCTTTAGTCTGAAGTCACAGCACAAATATTACATTAATGAGCTCCATTTATTCTAGATGGAAAAAAGTGAAATCCCAATAATGCTAGGAGGAGCGCTGAAACCCATTGTTTCCCTATGAAAAGAGAGGGAACCCAGAGTTGTGTTTTGAATATCTGTAAGGGGTGACACTCAGCTCAGAGCTTCATTTGAGAAGAGTAGCAGTTGTGAATATAAACCCTTTTGCAGGTGATTTAGTTAGTAGTTCTTTGCATAGTTTTCTTCCATCACTCACACAATGAGTTAACATAAACAGTGTTTAAAAATATCCTAATATTGCAGTGCATTAAAACAGTTTAGTCTGCCCTGCTGTCCTTAAAAATTCCTGTGGAATTAAGTTTTTCTCCAGTCAGCCTTCCCATACTGTATTTTGAATATGTGAAAGATAATTGCTAAGTAATCCTTTCACTATCTACTCCAATGGAAAGATGCAATCTGGTAGTGCAGATCTGCTATCAATTCACCTGTAGGTTGTTGACATTTTGCTAAGTAGTCATGACTCCACTGTGCATGCAGCCACAAAAACCCACAACTGTCTGTCTTCTCCTGCAGACACCATTCAATTCTACCTACTCATATGCAAGGAAAAGTCTCATATGAAGGTGAGGACAGCAAAATTCCTCCAAATAAAATTAATGATGTCACTACAAAGGGGAATTTTTTTATAGCTAGTATATTTACAGCTGACAAGTTTTATGTCGATTCTATAAAAAGAGTAAACAATATTAAAAAAAGGGTATGAATCCTAATGTATTTCAATAAGGTTCTCCACCCATCTCCTCTTGCTTTCTTTATTGGAATGGACTGGTTTGGGGAGGAAAAAAAAGTGTTTCATAGAACAATTTTTCTCTCTTTTTTCTCTGCAGTCATAAGAATTGTCATTTTTTTAGGTTCTGCATATTTGGAGGAAAATATGTATTTTGAAAAGTTAATTGAAACAGCAAATCAGAGTCTTCTCCCACTTGCTATGGCAGATCACATGTAGAGGCAGTGGGATGAGACCAATTCAAAATCGGTGTAAATGTGAGGGAAGAGTCAAACTCCATTTTTCCTGTACAAAAAGAGTGACTAATACACAAGAGGCTAATTTAGTAAGAACATTTAGTCATGGCTTCCTGTAACTGCACCACTTTGTGAAACATGTAATTACACACCAGTAGTTGTAGGTAACAGCATGATGGAAAACTTAGGACGCTAATAGGAACAGAACCCCAACTTTGTAATTTTAAGAAGCAAAGAGCAATTATCATGTAATCTTCCTTCATTTTACACACCACTCCACTCCTCCCTTTAGTCTGTTAAACCTTGATTTAATTGATAAAAATGGGTTCTGGCTGATCAGTGCTGCTGCATTCCTATTGCCTGTAAGTCTGGAGATGGCAGTTACTGCTCCACCCCATCAGGGAGTTCCTAAGATTTCCACTTGCATTGGTTTGTCTTTCTGCATTGTTATGCCCTGTCCATTCCCAGCAGATTTTCAACTTAGTAATTCTCATCATCCGGTAAATAGGCAATTCTGTTGCTGTGACTGGTACCTCAGGCTCTACCCGCTTCCGTGCAGCTTGTTTATCAATATTTGAACAATGCACACTGTCCCCCTATGACTCTCATTCTATCCTTTTTCCCCCCTGTCAGAGACTCCTCTTTTAAAATAATCATTTGGATGGAATAATCACTTTGTCTCTAGAGACAGACCCTGATAATCTCATTTCCATTTAGTCTTTGCATCCTGTGGTTTCTTATACCACACAGCATCCTGCCTTCCACAGCCACATTAACCAAGTAAAACCTGCTACATCTGGACTATTTTCTTTCCAAAGTGGGTTAAGTTTTTACAATAAAATGTTTAGAATTTTTTTTCTTTTGCATATATAGGATTCCTACACATATGTTGCTAACTGTGTGAAAAACGGGGTTGTCAGGAGTCAGCCAGGCCTGTGAGAGTTTTATCTTGTAGTCTTGTGTGTCCTTCAAAATTTACCCTTGTAGTGGAAGCCCCAATGTGCCAGATGAGAGGCAATTTTGGCCATAATTTTTATCCAGAGGTTTTAATCAATCCAGATATCAGCCATAAGAGATCTCAAGCATAGCAGTTCTTTTTTTTCCCCTATATTCAGTATTCTGTGGAACGCTATTGTAGAATCCGGCAAACAAATCTGACGTAGATGTAGCATTCTTCTTAAACATTGCAAGCTGTACTGCAAGTTTACTAGATTCTGTGGACATTTCTGATGCCACAGGACAATAATGGTATTTGATCCTGAGGATGACTTGCATTTGATCATGGTCAAGTAATTTTCTTATGTTGAAGATGATGTTAAATCACACTGATGAACTCATGACATATTAATTCAGCAGTAGTATATAACTAAGCACTAATTCATTCTAGTTCAATAATATAGGTTGTGTGTCCTAAATGCATAAGGGCTAAAAATGGTTTAGATTACCTGGTTTCTTCTTGTCACCAGAAACTTCACTGGGATTAGCTTCTTTCATCTGGTCTTTGGGTACAAATTATTGAGAGTGGAAAACTTAGGTGAGCAGGAACTGGCCACTGGTTGGGAAAGATAAGGGTCGATTTGTATCATATTTTAGGGGGTATAAATGACAGGAGTTACAAACCAAATTTCATACCAGATTCTTCCTAGTTATATGATTTTGGTCACAATCAGGGAAGTTAATTAAGAGAGGTATGAATGTGCAGGATTTTTAAGGGTTAATGAATCTGAACAGGTGTGAAAGATTAGATGTAACTGAGAATAGCAAACTGGTGGAAGAAAATCCCTTGAGAAAATACCGAATGTAATAAACATAAAAATATGGAAAAAAACACCTTACCCAGGAGAAAAGTTTTAAAATATGGTGATTTTTTCTGGATAATCTAATCTTTTTATAATTAGCAGCTCTTGGATGATCATCTGAGGAGGCTGTTTGTGCTTTATGATTAACTGAGTATCCGTATATCATATGACTAACTGGAGTCTCTTTGACTCTTTCTAGTGTCACACAAGGTTAGGAACCAGTCTTTTTATCTACAGTAAATGCTAATTGGCATCATATTTTACTGGAAGAGCTTGTCCCCAGTCAAAGCAGAAAACTGCATTTTTGTAATCAGCAGTTGTGGTTGTCCTTACTTAGCAAGTCCAGGCAACCTTCTCTCTGTACTGTAAGTTGATTTTTTTTTTGGGTGGTGGTGATGTTTTATTTGTTTGTTTTTTACTCAAGAGATATTAAAACAGGGTGTAGTGTTTTTCAGTGGCTAGAAGTGGAGCATTTCCTTAACCTATGGAAAAAAGTATGCCCAGTAAGCTTGAATAGTAAGAGTTGATTCCAGCCCAATTTGGAATTGTTTGGTTGTTCAGAATTAGGGGACTAGCATGATCAAGAATAAAAGGGGATATGAGTTCGGATGAATAATTATTTAACATGAGAAAAACCCCCAAACTTAAAAGAGGACATCTTTTTAAACTGAAGAGGAGAACACTACAAATGTAACTGTGAAGTTTCTGTGCTAAACTTTTACAGATTTGATGAGAAAAGAGCACTGTGATGTAAAAAAATCAATATTTTCCTCAAATTGATAAGAATTTTGTTTACACTGACAAGGTTTTTCAAGTCTCAATTGAATAGTCTTTGACCTCACAAAGCCCTTGATATATGTACACAAAAATAACTTTGGCAACTGGTGCCAGAGTGACTAGGTCCAGCCCAGGTGCAAGTGAGTACATAGTTTTGCAAGTAAGCACATAGAATTACAATCATATCTCTCAACCTTAATTGCCTCATAGAAAATAAACACTCCCAGTTACATGATCTCCCCTACTGCCAGGACAATACAAATCATGAAGATCTGTGATAAGACCTCGCTTTTAATGAAAGAAGATTGTATTTCTCCTCAAATCCTCTAAGTCTTTGACTTGATTTGAGAGGGGCAATTAAATTAAATTGAATTTGAGAAGTATGAAAATTAAAAAGTCCCCTAAGACCTCTCTTAGGATCAGAGTTTGAATAGCTTTGAGGACGAGAAAATCTACTCAGTCAGTCACTGTGGGCTGGATCTGCTCAGTCTTGCTCATACTGTGAGAGACGCTGAGCAACCACTAATTCTCTGCATTGAGGGCTTCTGCGTCTGAGCATCCTTCAGAGTCTCACTTGAGGAAGCCAAACTTGGCCACGGCATCAAGGCTGTATGCTCCTGCTCTGCTAATAGGACATTATGCTTACTGTTTGTGATGCTGTACACATTTCAGTATTACTCCTCCAAAGAAGCACTTGTTTTTATCCAGGAGAAGTAAGGCATGGGAAAGGTTGCATTAATACAGTGGTACAATGAAGAAAACTGTAATCCATACCAAAGTACTGTGAAAGAACCTCTCATTGAACTACATCGATGTGCCAGCACTTACTGTGGTTTTATGCACTTCATATTGGTTGCCGTTTGCAAACACTCAAAACTGGATAGACATCTTTTTTCACTCAGTGGAAGACAACAAGTTTACTTTAAAAATCTAAAGCCTTAAAATAGACATATGTTTTTCGTGATGACTGTTTTGATTTAAGGAGTAGTGAGGGGAGAGTACCCTGTTCCCAGTGGGGAGGTGCATATATCCATATGCAGCAATATTCAAGCCTAACATCTGAACTTGGCATAATTTTAAAAGTAAATTATGAAGTCGATCAGATTTAGAACACAGGAAAAAAAAAGAAAAGGAAAAGACCTTGCCTGCTGGAGATGTTACAGCCAGCTCCTCCTTACAAATAATACAAGTATATAAATGTGCAATCAGGCACCTGTTTTGAATGTGCTTTCTAGTGATATCTGTGAACCTTCATATGGGGCAACATTGCTTTCCCTGCGGGAACCCAAGAAGTGCAATGCATCTTGCTGCAGTTGTTCTGTGGCCGTCAGCAGACAGCTGGCCAGAGACCCTTTATTTAGCAAATATGAACAACTGGAGAATTTTTTTTTGCAAGACTAATGTGACCTGACTCTATTTACTGAGAGTAATAACAATGCATCTCCTGCACTGAATAGATCAAGCCTGAAGCTCCCTGACATTAATAAATGACTAGATCAACCTCTCTCACCTTCCTATCTTCTTCCAGCTACAAGTATGAAGTATAGAAAGTGAGACATGAGTAATACTAGCTGTAATTTGATTTAGAAGTTGGAGAATAGGATGGGAGAAAAGAAACTCTTTTCTGGTAACTTTTGTAAATGCTAAGAGTTAAAATGCAGTAAAGGCTATTTATCAGCTAGATATTACTATATCTATATTACTATTGTTTTTCAAAGAAAAACATTAGAAATCCAGGTGTTAATTTGTATTCAATATGCCTATCAGGTAAGATTGTAATGAAATATTTAATCTGAAAACAATGTTGAGTAAAACTTTTCAGTGAGGGAATGGAAATTGGGAGTAAAATTCACTGCAAATAAATTTTCTTTCCCAAATAGTTGGAGTCAATTTTAGTTCAGCAAATTTACTAATAAATTTGTGACAGTTTTGAAGCAGAAATAGGATTGGAGCAATTGGGGCAGTACTGAGCTAAGTTCAGACTTTCAGCAGTTTTGGGAAGTCTTTATCCTGATCACTTTAGGACATTTTTCTGCTTTAGCTACTTGGGGTTAAATATCAGTGCAGGGAAAAGAGCAACTGCATTTTTGTAGCATTTATTTATAATTACTTTAGCATTTTTTTATTAATTTGGAGCTGATCAGTTTCTTGCTAGTTTACTTGCTGATGAATCTTCCCTTCTTTGTTCCTTCTGGTCTGCCATGGTTAAATGCACAATCTCTCTCTGTGCGAGGCAGAGGTGTACTTAACAGCTGTGAGATATTTCTGGCTTTTTGGTTTAAGGGGGGCCTATGAAAATGTCATGTCTATTTTGTGTGCATTTTCCTCCAGCAATTCTTCTAGTATTCAAGTGAAAAAAAAGGAATGGAGTTAAAAAAGAGAGAAAGTTTAAATTTGGTTTGATTAAAAACATGAAATGACTGACTTTGCAGGTGGGTGGGAAAATGGACATCTCTGTAGGTGTCTGTTCGCCTTGAAATATTTCAGTATTTATAGCATCCTTATGCAAATGTCTGATGCTTGTGAATCGTAAAGAAACATGACAGCAGGTGAGAAAAATATTTCATTACAAGAGTTGGGGCTAGGATTTGCACTCAAGGTTTCTGGGCTTTGGACTATTTGGATACCTGCATTCCATTAATAAAGCCTGCATCTTTACTCCTTAGAGAATCATAGTGTATCCTGACTTGGATGGGACTTATGAGAATCATCATGTCCAAGTCCTGACTCCACACAGGGCGAACTAAAAAGTTAGACCATGTATCTAAGAGTGTTGTCCAAACACATCTTGAACACTGTCAGTCTTGACCACTTTGCTGAAGAACTTGTTCCAGTGCTTGATCACCTTCTCAAAATATCTAATCTGAGTATACTACCACTACAGTGAAGAACATGGAATATCACCTTAAATCAGCTTGATGTGCAATATGGAGATTCCTCTTAGCCAGGACAAGTTGCAGGAGTGCAGGATCACTTAAGTGGCTGTTGGTTCCTTGAAGGGGCTGAAAACACAGATGTAGGCTTACAAATCTCTGAATGGCTTCAACCTAATATCTTGAGAAACTGCATCTTCTCCTGCCATCATATCAGAACAGCAGACTGGGCATATAACAAAGTACCTTTAGGATTTTTTCATGGAGCATATTATCCTTGAGCATTTCACCCTTGAGTGATTAAAAAATCTAATCTTTGGACCACATGGCAATCTCCCTTTACCTGATGGGATGTGGGGAATCCCTTACACAAAGACACGTGAGCTAATAAATATTCTCTTTAACTGTCCTTTCATTTCATTTGTACATCTGGGGGTGCAGAAGTCCTAAATTTAGCTCTTATTGGACTGCTTTTTTTAGCTTGTATCACAGGAATGATCAAGGTTAAAGGAGGATAGATGTGAAGAACCTCTACTAAAATATTCTAGAATTCTTAAAGAATTTAACTTTAGTCTGCTAGAGAGAGAGAAATGTATTTGTCCTCTTGTAAGTGTAGGGAATTTTAAGGCCAGAATTTTCAGAGATGAGTGTTGGTTGCCTCAGTATTTCAGTACCCAGTAGAGTTATTTTGATTGTTTATGGTTCAGCATGTCCTAGGTTAGGTAATTACAGACTGGTGCACAGCATTAATCATTTCTGAACTATTTGACTAGCTCTGAAACAATCTTGAGACAGATTTGCAATAACAATACAGATTTTTGAGGTCCCAGTCAATGCTTTGAACAAGATTATTGATATTAATTTTTAGTCACATGTATGTATGCATTACCGGAATGGATTATCATCTGAGATTTTTGATTTGTATGTGATATTAATATATGGATTGTTGAAATTTTCTGTTGAGTTGACCTGATGGGAAAGAAAAAGTCCAGCTTTAATGGTTTTCCAAATTTTACTATAAATAATTCTTCTATTTATGCTGAAGTTCCTAAGCTTCGTATATTTTTGTTGTGTTTTTAGGCTGCATCCCGTGTGAATGAAAGCAAACTTTTAGTTTCTATATTGATTTTTGTTCTGTGATATTTTTGCTTCACATAGTGCTCTCATGATTTACAAATAAATACTCTCTTTCTGTAGTGGGCGAGTATGTCACATCCTGGTTATATATATTCAACATCAGGATTGCTAACATTTTTCTCTTTATATGAAGAAGGTTAATTATGAACTAGGCTATGGATCTCAAATACATCAGGAAGTTAAGTAGCTGGTGAATGCTGCAATCGGTTAACTGCAAGGAAATGAAACAGGACTTATTTACATTTAGAGTGATGCCTGAGTACTTAATCACCACAAAGCATTTAAAAATTAACTTTACTACCAACAGCTCAAGAGGCATAATGAACCCCAGGAGGGAGTTTTCTTCTCTTTTATTTTCATTGAAGCCATCCATTCATTTACATCGGACTACTCACACTCCAGTCTGTTTTCCTGCTAAACCCTCAAAAATTTCCTTATTTCATTTTCTTAAATAACTTGTGGTTCATTTGGTATGCTTCATCATAAATTAATATTAAAACTGGGCAAGCACTCTTGGCAACTACTGAAGCACATGCAGCCGCAAAACCCTTAAGGACAAATAGAAATAAACAGCTTAGTATTTCTGTCTTTTTCTGTAGAGGTGTCTATGTATTAAAAAGACAACAAAATGCCTTTAATTATTGTCTTCATGCTTCCCAGAGCTTTTGCACCTGCACAAGCACATTTTATGATTTTATACACGGACAGAGCCATGATCCAGAGAGGAAGCTACGCTGTAATCAAATGAGCAGCTAACAGCCTGAGTAGTAATGACATTTGACAATTGGCAATTTAGAAGATGGAAGCAAAGATATTGAAACTAGTAGAAATTCTCCAAGCTTTTGCTACAACTTTGTTCTATCTTGACTCTTATTTGCCCTGAATCTCCTAATAAGAGCAACCTTTAACAAAACACACAGCCAACCCATTATTTCTATAGGCTTTTTTCCATTGCTACAAACATGAAGCTCTAACACCTCCGAAAGTGGCCTGTTCCCTTGGGAAAGGTCTCAGTTACGAAGGGAAAAATATCTTTTCTTTGGAAGTTCCCTTTTAAGGTTTGAACTATTTTCCTGGGTTATTTACAGCTGAAGTGAAGGTGATATTTTGAGAGAAAACAGTAATGAAGAGTACAGCAATCCAGCAAAACTTAATGGGGGTAAAACTTAATAGAAGTTTTTTTTATTGGTCATTTATTGGACAATTTGAACTAAAATGTTTATACGTTTATTAAGATAAACAGGAATAGTCTCATAGTAGATTATTATTATGCTAATATTATTTTTTTTTTTACTACAAGAGACAACATAGTACTATGGCAATAGTAAACAGCACATACATCATTACAGTAGATATGGACAAGTTTATTTAGTAAAGCATAGTTCTTTTAACACTTTCTCCACTGTCTGCCCTTTCAATGAAATTTTAGGCATAAATCTAACAAACTAGGAAGTAAATTAACTCTATCCCAGCTGGAACCAGGACAAGAAGTTAGGGTTGCCTTTTTTTTTTTTCTTTTTTTTCTTTCAGATGACCATGTCACCTCAGTACTGCCAATCTGCATCCTCAGTTAAGAAATAAACAATGGACTGGTTGCAGCTAAGGGGAAATAAATCTTTTCATGTAAATAACTTAGGCATTGATGCTACTTACAATTGTGAGGAACAATAGTTTCTAGTTATGAAACAATTACAGTTCAGTCTTTCAAATCATTTTTTCAGTCTAGAGGGTAAGAATTCTGCTAACAAATTTTCTTTATCTTTTTACTGCAGCGATAAATACTCTGATTGAGAGTAAGATGGATTTTTCTGTTTGTTGTCCTGGGAGAAGATGTGACTACTGATAGCTGTTCCCCTTGGAGGAGGCTGGTACAATATCTGCTCACCTGCTGGTGAAACTTCAGGGACTGTTTCCTTTCTTAGCCTAAAGTTGTGCAGCTGATATTACTCTATCTCTGCAGAAAATGGAATATGGCACATAGCTATGCTGAGGACAGATATCTGCAGCTATCTGTTTTGGAAAAGAGTCAGAAGGTTTTTTATAATGATTTTAAGTAGAAAAGCATCGCTGTGTGTTTTAGTGTCCAAAATTTCAAATCTGTAAAATGATTCTCATGTAACTTTCTCATGACAGACTGTGCTGCCTTTTGATTTTTGATGTTCCCCTTCAAAACTAACAGCTCATTTCCTCTTTACATGTCAAATTGCCTTGAACTCTTGGGTTTCTGTAAATACTGTACTTAGGCTACAAAGAACCACAGTTTACAATTAAAAAATAAAACCCCCTAATTTTTTTTCTTATCTGTTCTCCTACCATATTTCTAACCTATCCCCTTTAAATTTCTTTTTTTATTTTTAGTATTTCCCTTGTTATGAGCCCTGCCCAATTTAGAAAAGTCTAAAACTATGCTGTTTTCTTATCCTGTGGTTTCAACTCATTTTGATATAGATGGATGTGCAGCGAATCTGGCAGGTCTGAAAGACTGAGCAGAACCCAATCCTGCACTTAGTAATACCCTTGGTAACCAACTTCTCACTCTCCCCTTAGCACGTATCACCTCTGCTATTAGTTGCTGGATAAAAGCTCTAGAGAGAGTTTATCTCCTTTTGTATTTTCCAACTGTTTGTTTTCATACGAGTTCACTGGTAGAAGCTTTATGCAATAGAGTGATTCCATAGTTTTTAACTGTCTGGTTTTTCAGTCTGTCTTCATGCTTTCAACATTTGGGACAGCATTTAAGGTAGATTTCCAGCTAGAAGAATTAGTATCTCCATTGCCTAATACAAAAGCAGCTGAAATTACTCTGAGAGGGTCTTGCGGCAGCCTGGGATGCAAAAGCACTGAAAACATTCATAACTAGGGAAATTTCACTCAGCCATTTCCTCCTCTTAGCATCTGACTTTCCTAAAAGTGATTTTATGTGGAACATATTCAGATATCACAGTTTTGTAGAAAATTAATGTCAGGTAACAAATTGCTGGGAATGAATTATCCAATGTACTAACAGAATTGTTCAGATCCAGGTACTCCTCAGGCACTGTCAGCATAAACAGAGCTGAAACTCTAATTCCTGAGTGCTGCCTGCTATTGCAGATTTAGTGTCCTGCTTTACATAGTTTGTACTGAAGGAGCTAGAAAAAGGCTGCCTGGCAGCTGACTCCTTTGGGAATCCCTGTTAAAATAAAATGTATATTTCATAAAGCCATCCCAGAGAACAAAATTTTAAGTAAACATACATTTTAAATGAGTAAGCAATTGTCTACTGGGAAACTGTGTATGGAGCTTTATTTTTATATATATATATATACACTCATCTTTCAGGTTGGGGAATTACACACATAATCCACAAATAGAGAACATGCTAGTTAATTCTTGGCATCCCTCTGAACACAGCATTGAAAACTAAATTAGTAAACCCTATAGCAAGGATAGTCTCCGCATAAGACTAAATTTCTCTAAAGCCAACTTCAAGCTCTGTTGTTACAGGAGAGTGTTTTATTGACATATTCTTTGCAATGTATCTGGTTGAGTATTCCTGGAGAGCACATTTTAACAGCAGTTATCTGCAGTGTCTTGAAGGTAACAGTGTATGTAGGATATTTTTGAATATTGCTATGTAGTTGTCTGACACAGTTCCTGTAGCCATAATTCAACTTGTGTAGGTTGGTTTCTCAGAGACTGGACACAGTGAATGTTTAATCTCTTATGACTTTAAGCATCTGTGTGGTGCATGTCTATACCTGAGATAGTTATTTGGGCTTCCCTTATTTTTAGTGGAAGAAATAGATACTTTTGTAATTTATTTACATGGTTTGGTTTAGATCTCTGTTTAGAATGAGACCCCTTAGTCCCTGGGCTCTGTCATCTACATTAATCAAGCACACAGACGAGGATGGGCACTTGAGATATATACAGATGCTTGTCTCACCCTGGGGTCACAGAAACTCTTCCAGTGCTGACTAGCAAGACTTTTTTTTGAAGGTGGATAAAATCCTGCAGTTGCATCTTTAATATTAATAATTTGTTAGAATTCAATTTGTTTTTATATGTTTAAGTGGGAAAATTGGACCTGAGTGATAGCAGAAGGAAATGTGACGAATTATTATATTCTTTTCTCTTTCTTTACTTCTACAGTTCAACAGAGCTATAACTAAAGACATTTATGTATGTGTGTGTATATATATATATGTATGTATTTGGGAAAGGTCTTTAGGACAAAGTGAACACTGTGATTTATTTGTTGCTTTTTTTGCACTGCAGTTCTAGCTTGCTGCTATGATACCTTTTTTGAATGGATTGCATCAGTCTAAAAGAATACATTGTTAAATACACCCAAGAAAAAAAAATAAAATAAAAAGAATGACTTCAGACCTAGACTCTTCATCCTTTTAAATCCTTTTGCATTTTTAGAAAGCACTCAGATCTTACTGCTGCCTACAGAAAAAAGCCACGTTAAAATTAGCAGCACTCGAAGACAAGTTAGAGGATAATCACAAAGATTTTAAGGTACACAGTGCACCCTGTACTCATAGAATCATAGAATGGCTTGAGTTGGAAGAGACCTCAAAGATCTTCCAGTTCCAACACCCCTGCCATGGGTGGGGAGACCTTTCATTAGACCAGGTTGCTCAAAATCTCATGCAGCCTGGCCTTGAACACTTACAGGGATGCATACATATAAAACTGATTAACAAGTCACAGGGTGGGACATTCTGATTTTTCATTAATAAGACTTAACAATTGTACCTCTTTTACACCTTCAGATGTATTAATTCCCCTTTGTCCTTGCTTTTCACTGCTCTGTGAGTAGGAAAACAGGTCACTTGAGAATTAGATGCAATCAACAGCATGGTCTGACAGGGCTGTGTTTAGTCTGTCTTTCAAACAGGAAGAGTCACTGTGGAGGAGTTCCTCTGCTGTGTGTCATTTACCTGTTGCATGGCCACACCACTGCCTCCTTTGTGAGGACTTGGTGTAGCATGTCCTTGTGCAATTTGATGAGGGACTGAAAGCAAAGCGGTGGATGTACAGGAAAAATAACAGAGAAAAGATGAAGATTTCATGATGAAATGATCATGCATTTTCTTACCCTGCCCCATAAATTTTTTACATTGTTTATATCAATACAAAATTGCATCAATATCCGGGAAAGGATTAATTTCAAGTTCAACAAGCCAGTGTAAAACTAAAAGATTCAGTATAAACTGGATGCCAATTTTTTTTTCTGTCCTGTGGTGGGAGAAGGGAGTCAGTATTTAAAATATGTGTAAATGGACAAAATGTCAGTGCATGCAGTCTGGCTAAAACTCAGCCCCTGGCTCAGTGTAAGGTTGGTTGATGTACTGTTCAGATTTGGGCATGCACACGTAGAAGCTGTGAAGGTAGAAGACTAATGCAAAGCAAGAGGAAAAACCTGCTTTTCAAACAGTTCTTATTTTCCTGATACCTGGTTTATTTTTCATTTTATCTTTTTTTCCCCTTTACAATATGTCAGCTGCAGCTTAATAGGATACTCAGGTGGACAAAGGATGCAGGTTTTACAGTTCACTGTGCTTAATAGTTTTCAGTTAAAAAAGAAAGGAGATCATTATTGCTCATACACTGAAATTTGTTAATGTTTGTTAATTTGTTATGTTTGTCGTTTTTGGCATATTTTTTCAAGCACTTGTCTAATAATGTAGCAGAGAGGCATGAGGGGTAGATGTAGGTAACTATTGATACACAAATTTGGACCACCGTGTGTACTGTAAAATTTGTATTAAAATTGATGTATAAAATACATTTTGGTTATGCCAATCCATTTTTTTTTTTGTTACACAAACTACCTACATTTAACATTTTTAACAAAAAAAGACCCCATATAGGTCATGAGATGTTGGATCTCCTTTCTTCCTTTTCAACATTTTTTAATTCTGGGCAACATGACAGTAACATGAGAGCCTTTATAAAATGTGTGCTTTAGCAAACAAACAAACAAACAAAGATTATGAATTTTCAATGCTCTTAGTGATTGGTTTTTTGCATCGATATTGTATTACGAATGATAGACTACATTGTAACTTAACAAAGGCATGTCTGCTCACTTTCAGCTGATGGTGTCAAAAATAACATCCAGTGGCAGCATTTTGAATTGTTAATTGTACTGTTGTTCTATGCTGAAATCTTTGACCTAAATATTTATGAGGAATTTGGTTCTACTGTACAGTACAGTAGTTCCCTGCAGTAGGGCCATGTAAACAAGAGTAACTGTGATTATTCATGTGTTCCCAGGGACAACGGCAATGCTGAGGAGTGGGGAGTCTGAGCCCCTGGATCCTGGAGGTTTCTCTCTTGCTCATTTTCTGTGTCTCATTCTCTCTCTGTAGATCAAACATTCCCTGAAGTGTGGTAGAAGGCAGGAAGAATGACACTTGCTAATTTGAATTTCAGAAAGCATTTAAACCTCATTCTGATCTCCAGGTAAGTGTCTGTGAGCCACTTGGCTTTGACACTTGTTAAAACTTAATCACAGATCTTTTGGTGCCAAGCTACCTTATGCAGACCAAAGAGAGTAGTATCATGCACATGCGCTTGTGTTTGTGGGGGAGGGAGTACTTTATCTGTTTGTACAGATGATGTGATGATGTGAGGTGAAAACAACATTGCTCTGGGAAACATGAGATCAACTTATGAAAAAGTAGAAGAGATTTAGTGACAAACTAGAAACCTTAAACTACAGGTGATCTGATGCAGTTGCTCTATGCAAGATCTCAAGGAGGAAACACCTGGGAACATGTAAATTACTAATTTAGATCAGGCTTTATTTCATGTATTCATTCTCTTTCTCTCCCCCCAAACTCTTTTTTAAAAATACCATCAGGCATGCCATGGGCTAAATCAAAGTCCTTTCTTAAGCCATAGCTGTCAAAAGTATAGGAGAAGGAAAACAATTAACATATTCTAAATATCAATGGTAACTAGACATATTCTCTCTGTGAAAATCTAGATAGCTACAAAGAAGTTTCCAACATGTTATCTATACTGTGAAGCTCACTATTAACTGCCCAAATGGTGTATATAATGACCAGTAACTCAAAATTAAGACTTTTGCTTTACATGTCTCCTTATTGTTAGACTAAAGACTGCAAAATATTTTCCATGCTTTCAGTTACATTTGGAAAAAAAAAATAATTTCAGTGACGACTGGGCTGCTTCTTTTGGACATATTTGAGCCATTGAGTTTTTCCAGCCTGAATGCTTATGGAAGGTGTGTTGCATGATATAACTCAAATATTGCATGCACCAAAAGTGCTATGCTAACTACTTATGCTGGGGCTGAAGAAAGATTGACTCACAGTCCACTTTAGATATCAGACTAAGATACAGTTTGGTGCACCAAAATTTAGGAGCCTGTGTTCCTCAGTCAGTGGAAAGTGTTGGACAACTCTGAAGGATGACTTGTGCAAAGTGTCAAGAGGCATGGTACGAATACATCCATTGTGACTGCTTGCAGGCTAAATATATCTGACAAACAGTGTATCAGTTAAGCGGTGTGTTTGGTAATAGCCAAGTTAGCTACCATATTTTCTGCTCATGTAAATATAGCTTAATGTATGAAATGGAAAGAATTCCCAAGCTCCCTCACAAAGGTACTGCGTGGGATGTGGAGCATGTTGTGGTGGAGCAGGAAAATAGACCATTAAATGCTGTTTCATCCAGGTACTGGAGATCCTGTGTGATACTGCAGAACAGAGCAGAGGTGTGTGATCCCTTAAACATATTTTCCATCAAATGATTACATGCAGCAGCCCTGCAGCATCCCATGCACTTTCTAGAAAAGGATGATGTCTGAACACTTAACTGTTTTGAACTATGTAAAATATTGTTAGCAGGCATAGTGACCTTGTCTAGGAAACCAAGACGGATGCAAGCGAGGATAGTTTGTTCTCCATAGTTTTGGTGGAGAGGCGAGCAAAATGTGCTTAAGCTGTAGTGGAGAAGACTCCAGAGAGACGCAAGAAAAACCTTTCTGAGCAGCACTGAAACAGGCTGCATACAGGCTGTGAAATTGCTGTCCTCAAGAATCCCTAGCTTGGGAAAATACATCTGTTGTGTCTGCCACGTGGGACTGAGCCACTATTGAGCCTGTGGTGAGGGCTGGCAACAAGATGGTATCAACAGCTGAGATGTGAGCTGCAGTGGCCACACCCGGGAGATTGTTAGCTAAAAAGCGCAGTTTTGGCAGGGTTTTCCAAAGGCTGACACCAATACTCCTGTTTCGGTATTAGGGGCCTCAGCCTTCCTTGACACTCAGCCTTGTTTTAGCAATAGGGAGGCGGTTTTTGTCAGCAGAGCAATCCAGGAGTTGTGCTCACTGCCAGTTATTCAGACAGATATCCAGGAAGGGCTTGTTTACCAGAATAGTTTTCTTCAGCGATTTCCCACCTCGGAATGGAGTGTGATACTTTTCACATGTGTTGTGAGCACTATTTATAGCTGAGCAGTGAAAAATGTGCTTGCAGCAGAACTGATACAGTCATTTGATGCAATGTAGGATTACTCCCCAATCCCAGATGTAATAAAACACAATCTGCAACATACATTTTATCTATAAGCACAATTAATTGCGGTGATGAATTCTTATGATCTCTTAGTCTCTTAATAAGGGGAAGAAATATTTCTTGATAGGTAATGGGTTGAAAAAGGACATTTCTGAATCACTGTTTTGCTTACCGTGGACACATCACTTTTCCTTTTTGTGCTTGCTGAACTCCCCAGGGATTACTCCATCTTCCTGGAAATGCTGAATAAAGATAAATTCAGGTCAGGATGTTCTGGAGATAAGAATGTGATCTGTACTGTGCAATATTATTGTCTTTTCATAATGGTTCCTAATGTGCATTTTACATGTTTTTGAGAGTAAAATTTATTATTTGTTTGGTCTGTCAATGCATACATAACATTTTCTATCATTCCTAAAAAGCACAAGCTTGTTCTTAGTGCAAGAACTGTCCTTAAAGCTTACCATGTAAATTTTTCCTGTCACTGAGAAAGCCTATGTTTGTGAAGTGCAAGTTGGCCATGGATGCTGTGGAGCTACTTGAATGGAGCTTGGTAAAGATGTAATCCCTCCCCATTCATCTGCTAGATATGTGTCCAGTGTCCAAATAAAGGAGAATGTAGGCTCATTCCTTATCTCCAAGGATCACTAATCACATCACATTGTGATTCCTGGATACAAACCAAGGCTAAGAAGGTAGGAAGAGAGGTTAGACCCTCTCATTCTTGTGTCCCACTTATCTGAGTTTCTTTCTTCTGTGTGGTACACGATACCTATACTCCCAGTGGGGCAGCAATGACTGTTTTGACAGGGCACTATGCAAGGACAGCAGAAGGAAGCCCAGAATCTTGCTTGTAGCATAACATGCAAGCACAGATTGCAGCTTTGCCCTAAAGGATCTGATCCTTGCTGAAAAGCCCTTAATTGTACAGGATGTTGTTGTAGTTGTTTACAGACTGTGTGATTGAGATAGTTGGTATGATGGCTGGACCTCAAAGCCCAGTGCCTTGTGGCACTGTTGAAGGTATCATCAAAGCTAACTGCCCTGACTCTCTACCCTCCCACATTTTGCAGCACCCTCTGAGGGGCACTGAGAACCTACTGTGAGGGGAGGCTACACCCCTGACTGTGTCTCTGAATTGAGCCCTGTAGGTCCAAGAGCTACTTCACTGCTGTTCCAGGGCTTCTTGTACACAGGGCTGCACCAACCCTGGTTGCTGCACCAACCTTCAGCTTTGCAGTGCCTGAGCTGGTGGTGGTGGCAGCGCCACAGCTTCCCTAGTAATGGGCCCTTGCTCCAATGAGCATCTCTGTTGCCATCTTATCCTTACTCCATGCACAAACACACTCTCTATTTGCAAGTTCAGACAATGTGAATGCTTCGGAAGTAGTAGGGAGGGCCGACACCATGGGGCCCGCATCTGGCCATGGCTGCTTTCCTTTTTGCCTAGACTCTGTGTCTTATGTAGGGTTGCACAGTAGGCTCATATCATCTACATAGTGTGGAAAAATGAGAGGATGAGTGATAGACGACTCATTGCACACCACAGAACCTGTGCCCCAGGATTTTCTCTGTACCTATCCATAGGAGGTACAGATATATATGCTGGGAATGACTCAAATGCCTTTAGTGTGCAGGCACACAGGATATTCTGGACACTCTCAGGAGCTCTTTTTCTGAGTGGTGTAAACAGAAGTATCTTCTAAAAAGTAAGAGTCCTGTTTTTATCTTGGTGTCAGAATACAAAATTCAAACCAAATCAAACTCTGTCTTTAAGTTGCTTCCAGATAGCATACTGAGATTTCATGACTTGAATGGGGCACATGAAATATAGGACCAAGTCTGAGTTTTCCAGAGACTGAGATTGAACCAAGGTCTAATCAGGAAAAAAAAGGACATTTTATTTGTAATAGGAAATGGGTACTTGACTAAGAGAGTGTGGTATGTACTTGTGAAGGCTTCAGGCTGCGTACAGGCTGTGTTTCAACAGGAAGACTCCAGGTACGCATTTTCAATGCCAGCAGGCATGTGCTTCTTTAATCCATCTGCCCACCTAAGCAAAACCTGCAATCACAGCTTGAAAGTTTGCTTTACACACCTTGTGCATTGCAGAATGTATATAGGGTTTGAGTGGAATGTTGCTCGTGCATGAAAAAAAACCAGAAAAATTATAGGAAAAAATGTTGAAAGGCAAGGAAATGGTACTCTGGAAGATGAGGAAGATGAGGAACACAGAGGCAGTCTAACAATGTGACAGACTCAGAGGCAACTCTAAAGCTCCAACACAATTATACCTGGACCTCGTCATCTTAGCTGTTTTGGCGTGTGGTCCAGTAACTGGGAACAGGGAATAATGATCAGAGCAGCAGTAGGTTGCAGTTTTGTACAGGTCACCACAAGCTTTCTCTTTCCTGTCAGAAAGTATGTATACTTGTTTTTAAAAAAACTTTAAAATCTCTCTCAAATGTTATTTTTGATTACATTGATTTTTGAGAAATTCTGCTGATGAAGTAAAGAAACTTTCCGAAATAATCTTTTTCCACAGTGCTGTATTTTATGAGGAGTTTTGTGTGGGTAAAGTTGTGTGAAGGACGTTTGAGTTTTATGACTGCGTAGTAATAGAGACAGGTAAAATGTTAGCTGCTTTTAACAGCAGCTATTCTTTGCTATTACCCATTGTTTTAAGAATAGGAAATGTGCTTTATGAAAAAGAAGAAATTTCAGATGTAGTTCTGAGTAGTGAGGGCAAGCTCAGCAGATTGCCTTTTGCTCTTGGACTTAGTTCTCCCCATCTTTGTCTGTAGAATTTCTCTTGGCCTCGGAGTTACTTTTCCACCCATATGGAGAGGTCTGTTTAACAGTGCACATGTGCTACTAAGGCACTATAAATAGCTGGAAATGAAAGACAATCACAGGCTTAATTAAACATTCCTAAGTTATTCCTTTCAGAAATATTAAGGTAAGAAGTGACAAAGAATTGGAGTCTACAACAAAACAGAGACTATTTGAATCTAGTTATGTCAGAGAGGATGGGGACCACCTTCCCTCTTAGTGGCCCAAGATATGATTGTCATTATTTCTGCTCTCTGAGAAACTTAGTGTCATGCAGACTGCTTCAAGGATTTGCCTTCATACGGTATGCGGATACGTATATCCAACCTATAGGTTAGTTGACAATCACGCTTGTATGATATAAATATCATCAACGGTATTACATAACTAATGACCTACTGAAAAATTCTGTGTGGGAAATAAAGTGATAAAAATTGATATTTCTGAAATAACAGTCATGTCAAGGCTACAAGAAACTGATTTTTTTTTTTTTTTTACTTTTTAATATGAAGAAACAGAACTGGTGAACACCTTAGAAGCCAATCCAATATGGACTACTAGTAAAGACATGCACCTGAGTGTAATTAATAATTGAACTCTAATCTTTTTTTGATCAACAAAATGTTTGGACAGATAATAGTGGTCTACTGTGAAAAGTCTGTGAAAAGTGTGTATCTTCACTTTCCATTCCTCTGTAGGCACTAACAGGATGCTTAGTTAAAGAGGTTTTGAATTCTTGTATATCACATTAATTTTACCTTCATTTTTCTTGTTCAATTTACATTATAGTGCTCTTAGCAGAGATATATGTTTAGCATCAGAGTCTGTGCAGTACAGCAAGGGGAGAAAGTTGTATACTATTTGATAATAATACTTTTTGTGCATTATTTATGAGATCCAATAAATAAAGTGTGTCCCAAGTAGGATCAATACAGAAAACCAGTCCTCATTGTTGTTTGGCTTGCTCTTTCTTAAAATTTCTAAGATTCAGGAAAAATCTCTATAGGTTGATTACTCATTGCTTAGTTGGCCTTTCACACTGAATTATTTCTCTCACCTCTAACCTTATTCTCTCTCATTGCAATCTTCTCTATTTTTTTTGAGATGATGGAAAACAATTCATTATCTGCTTTCACAAAGAATCTTTCTGAAAATTTGAGAACTGTTATCAAATTCTCTCCTAGTCTTCCCCCTCTTGGATTAAGCAAGCCCAGTTCTTGAAAAGTCTTATGCTAGTTAACTTCATTTTTTTTAAAAAAGTTCATTCTTATTTCTGTTTTTGGAACTTTCTCCAGTTGGTCAATGTATTGTATTGTATTGACATGTGATAACCTGCAGTGGTCACAGGGATATAGGTAAAGAATTACCAGCTCTGACTGGAACAGAGGGAATATTTCTTGTGTTTAACATAAAATGTACTAATTTACCCTAACCCAGCATGATTACTTCTGGTATAATTGTATGGTTTTATTACTTGCTTATGTTCCATTCTAATTGCTAGGTCATTTTCTATACTGTGTTTGTCTGGTTACTCATTCTCCATCTTGTATTTGTGCAGTCAATTCTATTTGTACATGTGCATGTAAATTAATTGCTTAGCTGGATTTAGATTTCTGATGTTCACCAAGATCATTTAAAATGGACATTCTGCACTCTGAAGGGTTTGAAGTCTTTTTAGCTTAGTATAATTTTCAAATGCAAAAAGCATTTTATTAATCTACCAGTTTGTTACTGAATATGTCATACAGATTCTTGCAGAACCTGACCTGATGCATCTTGCTCATTTGAAAATGAATCATTGATAATTATTGATACTAATTCCATGACAGAGATTTCCCAAATAACTAATAACCTGAAATGTGCTTGTCTATGCAAATGTCCTGTGAGATGCCAAAAGCCAAAATCCAGATCCATGACAGTATTTATACTCCTCTATCCTTAAAGCTTGTTATCTATTCCAAAGAGAAATAAATTTGCTCTGACATGATTTATTTATTAAAAATTCATCTTGTCTCTTAGATCCTGGTAATATTCAAGATTCTTACAAATAGACCTTTTCATTATTTGTTCTGATATTTTTCTGGTAATAGAAATTAGGCTCTCTTCTCTTTTTTGACATTTTAAAAGTAAATGTTTGTCCTTTCTAGTCTTATGGAATCTGTATTCCTCAAGTTGCTTAAGATAATTGCTAATGGCTATAAAATGATTTCTGGGTTCTCAGCATGGAATTGCACTTGACCTAGCCAACATGAAAACCACTACATTATCTACGCAGATTCTACATTACTCTTTCTTTCCCCCTCCCAAGTTTTTACTCTTCTATTTATGATTTTAATGAGGTTGGCTGTTGGCAAGGGACAATTATGGGGAAAAGACAATCTCTTTTATATCCATTTGATATAGCTGGAAAATATAAAACATGTGTTTTTCAATGGGGCTTTTGTTCCTGAAGAATTTATTTATTTTTTTTTACTATTAAATTAGTCAGTTTAACAAATGATACAAATTCACTCCCTAAATTCTTAAAGTCAATGCTTTAGCCCACTTGCTAGTAACTAACTGTATCTTGTTGTTAACTATTATCTTTATTTTTTTCTCTTGTTAATAAAACACTTCAAAGTCTCTTCTCATGATTGTTTTATTTCTCTTTCAAATTTTGTCATAGGCATGCTCCTGAGCCCATAGAAGTATTTCTCCTATGGGTTTGTGCCATCCTTTTATACTGGCCTTCATTAATTTGTGCTGCTTCCATAGTTAGTTTGATTATGCATCTTTTTATGTGTCTTTTTTTGGGTATTGTATCATTGAGGAAAGGCTGATGAGACCAGACCAGTGTTCCAGAAACTTTGTTCTAGAACACATTTCCTTCAGTAGGTACCTGGTGTTGTACAGATACTGCTGTGATTAGTGCAGGATACTTTCCTCAACTAAAGAACAGGATAAGAAGTTAAGAAGTGCTTGCAGTTTAAAAAATAAATGAGACAAGAGGACTGATATTTGGGAATAAGAAATAAAAAGTATGCTGATGATTCCTCTCTTAATGCATTTACATTCAGTTCCCTGTAAAGTAATACAGAAACAATAGAGAAAAATATTGCTAACTGAAATATTGCTAACCAAATATTTCTATCTGAAATTCACTATAGGCAACTTAGAGATTTCATAGATTGTCATTGGTTTTCTTTCCCTTCTATATAAATCATGAAGAAAGACTGAAAAAACAGGCCTCAACATGTTAATGACATTAAATATATATATATGTGGACTGTGAGACATACATCCAGATGAAACATTTTTGTTTTGTCTATAGAATTATGAATTTGGCGATCATGGGGAAAAAAATGTCTTATAGCAATGGACCATCTGATAGCTATGTGTCATAAAATTCTCCTCTATGTACAAATTAAAATATGTTTAGCTGGAAGTTCCATAAGTGCATACTTACTCAGGGCATCATAACCAACTGAAGAGAATAGCACATAAAGACAGAGATTGCTTCTGAGCAGCTGTCATGCTGCTTTGCTGAAGTGGCAGCTTTTCAGCTGTGTGTCAGAGATAGAGATGTATTTCAAAGATGACATTTTATTACACACTTGCTTTCTCAAAGGGAACTGGACACTTGGATATATTGAGCTAATTTCAAACACTCCTTTAATTTTTATCAGGGCTAATTGTGATGATATTCTAAATACTGATGTATACTAGTGGAACTGGCTGGAGCCTCAACATTCCACAAAGTAGCTTGTAAAACAAGATTATACTAATCTGTAAATATGAATATGGAATTTTAAATGTGTATATACACATTAAATCTATAGAAATTCTCTTAAAGCTATCAAAATATTCCACAACAAGGAATCAGAGATCAAAGTCTAGTTCAACAGTTATAATCATTTATGAATCCTTGGAAAGATGTTAACAGTGAACTCTGTTCATTGTGCTGGTTCTCTCCTGCTACCTCTCCAAACTGTTATCTCTCCTTATGTTCATAGGTGAACAAAGAGGATTGTATTTCCATTGATTTGTGTATCTGGTTCTTCTCTTATTGCTTTTTCTTTCCAAATTTAACCTCAAATTCTTTTTTGTGCTTAGTCATGATTTATTAGAGATGCACTGTTCATTGAGATTGCATGTTTTGCATATAAGGGATTACATAAAGTTTAATCCATTTAAGTGGTTATTGTAACATAGAATTATTACACAGAATTACACAGAATTAATAAGGTTGGAAAAGACCATGGAGATCATCAAGTCCAACCTTTACCTAGGTTAACAACCTATCCAACATCAGTCTAACATCTATACCATCTAAACCATTTAAACCATCTAAACCATACCACTAAGTTCATCATCCAACTCATCCTCAAACACATCCAGGGACAGTGACTCCACCACCTCCCTGGGAAGCCCATTCCAGTGGGAAATCACTCTCTCTGGGAAAAAGTTCCTCCTGTTATCCAACGTAAACCTCCCCTGACGCAGCCTCAGACTGTGTCCTCTCGTTCTGTCATTGGGAGCCTGAGAGAAGAGACCGACCCCCGCCTGACTACAACCTCCCTTCAGGTAGTTATAGACAGCAATAAGGTCACCCCTGAGCCTCCTCTTCTCCAGGCTGAACAATCCCAGCTCCCTCAGCCGTTCCTCATAGGGCTTGTGCTCCAGCCCCTTCACCATCCTCGTTGCCCTTCTCTGGACACATTCCAGCAACTCAATATCCTTCTTAAACTGAGGGGCCCAGAACTGGGCACAGGACTTGAGCTGTGGCCTGACCAGTGCCAAATACAAGGGAAGAATAACTTCCCTGGTCCTACTGGCAACACTATTCTTGATGCAGGCCAGGATGCCATTGGCCTTCTTGGCCGCCTGGGCACACTGCTGACTATATTCAGTTTCCTATCAACCAGCACCCCCAAGTCCCTCACTGCCTGGGCATCCTCCAGCCACACCGACCCCAGCCTATAACTCTGCATGGGGTTATTGCGGCCAAAGTGTAAAACCCGGCACTTAGATTTATTAAACCTCATACTATTGGACTCAGCCCATCTATCCAGCCTGTCAAGGTCTCTCTGCAGAGCCCTCCTTCCCTCTAACAGATTGACACTCATTCCAAGCTTGGTGTCATCCACAAACTTACTAATAATGGATTCCACCCTCTCATCCAGATTATCAATAAAGATGTTGAATAAAACCCCAACACTGAACCCTGAGGCACCCCACTGGTGACTGGCCTCCAACTGGACGTGACTCCATTCACCACCACCCCCTGAGCTCGGCCATCCAGCCAATTCTTAACCCAATACCACATTAACATAACAGTAACACATTAAACCAAATGAGGCTCAGGGTAGAATGACATATAACAGCTTGGAAAATGTTAACATACTCACTGGGCTTTACACAGTAATTCCCGATGAGGTTGGTTCTAAAAGACCGTCATACTTTGCCCATAATTTAAACTTGTTCATCGTTGACTTTACACTTGATAAACAAGGAATAGAATATATATTAGGAACAAGAGCATGTTTCAATCCACTGGAATCACAGTTCACTAGAGAGAGTAAATCAGAACACAGCCAACTATGTTTTTGTCCTTGTGCTTCCTTTCCCAGCTCGATTAGGCCTCAACAGGTGTTTTCATCTCCCTCGTTCTCTTTCATCTGTTATCCTTCTGGTGTTTCCATGTCCTTCCCCTCATACTCTTCTTTATCTGATGAGGATAGTGCTGTAGGATAATGAGGTAATTCCTGGTAGTGTTGAAAGTCCCAGACACTTGGATGACATTTTCTTTTTCTGTCTCAAACTGGGTCAGATAAGACTTGGGTGTTGCAGTGGTATACGTTCTGGTTAAGTCAGTCCTTATGGGATGCAATAAAGTTTCTGTGCAGTCCAAAATATGCAAATGTATAGATACAGTGGTTTTGGTCTGGAAAATTATATCTACATGAATGGCTAGGAAATCTCCTAGATGTGTAATGAACTGAAGTGTTTTACATTTTTCTCCATTGCATCCAACACTTTACAGATGTCTAACCCGTGGCTCTCTTTCCTGGCATGGATCCAGTTCTGATTTGGCACTGACTCACTCTCCACATGCAGTGAATACTACTGATCTATTGAATTTTTAAATATAACTGCTTTTCATACATTGTAGAAATGAAATATTAACCTCCCCCAGCCTTCAATCTCAGTGTTACCACAGAAAAATTCAGCAAAAAATACCAATCCCCAAACCAATTTTCTTCAGCAGAGCCTAATCTAAACTAGGTCTCAAACAAGGCAGTTTCCGTATTTTTTGTTTTATTTTATGTTGCCATTAGAATTGCATGATTATTTCTTTGAAAAATTGGATTAATTTAGACTCAATAAAGCAATTATAACCAGCAAAGGGATTAACAATTAAGAGACCTCCAGAAAGGCTAATTACAAGGTCAGTAATTTAGCTGACTCTGTGATGATTCAACTCCGATTCCAATTTCTTAAGCTCTTGTGGACTCACACTTCTCCCTGGTGCTTTAATAACAAGCTTGCATGCAAATACTTGTCTCTCTGTGACTGAGGCCTTTGCTGCTTTGTGCCAAAATCGATTGCCGAAGCTACATGACTGAAATGCCTCAGGTTAAAAAAAAAAAGAAAAAAAATCACTAAAAGTAAAACATCTAGCAGACGGCTAAGTAAAGTGTGCACCCTGAGAATTACTAATGCTCCTGGGATGGAGGAAGTTCTGCAAATAAGTTCAACTGAATTTACACTTACCCCTTAAATATCAAAGAAGCTGCCAGGCATACCTCTGACAATATTTGGGGATGATCATAATTGCAAACCAGCTGCTGCATATGTGGTCAAATGGTTTTTCTCCCTCAGAGTAACTGCTCTTGAGCTCACTCAGTCATATTTCACACTATTTAAGAGCATGATGGACATATGCTGTTTAAAGTCCATTCTACTTTATGGTTCAGATCTCTATGCTGGCATAAACTGTCAGGGCTCCACTGGAGTTGGTGTAGTCCTAAGGTTTTACACCAGCTGAGGTCACACATGTTTCTGCAATCGATAAAGACGGAGAAAATGTAAATCCATTTGTAAGCTGATTAAATAAGTAGTTTACCTTTGGTTAATGCATGCCAAGAAAGATACTGCCAGTGCAATTTCTGTAAAACACTGAGGTTTAGGTTCTGATGATGCATCACTGACATAGAACATGTTGAAATCAAGGAGGTTTTCACTTAACCTCAGGGGCTCAGAACCACAGTCCAACTGTTGTGAAATACACAGTTTATTTCTAGCCTTTTTAAAATGTATTTCAGAGGTATTTTCCCTTATTTAGCCCCTAATTCCATTTGATTGCCCATATTTTCTCTTTGAAGAAAAAAACAAAGTCAAACGAGAAAGCACGATTGTAAATGTCTCTGAAAGGTGTGTTATGTAGTCAGTCAGTCAGCCGTTTACTATCTCAGCAGTACAAAAACTGGCTCATGTCTCCCTTTTTCAGTTTTCATTGTCCTTTTCCCACCCTCAGACACTGCTATCATCCCCAGCAAGTAACTAATATTAAAGACCTCCTTTTGCCTTTCATAAGTGAAAAAAAATTTAGGGTTTTTTTTTTTTTTTGATTGTCCCAGTTTAGTCCCTGAGTCTCAATGGGGCTGTGCAATCTGAAATTTGACCTTTTCAAATTGGGTTTGAAGAATGAAATCACAGCAGAAAACCCTTTCTTCACATTTTTGTTCATATGCTTTGTGGCTTGCAATCCTACAGTATCCAAGGGTTCAATTAGGCAGTGTGTGATTGGCAGGTTCCTGAGTTAAATAGCTGGGATGGGATCATATACTTAAAATAGCTTTAAAAGAAGACCTGTAGACAGACAATCAGTCAGACAATCTTTTCAGGCACTTGGAAAGCCCCTACTTTCCTAAGCACTTGCCCTGTAAATGATCTGGAAGTCTTGCACATAAAGTAGTTTAATATAAAAGATTGCTTGGAGGCAGTTAACATACAAACATAGCCCTTGATGTAATATCTAGGAGGCATTTTTTGAAGTTGGTTTTTTTTTTTTTTCAGAAGCATTGTTGTTGCTCATTATGAGTGTGACATCACTTCCCCTGACCTAGTGATATGTGTAGTCTATGTGCTCTGATTTTTAACTTCTTTAAGATCAAAGCTTCATTTCTTCTGAATTCAAGCCCACCTTTCTTTTTGCTCTGTTAATTTCCAATATTTAGAGGTAAAATTTACCAACAAAACAAAGGAACAAGAAAGGCAAAATATTTCCTGTCTTTCCCTGTTGCTGTATTCTGCAATTTATTGGATAAAACTCCCCTGTTTTGTTCTGCCATACCGTGTTAGAAATCTCAGTTCTGAAGCCTGTGTATGCCAGGAAAAATAGGAAAGAATGTCTTGCTTTTCTGTTCTTGAAAGTGTGTCACTGCATATTGTACAATTGTCCATTTTTGTTCACATCAATTTACAAAATGTAACTTCTGAGTACTATAACACTTCAGCTTAAGATGCTTTATAGAGTCCCTGTTACCACAAACCTGATACCACCCTGATAGATCAGGAGCTTTAAAAGTGGAACAACTGTTTTTACTTTCACATTTTCTCTCCTCCCACCCCAACTTTTCACAAAGCTGGAAAGAACACTCTTTTCCTTTTGTATAGCAGCTCACACGTTGGAACTTTTGACTAGCATGCAGAAAAACTCAGTTTATTACCAAATTTTGTAGATTTAATTCCACGTTTCTTACTTTTGAAGAATGTCCTGTTCCTGCTCTCATCTGTAAAGAACCTATCCCTTCTTTTACAGCTGTTCTACTTACAAAAAGCCCTTCAGGACTCATTGAATCAGAGAAGGGTTGGATGCTTCCCCCATCAGTCTAAGTGTCACCTGGGAGGAGGTGCAGCTGTGACTTCACCCTTATGAGTGCTCCTGTGGAGCCGAGAAGGGTGTTTTGGAATCACCACCAACACGAAGGGGTAGATTGGACCAGAGTCTCCCAGAACCAGTGAGTGCTCTGCATACAATGCAGTGTTTTGTACATGATGTCACGGAGTGCTCCTCATGAGGAGGTTTTGCATTTTTTTAATCCTGATCTGGAGCTCGTAAAACACCAGAGCATTTCCTACCAGCTAGCTCTGAGTAGATCCTCCTCAGCATGCCGGTTTTGTGATGATTTCTTGCTGTCAGGGAGGAAGACCAGAATATAGAGCTATGCTTTTTTTTTTTTTAAATCAGTGATGAACAAACATATTAAACACTTCCAACAGTTTTGATATCCCCCCTAAAAAAAACATATACAACAGCAAGAACATTTAGACAGATGAACAAGTGTGGCAATAAATCTGAAATAAATATCTATGATCAGTTTATCTAACAGATAACAGTTTATATCAATCTATTCTATATATCTGTAACATATACCAAATAGGTCAAGACCTTTTATTTCAAAAAAGAGACATATGATTTGAGGCAGTAGGGATATAACAGAGGGCTAGAAAATCATGAATAGAGAAGGGGATGGGAAATCATCTTCCTCCATTTTTTACAATACAAGAGCAAATAAAAGCAATGATCATGTAGCAAGCAGCAGGAAAAACACTAGATGGAACTTTTTAACACAAAGCATTATGGACACCAAAAATATAAGTGGATTTTATGCTCTTTGTGCATATATATATATATATATGTGCATACACACCACACATACATATAGGTAGCTGCTAGATACAATTGTCCCCATTCAGTTTTCAGGAGGGGAAGTCTCTAAACCTCTAGTTGTCAAATGCTGCAAGGATACATGAAAGTATTACTATATCTGTTTCTATATTCTTTCCCTAAGCACCTAATTTGCTCTTTCTGACCCTCAGTTCTCTCTTATATTGTAAAGAAAACTGAGTCACATAACAGCAGGTTCCAGTGCAGCATAGTGGGACACCACGAGAAGGAGCTGGCACCTACCAATATTCTGAAGACCTGATACCATATACAGGCCAGGGAAGATGTTTACTGTTACTTTTCTCTTTCTTTTTCCTGGTTGAAAAGTTGGTTATGTGTAAGTCTAACTTTCCTGATCAGCACAGCAAAGCACATCATGCTTGGGATTTTTTCTGAAATTAAAAATTTTGAAGCTGATACTCTTGAGACAGAGGAGCAGGAATATAGGGTGAGTATCTATGATATGACTTTGTATTTCTTGGTTTTTATTTTAATATTTTATTATGATATTAACAGCTTCAAGCCTATGACAACTTTCTGCGTGGTACAGAATGAGTTAGGAAGATCTGAGTATGACATTACTGGGAGAACTGCAGAGACTTATAAACTAAACAAACAAAACTTCCAGGAAAATCAATACAAATGTTCCCCTACTGTTCCTCATTCAATGAACTCACTCTTAAGTTAGATAGTACTAATTTCCAACAGACTTGAAGGAAAATACGTATGTAGTTTCTTCTGTAACATAAAAACTGGCATATTCTCAGTGAGAAATTATTCCATTTTCTGTAGAGGATTACTTCCATGAGGTTAGAGAGCCCTTAGTAAGTGGGAAGCTCCCAGTTTTCCAACACAATGACTTGCCGTTTCAGGAAGATTAAAGAAAAAGAGCTGGGTGAGGAATTTTTAGTTGACTTTTGGTACCTCTCTCATTCTCTTAATGTGTTCCCCAGTGCATTCTTCACTTGCTGATGGTATTTTTCATCACGTGGTGTTATTCCTCACAGAGGACTGTGTCCTAAACCATTTAGGCAATTAATATAACCCAGCCATGATCACGGGGAGGAACTAACCCCTATTTTTTTTAAGTTTTCTAGAAGCAAATCAAGTTAATGCAATGCTCCCAAACAGCCTCCCAAACCTCCAAAGACTCAATACCTTAAAAGTAAGATTTTACACTTCTCAACCTAAAACAAACATTTCAAATTTGCTAAAAGAATTTCACTTTAAGATGCCTGTTTCCTTCTAGCTGATGATTAAGAAAACCTTTTGGTATCCATCCCACACCACTGCATTGCAGACCTCCATCATCCAGAGTTTATAGCCAATGTGAGGTCAGAAGTGGGAATCATGACGAAAGAAATATATTATTTTGTTCCATACCAAGGTCTCTGATACAGCCACTTGATTTGTTTGTTCCAGTTTGTTGTGCACATCTTGTATACTGTAATAGTAAAAAGGAAAGCTGCTTCATGTTATCCTGCCTGTTGCTGGAGGATTTTAGAAGAAAATAAAAATTACACCTTCCCCTAATAATAAGGGCTGAAACACAGGTAATAAGGAAGCAGGGAGCTGGGGCAGTAGTGCAGGTTTGATCTGCAACAAGCAGCAGATCCAAAACTAGCATTTAGAACAGAAGAATAGTTGTCTGGGGACCAAGTGAGGTAGAGTCAATGTAATGCATTAAGTGACTGAAACTTACTGAGTTGTAAACCAGGACTGTCAAAAACCCCCCCTCAATAAACCAAAACAAACTACAAAGGCATCCCCTTCAAACTCCCCCTGTGAAGCAGTGCAATAGTTTCCAAAGCTTTTGCTTTACTTATCTGACCCAGCAAATCTGAATAGTCTCCATTTAAAAATATTATTTTAATTTGATGTTGTGGGATTAAATCAAGTTTATGGTTAGAGGCTGGAGTTGGTATCCTGTTGGTATCTTCTACCAAGTTTCTTTGCCAGGCAAAAGGATGAAGAATGCCATAACAAATCCCAACAACTACAATAGGCTCATTATCAGCATTACTGTAAAGACTGCTTATGTCACTTTTCTACTGAAAGTTTTGTTCCATCACCAGATTTTCACATTTCTCATGCCCCTGTTTTGAGGCAAAGTTCTAGTTGCTTCTTGCTCTTGCATACGCTGGAGGTTAAGTACATTTCAGCTGTATGATCTGCAGGTAAGGCATGAGGTTTTGTGGTGTGCCATATTATGGACAGGTACTACATACACAGTTCTGTAATTTCTTACTGTGTTTGAAAGATGGAATGAATTCTGTAAAACGTAAGGTTATTTCTGAACTCCCTAGAAACCTGAGCAGTGCTAGAGCAAAAGTCAGCTGTAGAGCAGGTGATCTGAAATGGCAGAGACCTTTGGAAGAAAAGGATGCTCAGAGCTGGCAGTTAGGGAGGAAGAAGAAAAGCTTTCATGGGGCAGGTCAGAGGACTGGTTCACTGGGAGAAGAGTGAGATCACTGAATGCCTTGGTGAAAATCTCACTTTTGTTCAGATACAGATACATGTTTATACTCATCTTCCCTTCAGTTATAGTCCTTCAATAAGTGAGTGGTTTTTAAAACTCAGAAGCATAACCAGCCCCTGAGAAACATCATTGCTGAAACTCAGTTCACCTTCTGTGTGTCTGCCTTTTGCTGATCCTTGTCTCATTAGAGCCACTTGAGTCCCCACCTGCCTGAATGGAACAGGAATAGGAGAATAGATTATTTTATGTGGAAACTATTACATGGCAGACCATACAGCACTTTCATACTTTCACACAAGTCTATCCCCAGCTCTTATAATTTTACAAAGGTTTCCCCAGGTTCCTCTCACAAATTATGTGAAGCAAAGTTTTGAGAGAAGAAAAGACTATTTAACTGAAGACTCTCCTTGCAGTGAGGGTTGTCCAGTGTTTTAGTGGAGGCAATCTAATTTCTTTTTGTCTGGTTATGGGCAGACTGATGAAAGTCCCCCTTTGTCCTCTCCTGTGGCTGCTGACCTCATCAGTGTGGAACTGCTGCTGCTTCAGTGTGGTGATGTGGAGCTGCCATCTGGATTTAGTGACATTCAACACAAATAAAGAACTGGTGGACTGCTGGGGAAAGAAGTGACTTTGTCTTCATGCTTTTTTTTGAGAAAGGTAGCACTGCCAGGCCCCTTCCATTGTACATGCTAGAGCACGTAGCAACTGTTCAGGCTATTGATCAAATGAAGAAATGCTGTCAGCCCCTTGAAGTCTGAACCATTAAAAGAGATACATATGGTAGGAAAATACAAGCCCAGCCATGCACACCTCAACAAGTCAGAGGGAGGCTCTTCCCACTCCATATACCTTTTGAATTAATTTAACTTTTATACATCAAAAGGTAGATGAAAAAATATAAACAGCCAAAAAACATGAAAAAAGTAATTGAATTGTAAGAACGCATCCTATTACAGTATTTCAATCACATTCCTGCCACATAGGGAGCCAGTCATAAAATTCCCCATGTTTTACAACCTATTAGACATACTTTGCACTTCAAACTGTTCTATGAAACAACAGATATCCTGAAAAACATTCCAAAAATAAGATAAGGAAGTGAGCTTATGTGGTGGGCTTTGCAACTCAGCAGTGGGAAGAGGTTTATTGGTATTGCCCTGCCTCAGGTCAAATTTTTAGAAGTGGTTCCTGGAGATGAATGTGCATGACTTGTCTACAACTTGTATGTAATTTTTTTCTTACCTATCTCTGCAGTACCATTCCCTCTCTCTTCTGTCCTACAGTCTACATGTACATTTTCTCAGCAGTTTTGATCACATCGCATCACACAAATCACCTCCTTGTCCATTGTACCTGCTGCTATTTTGCAGCTTCACTGCAGCTTGCTGTCCTCTTACTGAAGCTCTGGGCTTCTTACTGTGCTCTTTTACTTCTTTCATCTATCATCTCCTAGATTTCAAATGCTGGGATGTGCAGACACCTGGCTTGCTACTGTTTCTCCTTTACCATGAGCTCATATCACACATTTTCCTCAGCCAAAAGCTGTAATTTGGAGAAAATTCTCTACAGTCTTTTGCTGGCCTTATATGTCATTATCATCACCCAATTCCTTCCTGCAAATTTAATATAAACATTTTTTGAGTTAGCATGGCAATCTGTTGCCTTGTAGCTCCTGCTACGTAAAAAGAAAAACATTTTCAGCTCATTGTCACACATGAAAACCTGTTTTCTATCTAGAATGCCTTTGCTATTATCAAATTAAATAACTTCACTATTAAAGTCAGTACATCATTCAGGGATATATTTTGCATGAAAGGCATAAATCAAGAATTCATTTACGAAGTCCAATATGGTATTCTCATCTTGAGGTTGGACTCTATCAGAGACAGTAACACACACCAAAGCATCTCATGTTATCTTGTTACTATGGAAACAGTGATGCAAAACTGTTATGGGTGGAGATCTGTGACATTCTGAAGCACAGTATAAAACTGATATACCCCATAGCCTGCATTTTTATTCGTCCTTAATGCTATATAATAGCATAGCATAATAGTTGTGATAGTTATCTTGCTCATGTGTGCAGGTAAGTAATATCATGTGGAAGAGGAAATAATAAAAGAAAGTTTGAGACTGAATAAGGAATAAGGAGTTGACCTTCTGTCACTGATTTATTGTAGGTCTTTAGGATATACTTTTGACTAAATCCATCTATGTCTCATTTCCACATCTGTAACATTCCTGCTTTTTCCCCCTTGTTTTCATTATTTAGGTAAAAAGCTTTTAATGTGCAAGAATGCTTCCTACTGCAGTTTTAGAGTGTATGGCACAATTTTGAGAAGGGTTTCATTAGGCAACACCAGTAAAAAAAAAGACATAATATTTACTATCATCATCATTGTCATCATCATCATCATCAGCTAAGAAGAACAGAAGGTGATAATGCGATGTGATATGTAACCACAAAGAATAACACTGCATTCTGAAGAGAAACTTGTGCACAGGAAAACTCATCTGTTTTTTTTCTAATTATAAAAATTGGTCTCAAAGCAGAACATCATTTTCCCCTACACAGCTTGCCATGCTTCTATCTGTAGACCATTCTAACTTCATTTCTGCAACTTCTCTAACTGACTTTTAACATGGAAAAAATGTTTCTAATTTTTTGTATTGCAAACATATTGTGTTTTGAGTTGCTTCCTATTGGAGCTGGTCATAAATTTTTTTTGTTTTTACAAAGTCAGATATTCACAGAAGCATTTATTTATAAGTATTACTAATAGTCTTCCTCATAGGTTTCATATTTTTAGTGAAGTCCTTAGCTAGCAGATATAGAAAAGTTTATTGAAAGAATTATTTCATAAGAGTGGAAAGATTATTCCCTTAATGAATGATTATATTTATAATTTACTTGTATTGTAATGCCTGGAAGTGTAACCACGGGTCAAGCTGCATTTTGCTAGATGCCAGACAAACACTGACTAAGGCAAGGGACCAGCTACTGTGTTCCAGTGATTCAAACCTAGAAACTACAATATCAAAGCAATGTGGAGTGCACAAAAACACATTTGAACTTCAGCCTCTCACTTTTCTTACTATCGTTAGTTTACAGGAGGTCTATGACAGATTTGCATTTTCCATTCTGATAAGCCTTCATCTCAAATTTCTGACAGCAATTCTGAAACGACACTCTTTGAAATACTTCAGTTGCTTTCTGCTATGGCATGTATGGATGAACTGATGAGTGATGGTTAAAAGGATTGCTATTTGCCTACATAAAGGTGTTTTGTTACCTTGAGTTCAGGGGAGACCTTAATATCTGTGCTAGTTTCTTTCTTTAGATTGCTTGTTAGTTCTCATGGTGTGAGTGTTCCACAACTAGCAGATCACTCACTGGCCATGCCAAGATTCTTACTTACTGGAAGACAGTCTGTGGTCCCCATGACCCCACTTCCCCTGACCCCAATTTCTCTACTGATGAAGCTTCAGTTTTAAAAGTGTATAAGATTTTCTGACAGTCAGTGTAAAAAATAGGCATTTGTGCTTTTTTGTTTTAAATGGCAGTCCTACCTGTTTAATTATTATGGCTTCTTCTCTCAATGTTAGTATCCAAAAGTCTTAGAGGAAGTCCAGCTCAACCTTCTTAGTATTAAAAGTTTAGAGATTTCTGATGTAACACACATGAATAAATCCTAACCACCAAAATGAAAGATACTGAGAAGGTCAGTGTGGTGAGGCTCGGATGAAGGTGTGACATGCAGAAGTGATTTTGACTGGGAAATGCTCTCATGTTTGGAGGATGGGACCACTCTCATTACTAAAAGTCTGCTGCTGCCTTGCAACCTACAAATTTCCCTTTGCACTGTGCTTTAGATGTAGAGGGATTCTAATTTTTAATTTTCATACAGTAGCTTATTTATCACAGGAGGAAAAATCAGCACATTTAAGTGTTATACAAGATCTCTCAAATTAATTACTTCATTACTTCATTCTCTTAAAAATCCCTTTTGTCACCTGTGATCAGAGAACCTAATTCTCCAATAGTTACAGGCAGAAATATATTTCTTCTGAAGTTGGTAGCAAAAGCTGGTTCATATGGGTGGTCCCAGTCCTTTCACATTGGCTCAAATCCTTTGCTGTCTTGGTCTGCCACACAGCACTATGGTGGGTCTTCACTGTCTCTAATTTCAGGCAGCTTAATATTAGACATCTAGACTTAGGCAACTCAGCTTTATTACACTTGCCTTAGAACCTACAATAGGATGATGTGTGCTTTCTTTTGTACTGCCTTAATTTTAGAATCTGTGTTTTTAAATGAATGAGATGAATCCTGTCAGTATGCTTCATTACAAAAATAGTGATATTTTATGCTTTCTACCTATGTATATTTTACAGGTATTTGCAATGTGAGGGAAACCAAATGAAATATAATCCTTGCTCACTCAGCTGAAATTTGTTAAATGATATCCTGGAATCATGCAGGGACATGGTTCTGCTATTGTTTTAAATTATTTTTAAATAGGAATATGGATATATTTTGCTTAATAGCTCATATTATGGTCTTGAAAAAGGCCATGAACAAACTCTAGGCAATTCTACTGTGCTGAAAGAAAGTAAAATATATTGCCTGGAGAGATAGGAGAATGTCTTGATTTAGAAAAATTTGAGAGGCAGAGATTTTCTTGGTATGTATTTATGCACAATATATGTCCAATATATGTTGACATGCTTGGTGATGTTTTAATAGGAGACCCCACCACACACTCTTTATTTTCTTTCCTTCTTTACTGCTAGGAGATGAATTTCCAGTAAAGATCAGGGGATTAATTTTTGCTGTTGAGCTCCTAAGAGCTGTGTGTCAGCAATACAATCTACTTGCCGCTGACTCTGCTTTCAGCTACAGTAATTACAATTGAAAGAAAAATAGAGTAACTTCAGTGGATTTAGAGCAACATTGTCATGATTGAGCTCCTGTGTCACTGCCTACTCTGCAAACAGCAAAGCTATGTCTCAGTCTCAGAGTATCCATTCTGCAAGAACTGTTAGTGGTGGATGACTTCTTTTTGTGCTTGATCCATCTCCACAGATAAGAGCTTGGACCAACAATGAGACTTTGCTGAGGAGTTGCTGACTCTTTCCTCCAGAGAGATGTGGAGCTTGAGTGAAGGAGATCCCTTAAAGTACCATTAAGAGACTGATAGTTATTACAGCCTTGGATTGAGCCTCAAGTGACAGAGGAGGCAAAAGTTGAATGTTTCTGCAGGGTGTTTTGGACGGACTCAGGAAATGCTATATTTATGCATTTATAGGGCTTTCCTCATCCTCTTGCTACAGCTTAAAGCCAAAGACATCTGTCCATCCCATGTCCTGAAAATACTGTCAGTCTTATTTTACAAGTGGCAAAATGCACAAATGTTTTGAGATAAAGGAGAATGTAATTAACTTAACCACTTGAACAATAATGTAAATATCACAATTTTTCCTTCAGAATTATGACAGACTTGGAAAGAGGGGGCATGAAAATAGATTAACGAGTAGCCTGTATTTGAATCTAAGCCTCTCTGACTACTAATAAAGATCAGGCTGATGCCAGTCTTCGAGACTAGTTTGTTTCACTAAACCTGTGGAAAACAACCCAAGTTGTTTGCAGCTCTAGATTATAAGCACAACTGCAGAGATGACTATTTGGCACAGGCTAAAAATGAACCATGGAGTTTTGGAACTTAGCTAACTCCACTAGTAACTGCTCCAGAGGAACATTGGCCTCTGATAGCACTGCTGTACTAATTTTCCCATGCTGAGCACTCACCTCATTTTTCTTTCAGGTAGTAGATATAGTGCCTTTCAAGCTTTTTCAAATCCATAGCACTTCATTACCTGACCAGAGGTTTCATGATTAATTCGTTTTAGCAATGAGGTGCTGCCTGAATATGGACTTCTGAGGAAGAAAGCAGCTCAAGTGAGCTGCTCTTGGTTGTGCAAGTTTTCTCTTGTCTCTGTGTAATTCTATCTATATAGCTGGTCTGGCAGGAAATTAAGAGAAATCCAGTGATAGACATGAAAGATAGAAAGACTAACAGGCTTGAAAAGAAATAAAGGACTGTTCTTTATAGCACCTTGAAAACTTTCGGAGTTAATTTTTTATAATCAGATTTTTGGATTTGGAATGTTAGCTTGAAATTGAGCTGGAAGAAGGGATTATTTTATGTAGGGGTACTTTTAATGTCTCTCCAAAGAGCATTGCTTTACCTTGTGGTATTGTCTTTGTGATTCCAGTACAAAAAATTAGATCAAATTATGAGGCACTGAATTTCGCAAGAAAGATAGATCAGTGATATTCAGATCAGCGTAAACAGGTATAGAGGAAATGAAAAGCTGAGGTAGCTCCTGGGCACTGACTTCTGCAAATGGATTTTGTTAAGTTCTTCTGTTGTAGTAGGAGACAATGTGGCTACTAAAGAGACTACTGCTATTTCTGTATTTATATAAAAATATAGTCTGTTTCCATAGGATACAGAAAGTTTCAGGTATTTCATAGGTTCAGTCTAAGAGCAGCAATAAATTAAAGCAAGGACCTATCTAATAAAGAGAAAGATTAAGTTATATTTCAATAGAGTTGTAAAACAAATCCTTATATAAGACCAGTCTTTGAAGGGCAAACTTTGTTCTCTCTCCCTGTGCTAACCTCTTGAAGAAGCCATTATATATTAATATTAATTTCAACAGTTTAGACTGTTTGCCTTCTTGCAGGTGAGAATTTCTAGAGCTGTGTGCATGGCACTTCCACTAAATAGTAACGAATGCAGAACACACTGAAAGGCAGTTTGAAATTTATTCTGGATCATAGGTTCCTGGGTCTTCAATTGTTTTTTGCAATAGTCATGTCCTGAAGACTTTTTCATGCTGTGGCTTCATTTGTGCCATCAGTGTGACACAGAAGCTATGACTTAAAAGACCCCTGTTAATACCAAGGAAAATGATAAGCAGAGAATAAATAGAAAAAATATGTTGCAGAGCTGATTTAAAAATATCGATTTTAATGTATACCTGCATGCCTTGTTTTCCTCTGGATCTGAAAAAAGAGTAAACAACAAACGGTGAGAAAAATATGGTGTAACCTAAAAGCAAATGGAAAGAAAAAGAAGAACCTCTTATGAGGTTCTCAGTCATCCTTTTTAACCAACTATGTCTGTATATATAAGTTAATACTTTAATACTTTCCTGGACCCAACCCTGAATATTTCTCAATTGCTGTTGATGGTTCATATAGCAAACTGTACCAAAGCTGTAGTCTGCATATCACACACAGAATTGCACACACACAGAATTCACAAGGTTGGAAAAGACCGTAGAGAGCATCAAGTTCAACCTTTTACCTAACTTAACCTAACCAACCCCAACCCATCATCTCAACCATCTAAACCATGTCATTAAGTTCATCATCCAACCCATTCTTAAACACATCCAGGGACGGCGACTCCATCATCTCCCTGGGAAGCCCATTCCAATGGGAAATCACTCTCTCTGGGGAAAAGTTTCTCCTGATATCCAACATAAACCTCCCCTGGTGCAGTCTAAGACTGTGTCCTCTCGTCCTGTCACTGGGAGCCTAAGAGAAGAGACTGACCCCTGCCTGACTACGACCTCCCTTCAGATAGTTATAGACAGCAATAAGGTCACCCCTGGGCCTCCTCTTCTCCAGGCTGAACAATCCCAGCTCCCTCAGCCGTTCCTCATAGGGCTTGTGCTCCAGCCCCTTCACCATCCTCGTTGCCCTTCTCTGGACACATTCCAGCAACTCAACACCTTTCTTAAACTGAGGACCACCCGGCAAAATAACTGATTATGATATTTTTCAGATAGTCAGCACAATTTTTCTCCCTGTGATGATAGTAAAAGGACTTTGAAAAGTATCCTACACTATAAAAGAAAAACATTCAGTATTCATTATGTCACTCCTTAGGCAAAGTATACTGAGATACAGGGTTTGCTCTTCAGAAGGGTGGCTTTATGTGCTTTTTTTAGACTTACAAAAAAAAAAAAAAAAAGAAAGAAAGAAAAGTGTCACAAACCCATAAGAGTACAGATTTTGTGTTATTAAAGCCAGCCCTTATCTCTGTTGGTAACTTCTGCAGGTGCTTGGCAAACCAGGCCAGGCATGCTCCCTTTTCATAAGAGAGACCTGTTGAAGATTACCCCAAACTCAAAGCAGGGAGGTGGTTTCATATTTCTGAAGAAAAAGAAAGTATAATAGTCTCATTTAGACACTGATGGAAGTCAAAGAAGGCTTGTGGTTCAGCATTTTCAAGAGGGAAGGCAAAAGCAAAACTGTCTTGCTGACAAGTTTCAAGGAGAAGTGATGACAGAATACCACAAATAAGTTCAAAGAGCATCTCAAAATTCATACTGAAAGTGTGAGCAACAAAAATGTGCCTTATAACAGAGTTCCTCCTGAGATTTATCGTAAATACTGGATGTAACCTAAGTCATAATGTGAGCTGCATCTCAATATAGATCTTGCCATCTACCATCCATGGACACATAGACTTCATTTCCTCTCAGGGATCAAATAGCATTGTATGGCAAGCTCAGCAGTTCTTGACATGGTAAAGCACTATGTAATAAATAAGTAATAAATTAATATTTAATTAAAACTTCTTTTAATGAAAGTTAGCACCTGAAAGGAGGTGGAGACACAGATCTATGTGACCAGTAAGCTCTCCCTAGAACTGCACTGACCACTTTGCAGAGGCTTATATAAAAGCAAAAACTTACATTAAAAAAAAAGACCTATTTTATCTCTTAACTGATCTACATGGGCAATGCAGGACTAATACTGCTTGGAATGTAATTACATGGCCTGAAATCCTTGTACAGACCCTAGTGCAGAGTGCAGTCCTATGGTCCACTGGCCAAAGGTGCAGCTCTGAAATGACTGTTTGACTTCACTCATTCTTAGAACTAGTGTGTAGTTTTTGTTAAATACAGGTCAGGAGATCATTTTTTGAATGATCACCTATGGGGACTGTTTCTGCCTTTTCTTTAGACAGATTTTTTTTTACTGTGGTTGGTTTCTGTCTATTTATGTTTCCATAACATAAAAGTGGATATGATAAGGTAAGGGCAGCTGCAAACTGTTCAGCTTTCTGTGAGTACTCTGGTTTCTGAAAAGTTGCTGGAACAAAAATCAGTTATGTAAAGGTTGTATGCTCCTTGCTTATTATGATCTAGTTTTGCTCAGGCTATTCAGTAGATGGAAGAAGTATGTGGATTTTTGTCTGTTATAGAAGTGGTTACAAGTTGTTCAATTAACTCATGTTCCTCCTTTCTGCTGGTTTGCCTTGCTCTGTGCAAAGAGAGGGTTTAGTGCACTTGTAATGGCTTTGAATGCTTTTGAATAGGTATATATTTAAGTGACTGGAAGAACGTTCACCTTTTCACATTCAACCTGGTTCAGACCATGTATTAATATTCCTTGCATTTTCCTGTGCATCTCCTCAGAGAGCAGATTAAAATTAAAATTCTGCCAAGGTTAGATAGCAGAAAGGATTAGTGAGCTAGGTCTTCACCTCTAGAGAGAAAGGTGACGTGAAAATGATTGGACTGGACACATCCTTATTCTGGAAACTATTTGTATGGATAAAAAATTCTCTATGCAACTGACAGTTTGTGCTGAAGAGAAATTCAGGACCAAACCAGCAAAAAGTCTGAAGGTCAGGATTGAAGTACAGCACACTGAGAGGGTTATACTGATTTTTCCTGTTTATTTCAAGCAATTAGCATTTAATTTTCAAGATCATATCTTTACAGGCAAAACTTTAAAAATTATTATGCCCAATCCTCCCACATGAACAATCCTTTCAAAATCTCTGAAACAGACCAAGAAAAAAAAAAAAAGGTCAACAAAAACAATTGACCAATGAAGTAAAAAACTCTCTTGTCTCATAAATGCTTAATAATTGAAAGGCTAAATGGAATATCTCATTTTTGAGGGAAAACTTCAACGGGATTTTCTCTGAGAAGAGCAGAGAACTATTTGAGCAATAAAACATGGACACATGCCTGTGTCAGATTTAGAAATGGAACATTTGGTGTAAATTGTAAGGATGAAGATAATTGTAAATTCAGAAAGGAGACCAGTAAATGTGATTGATGAAATGCCCTTGTCTGCATAACTCACCTTGCAAGTGTTTCACTAAATATGGCAGAAAATAAGCTTTCAGAACCTGCCCTTGCTTTTTTGTGGCCATATTGTTAATGTATGGGAAAACCAGGACATACACACGTTATATACGCAATCCATTGAATGTGTGTATGTATAAATATACAGAAATGATATACAAACATAGCCCCAGATCGTCATCATCCTTAAATACAGTATCTCCACTATTTAATTGTTATTAGCAGGAAACCCCCTGCAACAGAGCAGTCGTCTGTGCTTCTGAAAAATGTAAATGTCAATTTTTGGTCTTTAAAAATTATTAAGCCTAGCAAAAGATAGCAATTTCCAGTGTTTGCTTGCTTGGTAAGATGCAGGAGAGTGAGCATTTACTCCTGAGAGCTGCCATTGGTTAGCTGGAGGGAAAATGGATATCAATTATACATAATCTAAGAAGCCTCTGCATAATAATCAGGCCCAGTAGGGGCTTTGGGGCAGCTTCGTTATTCTCTTGTAAACACAAGAGCCCAGATAGACATGTCAGTCAGGAGTAGCGGCTGCAATTCTTCCTTTTTAACACCTTCACATTCTATTGCTTCAATATGCAAACAAGGCTGTTTAGCTGAGGGTTGAGGCTGTGCTAATGAGCTCCCTGCACTAACCCTGAAGTAAAAAGGTTCTGTTTCACAGCTGCTCAGAGACTAGCTCCTCTGGGCATGCTCAGGTATTGGAAAATAATTCCTTTTAAACAGAGAAACGCCAATCAGGATTTCTTGCATTCTTTTCTCTTTTCTCAGCGTGCTAATGGAATTGCCTCGTAACTTGTGGACTTTTCATGGTGATGTAAAAATGTTTTGCCTTTGAATTATGTGTTTTTGTCACCAAAAAAGAAGACTTGGAAAATTTAGCAGGGATAAAAATTACATCCTCCCTTTATACCTGGAGGACCAGAGCTAAGGGTGACTTTCCCATTTCCTTCTTAAATGTGGTTGGTCACCTTATCCCCTCCACCTCTGTGTGTTTCTCCATTCCTAGCACAATTTCCATTTCCTTTTAGCTGGTCCATGTCATAAGTGACAGAGGAGGCTCCTAGGGCAGTGCTGCCAACTTAGTTCCTGCTCAACACTGAAAAGGCCAACTTCTGTTGGTTTAGGACCTTGATCCTGTCCTAAAGCTAGGTTTCAGGGCATTGCTGAACTTAACCAACATGCAGACCCCCATGACAGTCCTTTATGGATGATATGAAACATGGTGATCCTTCACATATCCAATTATTCTTATGAATAAAGTAGTTTTCTGCCTGGAAGAGTCAGAAATCCCCGCTGGGTTAATTTAGTGTCTGATAGAAACCATTTGGGTTTTCCTTTTAAAATAGGGCAGTATATGATTTCTGATACAACTCTGTGAGATGCTACCTGTCTTCATTCATTCCCTCACTCTACCTCAGGACTGTGCCTTCTAGCAACATGACACAGGAGAGCAGACCTATAGGCAGAGCCACAAAAATGTCTGTCAACTGCAAGTTAAACTATCTCAAAATGTAACATGCTCCTATGAAGAGAGACAGCACATTTGTAATATTTAGCAGTCAAATATTGTGACCTACTCTTTTTCGTTTTGTTATTGGCTGGATTTCTAATGATTGTCTCCATGTGTGACAATCCACATTACTGAGTCAGTGAAAGTCTTAGCTTTGTAATATTTCAGCACTTAAATTATTTATTATGTTAGGTTTATGGCATATTAAACCCCTGCTTAGACAGGTAGAGTCAACTCCCTTCTGCTTTGCTGAAGCTCATTAAATGGCCATCATAACTGGACAGACTTAATTGTGTTATATCCAAATAATTCTGTCATTTGGATTAAAATCCAAAGCGAATGGCCTGCCCAGAAATCTCACTTATTTGACTGTGACTGGCAAATGATTACAGTATGCTGTGAGCAGTTTACTTACGGCATTTTAGTGAAAATTTACAAGTAAAATTAAGAAACTGAAATAAAATGTGACTTTGTTTGCTTCAGAGTGTTTTTAAATTATGCTATCCCATTTAAGTATTAGTATCCTCAGACAGCAGAAAACTCATTTATTCATCTTTTTAAAGGTACTTTAAAAATAATATTTGCCAGTGGTTACATTTATCTGAAGTTTAGAATTCAAATTTTCCAGCTCAGAGTGTAAGTGATTGAAAAAAATACCTGCTTTCCATTCAGGTCATCTTTCCAAATGTCAGTTTACAAACCTTCAATTCACTTTGCATGGTCCAAATGATGAGCTTTTAAACACTGTTAATATGTAATTATTCTATGGCCTTATAGCTCTCGATAAAGAAGAATGCTGAGGTAATTAAACTACTTTTCTGGGACTCAGAGGTCCCCCTCTGCTTCTGAAAAGTGTCTGTGTCTTTCAGACAAATCTATTGACAAAGGTTTTACAAAATGCATTTACGAATTTAGAAACTTTTGCAAAAACTCTCTAGGTTCTTCCCCTTAATGCAGTTATTATCCCTTGTTCCTGAATTACAGATATAGCAAGGGTCTGTGAGCTGGAGGAGTGCTCAGCTCCAGCACACATGGAAAGGTTTGACACTGAAATAATATTTTTCTTTTCTTCATTTTGTAAACAATGTTTTTCTTTTCTTCATTTTGTATTTTGCTTTGTCTAGTTATACTTCAAGTAATTAGAACTAGAATGCTTTATGCTGTGCCTATGTGGTAAAAAAACCCCCTCAGGAGTAAAAATAGCATTCTGACCACTAATTTTCTACCAGTCATCTATCATCTCATATAAATATGAAAAAAGCTATGAAATAATTTAACTGCATTCATATACAATTTATTCATTCTACAAGAGGTAACAACAGGGCTATGACACCAAAGTGAACAAAACACCCTAAAAATATTAAATGAACTATGATGTATGATTAGCAGAATTGTATTATATTGTCTTATATTTGATTTTGATAGTAAAAAGAAGGAAAGATTGAGCCATGCAAAGGTGCACCTGTAATATCATTTTTTCATTATCATCAAAATACCAATACTTATTATCTCATTCTATTAAAAAATACCTTGCATTGTGATTCAAAGAAGTGATGTTCAACCAACAGACTCTGAGTGTCCCACAACCCAGACAATTTAGATCTGTTCACTGAATAATTTCTCAATTGTCTTACAGAGGGGTTTGAAAGTTCTCATTGTGCAAACTTCTCTTTTGAAAGGTTAAACATAAAAAATAAAGGACAATAAAATAGATTTAATCACTCTTGGAATATTTTCCCCTTCTTTTTAATTGTAACCTTTCAATGTTTATTTCTTTGACTTTATGCATGTAGCTATAACACATCATAGGCAAGAGTGACTCGCTCGATACTGATTTTTGATATTTAATTTATTGTTGTGTGTATAAAACAATTTAAAAAAATTGTACACAAATATTACTATAGAAAATACCCTGCTTCCAGTGCCACCAGGCTCTTGGAAGCATGGCATTCAAGCTGGGCGGACCAGCAGCCTGCTGGGAAACAGCAACCTCCGTTGTGCAATTCTGGGGTGTGGTATAGATACTTAATTTGATACAACTTTAATTTAGAGGGCACAGATTGCCACAATTCAGGGCCATTAGGCATGAGATGATTTAGGAGGTAGGTATATATATATAAAAAGATTTTTTTTTTCTTTTGAAGAGAATTACCTGAAATAATTGATTCTGTTTGGCCACACAAAGGACTGTCCACCCTGGCTTTGGAAATGAAAGGCGTGAACCTGTGTTGTGCATTTGAAAACAAAATGTTCTGATAGTGGAATTATCCAATTTCCCTAGGAAAATAAGCAGAACTGCCATTAGTAAGACAACAACAAGTGAAATAGAAGAGTGAAACAGACTTTGAGGCAAATACTGTGGCTGAGTGCAGCTGGGATAGGGATGGGGAAGGACTTGGCCACAATGCATACCAGTGTGAATCACCATTTCATTGATGGGAGGCAGATACTGCCATGCTTGAGCCTCTGTATGGGATCTTGGTGAGTCTAATACTGTCTTGTTATAATACATACATTAAGATTACTTATTTATTAATATTATTTTCCTTCCATTGAAAGAAAAGCAATTTAATTTCTAGTTAGTTTCACTAAATATTTTTAGTCTGTGAATGTTTTCAAATTAAGAACTGACTCCATAAAATCATTTGAGGTACTGTTTTAGCTGCAGGTCATTAATTCTATTTTTTAAAGTATTAATACAGACAAAGGAACTTTGTTCTTTGTCTGTATCTACTAAAGTGCCTGAAGTGAACTTTTTTCCTTCTACTCCAGCTAAATTACTAATTAGTTCAATGTACCTCAGAGATGACAGCCTTTGAGATTGCCAAAACTTGTGTTTTGAACAAAAGTTTATTAAGATGGTAGTTGGTGCTCTTTATGACAGATTTGAGGAGAAAATAATATTCCTTTTTTTTTTAATTTTTCTTTAAGCAATATCACAGACTGAAGCAATTGATTAAAAAGACACAGTGTAATCAAAACTGTGCAATAGGCTAACTTTAATACAATAATAGAGATCTCCTGCCTCAAATGAAAACCTTATATATCTTCTCATGGGAAAGTGTTATTGATGTGTGCAATTTCAAATCCAATTGGAAAGTCTTAGGTTCAGAGTGGAGTTGTTGTAGCTGTTGGTGCCAAACCTATGACAGGTGAAGTTGCATAGGAAATGTGCACCCCAGCACTTTAATTCCTTCCCTACACAGAGAGAAGAAACAGGAAAGCGTGGACTGAAGCAATTGGATTGGACTGTTAATAGTATTCTTGGAGTGCTTGAGCTAAGCCTATCTGTCCTGGGGTAAATTTCCTGAGAAATTATAGCAGTGCTCCACAGTGCACTTCTTAAAAGCAGAAATGCTTATTTATGCACTTGAAAATGTGGAAGGTGGGAATATCAGAAATATACTTTCCCACTTACATTGTGCTCCCCAACAGATGGATTGTGGACACCAAACTGATGTCTAGGGTACTTGAGTGTGCAGATATAGGAGGTCTAACCAAGATATTAAGTAGTTTGTTTAATTTTATTTGATAAGTCATCATGTATATTGAAGAAGGGCTGAAAGCCAAGGAAGAAAATCCTGGCTGTGCTAACTGTCAGAGATCTGTCAGTGATTTCAGCCTTCACATGTAAAGACTTCTCTGCAGTTGTGTTTTTAGATGGTCTGTCTTTTCTGTAAGACTTCCTTGTTTAGCTTGCTTTTTTTTTTTTTTTTCCAACTAGTTCCTTAGTAAGCCTGGGGAGTTGGGAAGAAAAGATAGTAGATGCTAAGAAAACCGTTTACTCTGAGCACAGACTGTATTACAGATACTGAAACCTTCTTGCATACATTCAACATTGTTCTGAACACTCGGAGAAAGGAAACAATAGTTGTGTTGGTGAGTGTTTGAAGTCTACCATGAACCCGAGTTTTCACACTTGGAACAATAATGTTTATTCCCCAACGGCTTTACTCACTTTAGAAAAAGTTGCTGCATTTGGGCGATATAACAGATGCCCCTTTGGCATTGATGTATTTTGTAATTCATTTATTTAAATAAGAAAACTGAAAGTTTTAATTTAGTGGCCCTTTCATACCAGCACTTTTAAAAATGGGAACATGAGTAGTTATAGAAGATATCTCAGCTTTTATTAGTCTAAGATTATATTATTTTTCCTAATCTGCCTCCAGAAGTGGCCCTAGCCACTAGGAGATCCTATGTTAACATCTTCCAGGGCTTCCAAGAGAGGGTCTTGAGCAATCTCTAATTTTTTATAACTCTTGCCTCCCCCTCCTTCTTTGCTTAGCCTGCTTTCAAGCTAGTGATAGGTTGCATCACAAAGTGAGATTTTACTGTAGCCCTCCTGGGGCTTAATGCTAGAAAAGAAAATAAACAGAAGATGGTGATTTCTGAGGCTATTTCACAACTCTCAGCCACACTGGAATGAATTTTGATTATATTTGCAGTGGTTTGAGTGCACGTAGAAACAAAATGATAGGGGAGCAATGCACAGTGGGAAAAGAGGAAGGCCATGAATACAGCCTCCTGAGTCTGTAAACTGCAGGATCTCCTCCCAGATACTCATTCCCATGTACCTCCTAAAATGCCAGTGTTTCAGTTCAGAAGCTTCCATCAGAAATCTTGCTGCTTCTCTGAAGTCCTCCCTAGCAGAATCCATTTTACTGACACTGGAAAATCAAATTTGCCTACAAGGCTGGAGTTCTTTGAGCTAAGTCTAGATTGTAGTGCCAGTTATCCCTGAAATAATCATCCCAGTTAGCAAACTTGTATGAGGCCCCAGAATAGTCCAAGACTAGTTCTGAAAACAAGATATTAACCAAGACAGCTATATCTTCAGTACTTCTCTTGCTCAATGTGATGAGCCATCCAGGACTGAAAATCCTGGAATTAACTCTGTTAGAAATTAAAAAGAAACTTAAACTTTTATTCCTTAGAAATTTCTTCAAGTGGATTACTGGCATTAGATCATTCAAGTTAGATCATTTGAACTCTCTAGGCTTCATTTTATGTTTCAAAATTATACTCTATGGAAACTTATTTTTCTACACATGGTGATTTGGATATAGTGTAAGAGGGGAGGACTGATATACTTCCATGTGTCAGAAGGGAAAGTCTTGGAAAACTAATTGAAATTGAATTAAGAGCCACCGTAGGTGATTGCAGTGAGGGGATGGAAGAACATTTACCAGACCACTCTGCAGATAAGGTTCATCATCTGTGATAATAGCCTTTTATCTCTGATGTACCCCAAAATTTGCTAGACTCACCAGAAAAATGCTTTCCACTTGTGGTGAGTCAGCCTGCTTACTGAAACGTGAGCTTTATGGGGAATTTCTTCTTTCCTTTATTGCCATATAATGAGCTCCTGGAAAGAAAAATGTGGTAGTGTAATTTGAAATGACTAATAGCATCATACAATGGTATGAGTTGAAAGGGACCTTTAAAGGCCTGTAGTCCAACTTCTCTGTCATGGACAGGGACATCTTTCACCAGATCAGGCTGCTCAGAGACCTGTTCAACCTGACCTTGAATGTTTTCAGGGATGGGCCATCTACCAGTTTTCTGGGTACTCTGTTCCAGTGTTTCATGACTCTGACTGTGAAAAAATTCCTTCTTATATCCAATCTAAATTGACACTACATGCCCTTGTAAAATGTCTCTCTTCAGCCTTCTTGCAGGCTCCCTTAAAGTTCTGAAAGGTAGAACTTGCAGCTACCTCTTGTCCAGGCTAAACAACCCCAACTCACTCAGTCTGCCTACATAGGAGAGGTGCTCCAGCCTCTGATTACTTCATGGTTATCCACAAAGGGTAGTCAAGTAAACAAAAGTCATGCAGAAATAAAAATTATCCATGCTCTAAACTGTCTTTATAAAGTATTCTTTGTATGTTTGGCAGCTTGCTAAATCTCAGTGGTTATGCCGATAAGTAGAAACTGTATGACCATGAGGCAAACAGTGCCCTCCAGCCTCAGGGACACCAAGTTCTTCCCCAGGCTGTTTTATTTACTGGTGTTAGTGTTGTGGTTTTAATTTGACTCAGCTGGGTAGTTGTCTTCCTGTCTGTTGGAGATGATGTGAGAGTCTTTGATCACGTGTGGATTAACACTCCTTTAGCAGAGGTGCAAGCTTTGGTATAATACTGTATGGTTTCAGCCGCCATCATGTTTGAAAATATATATTGACACCTGAAGCTGGGGACACTATGGGAAGTTCGTTCATGCGTGTTACATTTTTGCAATGAAAAATGAATAAGGTTAAGCCTTTTTCTGCTTAAGGTCTTCAGCATGTAATGCTTGCTCTGTTTGGTCAGTCTCTTAATCATAAATGCTAAGATGTCTTCCCAAATACCTCCTGATGCAGCAGGATGAGGGATCATTAATTGCTGCAATCCTGGGCTCAGTTGCCAGGTTGAAAAAGGCAACCACATACTTTATATAAACTGAACCGTTTCCTTAAAGCAGCAGTGGACTTGGAGAACATGGCTCTGTTGGAGCTAATAGGAAAACCAGGTAAATGGAAAAAAAAAGTGAGGCCTCTCTGCTCATGGCTAAGCTTATTTGAAAATTAAAATCTATTTATAAATGGTGCTGTTTCTTATATAGTTAAAGTAGACATAATTAGAAATTCTGTAAGCCCAGCTTTTTCAACATTGAAGAAAGTATTTAATTTTTTGTGTGTAGAATATTAGTCACTTTATAAATCCTTTTCACAGATTCATATAACACACACCTGCCACTCACTCCTTCAGCCTTTGAGGAAAAAAAACTCTCGAAAATAGAGGAACAATGCTAGGAGGGCAAAGGTAGCTTTGTTTTTACTGATATTTTTGTTAAGGACAGCCTGTGTCTGGCAGGACCCTTTCCTCTCCTGCTCTGTGTTTCCCATACAAAGGTCAAGAGCAAACCAAGTGAAAAAGCTTAGTAGGCTCAAAAGGCTTTGAAGAACTTATAAGAGTAGGGACTGGGATACTGAATCCTGATTGGAGACCTGAGTCCCCTGGAGAGTATGTCTGAATGAAGTAACTTTTCTTCCAAACAGATGACATTGCTCCTGTGAGGTAGAGCTCCTACAATCCCTGCAACAGAAGCTGCTAAAAAGTTTGTGATTAAATGATCCCTGAAAAAGAACCAGTAGAGGAGTTACCCCCCAGTGTAGTGATGATGGTGTTTACCTGTGTCTCCAAATACTCTGACAAGTAGCCTGGAATAGTCTATAGCACTCTTGTGAGGGCATGATCTACTAAGGACTGTCAAAAAAGTCTGACATCAAATCCCAGAAGCAGAGGCAAGAACTGTAGCCTGGAGATTATAGGATTTGCTTCAGTAACTAAGTTATTGGATGAACCAGTGCAGCTTATTTTGCAACATAGTACTTGATTTCCTTGGTTTTTTTTTTTTTTTTTTTTTTTTTTTTTTTTTTTTTTTTTTTTTCTTCTGACAAGTGCCTTTAGATGTTTCATTTTGTCTACAAGGGAACATCATGTACAAATGGGAGAAAAATGTCTTTATTTTTTGGCTTTGGTATGGAAACCAATTCAAAGTATTTTCAGTTCAGCCATTTTTTTTTTCTATTCTGTTATTTCCATGTGGATTTGTGTGGAAAGGGGAAAGAATGGGTTCAGCAGTCAAATGTAGGATTTAACTGTGTACAGAACTATACTCTCAACTCACATAAGCCCTTTTGAAATACCGTGCTTTGTCCTTAATAAAAGGAAAAGCTGTTCCTTCATGTGCTAGTTAACAAAGGTTAAGTAAAGCATGTTACAATCTGAATTCTACAGGACCATTGCAGCTTGCTTAAGTGTTAGCAGGTCAAAGAGAACACTGTGTCCTTGATAATGTTTTAGTTTGACCTGCTAACAAATGTTAATATATCTGTCGTGTTCAATGTGTTTTTGTGTGTGAATGTGCATGTATTTAAGGACTAGAAAAGAAAAGCTATATGTCAGATGAAAGTCCTTCAGAATTCAGCAAGTGTCATTTCAATGGGAAGCAATAAAACACTGACTATACTATACATTTCCATAGGTGACATAATGTTTTACTGGAGGCTTTATAGACAATATTTCTGCAAATATTCTTCTATTTTTTACAGCATTTCCATACATATATCTACTAAAGGCTAGGCAATCCTGTAAATAAATGATTGGCTGACTTCATCAAAATGTTGATAACATGCAGTAATTTTTGATTCAGGGGAATGTTGGCAAATAAATGACAGCCCTATCAGTTTTTAAATTCTCAAAGCAAATATTCAAAGTGAGTCGTATCATTATAAGAACTTTTCATTATTTTTACTAAAGACAGTAGCAAAAAGTATTACTTTTGTTAGCTTTTTATGAGCAACTATTTGTCTATTACCCCTTGGTTGTATGTTGCACTAGAAGTGATCACTGACCCTGCTGTACTACATGCTCTGAAAAGACTCAGAAGGAAGAAAATCCTTCATTACATAACTTGAAACTTTTAAGTACAAGACAGATTGCAACCAGAGGAAGAACAAAGAAACTGCAAGACAATGCAGAGCTGCATGTGTGGCTGTGATCTCAGGGCACTGGCTGGCTAGACACTGTCAGGGACTTGAAATATGAAAATGTTTGTGAATTTAAGATGTAGGCAACATTTTGCTTGTCCTTGTGAGCTAGCAGGAGCTGTTGAAGGCAAAGGTGAGGAGTTCATGGTTGATGAGATAAAAAGTGGGAGTGCTGGAGGTACATGGAGAAAGGTGCAAGGTGTTAAAAGCAAATAGTCCAGGAAATGCTTGCAAGGCTGGGGCATATGGAATATCTTAAGCAGTTATAATGAGATGACATTAATGAGTGTTCTATCAGTATCCCAATATTGCAAGTTTGCTCTGTGATGTCTTTTCTGTGCCAAATTCATCATCTTTCAATGCTGTTTTCTTGAGAGGGGTCGTCTTTACAATGCAGAAGAAAACAAAGGTCCTCAGAAAGAAAGAAATACATTGCACTAGCCACTATAGAAGGCAATGATTGCACACCACCAGAACATACAGTTCTGATGTAGCAGGGAAAAGAAAAATAAAAAAGATTGAAGCTGTAAACTGACCAACTCTTTTTGAGGCACTCTGCAGTTTTTGGTTTTGTTTTATATTTGTTTAGCTCTTTGTGCCTCTTATTTAAGGATTAAAAAGCTTTTCAACTTATTATTAGCAAGCTTACCGTGTTGTCTGCAAATTCTTACTTGCATAGATTTGTAAGTAAAAAAAAAAAATTTGTTTGCTAAAGCATGTGCTATTTTCCACTTAACTAGAGATGAAGTCATAACTGTACTGTGGCATTTTCTTTAAATATAAAAAATACCAACCTATCAGAACAAGCCAATTAAATAACAGTTGTCTCCAGATTAGTAAAAAATTTAGTAAAAAATCAGGCTTTACTCAATATAATCAGCAGACTCAATATTCCAGAAAGATTATCCCTCCACTGTTGCTGAAAGCACAGCAGCAAAATATATTAAAAAGACTAACACATTAGACATTTTAGAAACCTACAATACATCAGCAAAGGATGTCCTTAGATTTTCACAGCCCACAAAACAAAAAATATGTAAGAGTGACCACTTATTAAAGCTGACAGGTGGGGCACAGAGGTGACCATTTCAGCTTTTCTTGTGTTCTTTCACTGATGCTGAACACATCATGCTTACAATAATTCTTTCTGAACAGGTGAATTGTCTATTAGATCATCAATGCCTGGGGCCAGTTTAATTTTTTAAGAATTGTCTGTAGCTAAAGAGCAATAGCATGCTGTCCAATATGACTCAGTCTTGTAGAAGGCATTTATAATGGGCCCTATTTTCATCAGGAATTACACCAGATGGCCTTTCAAGGTTTTTTTAAAAATTATTTTTTCTATAATTCTGCATTGAAATGCAAATTTTTTTAAATCAGCAACATCCATTAGCCATAAACTTATAAAATGAACTACTATAATGTTATTGTAGGAAGACACTGAAATCCTCAGTGTATTTCTCTGAGTTAACCTTCATAGGCAGGAAAAAATATTCAAGATGTTCCAGAAGAGTAGTTTACTCTTGCAGAGGATTAAAAAACAGGTGTAACATATCCTTCATACAGTAACATATATGTACCTTAGTATCATTGAGTTACAACTGTAACATGATCAGGGACACTTTATATATTAATTCAATAGCCTGTCCTAAATTATAAAAGCAGGAAAATGAGACACATAAGTGAGACACACGACAAGTGGTTGCTTAAACTAGT